>LPNX011217407.1:1110497-1146971 GCA_001517045.1 Pseudotsuga menziesii | reverse complement strand
AACTGCGAGAAATCATCCGGAAAAAGAAGACTGCCTCGAAGCCAAAGGCCCACTTGGTGGAAAGAAGCTCCTCCGGAGAAGCAAGCTGAAGAGAAGACCCCGGCATCAGTCCCAGAAGAGGATGCCGAATCCGACCCCAAAGAACTTATTCAGGGGACAGACCCAGTAGAAATTCCTACGCCCACGTCACCAAAGCCAACCCAGCGAATCTCAAACTGGGCTGATCTTGCCGATGCTGAAGAAACACAAGGTCAGATGGACATCCATGATCAAGGCCAAAGCAGCGAATGGCAGACAGTATCAAAAAAAAAAAAAAAACCTAACCAACATCGGACAGATGTAATGACACGAAGTCGAACAGGCTTGCTGAAATAACTACCCTCAAGTAGCAATTAAGGTTGATGCAAGTTTGCACGGTTATTGAATTACTGAGTGACAGAAGCTATCTCTTTTGATGTAATGAACCCAGTGGCTTGCCACTGTTTTTAATACAAATCTTCCCAATGTTATTGTCTAAAAAAAAAACATTGCCGTTAAGTAACCCGTTGGAATAATATAAGAGCTACACACAATAAACCACTTATTTAACGATTTAATTATGCTAATAAAACTATGTTATCCTTGTGATCTAGTTGTAAAGTATTGGTATCGGTGCCTAGGTGGAGGGTTCATGATTAGCTACATATCTTTCATTAATTTTTTTTCTTATATTTCTTCATAATTTTGAATTTGAATTAATATAATTATTAAAATATAAGATAAAATTTAATTTTGAATTTGAATTAATATAATTATTAAAATATAAGATAAAATTTAATTGTAATAGAGAATAATATGGCAAAAAAAAATACAATAATAATATTATAATGTAAAGTATATGAGTTATGATTAAATAATAGATATAATTAGTTTTAATATAAATCTTTATAAGTTGTAATTGATTATTTAATAATTTTTAAAATATAATTAAGAATAAATAATGTTAATATCATTTTTTAATAAAGATATGTCTAAAAATTAGATGATTTGAAAAGGATGGTTATTTTTTTGGAAATTTTTTTTATTTTATTTTACAAAATGTAATTACATTTTAATTCTACTTTTAAAAATAGATTCAATACTCTTAAAAACTTTTAGAATACTTAAAACTCCAGAACTTAAAAACTATAACCATTATCATCATCAATCATAAGATTGTATGTAATAGATTAATTCATACAAATAAATTATAGATAAAAATTAAAATAATTAATAACAAATATAAATTAACCAAGTATAAATTAACTAGATTTAAAAAATATAAAATAGTTAGATTTGAAGTGTATACGTATGAAGAAGAAAAAACATTTTATTTATTTAAAATCACCTTGATAAAATAACTTTTATGTGTCTTTCCACATTACTTTGCATTTATTTCATTACATTTCAATATAATAAATGTTTAAAAAATTTATTCTTATAAATACAATAAGATATCTATCAATCCATTTATTTCATTACATTTGAATATAATAAATGTTTAAAGAATTTATTCTTATATGCATTAATATATCTATGAGTCAAACATATAATATTAAATATATGTAGGGTTAAATTGAAAAATAAAAATAAAATAAGTTTTAATTTAATTTAATTTATTATTTATATATATAATGGTTTAGAAAAATTATTTTAGTTTAATTAAAAAATAAAAGTTAGTTGGATATATTTTATTTTAAGTAAAAAATATCAAAGTTATTTTGGATATATTTTATTTCAATTGAACAAAAAAATCTATTTTTTGAAAATGCTTCTTTAATGAAAAAGCAAAACTATAACTTTTGAATGAGATATCAAAACAACTTTCTACATATTTGTATGGAGAACTTAAAATTTTGAATTGAACTTTTTTGCCTTAATGATACCATATGGACATTAGGAAGAGGAACTTCACTTTCTTATATTTGACATGCATGTTATATCCTCAACCTATTAGTTGTCCCAACACTTGAGCACCATAATGTTATTTTCAACATGTGCATCTCACCTACCATGTTTTCATTCCTAGCTTCATATCCCCCACACCCAACATCCCTTTATGGGAACACAACTCCAACACCCATTTTGTAATATAACAAATGTATATTACATTTATTATTTAATTATTAATTTACGTTATTAATTATTGATGTAAAAGCATTAGAAGGACATGTTCTTTATAGGTGTCTCTTCATAAAAATATAAGCCTCATGAATTTATTGTAGAAATCATCATTCAATTATCAAAATATATATTTATAAATAATAATCCAACTTGTTGGTATTAGAGTTGTTTTACGGTGACCTGTGGTCAAATAAAAATTTCCAGTGGAAAGAGGAAAAAGGAAAAAAAATGCAAAACCACACATTACTTGATTTAATGCCTCTATGGATGAACCTCTTCTCCCATTCCTTGTGATGATACAATAGACATGTCATCATTCCTTTCAGGATCACTTATACCAAATAGGAACATAGTTGGGTTCCCATATATGAGTTTATCTAGGTTATTATCATGCATGTGGTCATAAAGAATGAATAGTTTCTTTTGCCTCCTACACCACCCCGCTTTGTATCCGAATGTCAGTCTTGAATTTTCCCCATGGTTAAGATCTCTTCCACAAACCCCATTGTTCCTTTGCAAATTCCTTCATTTCTCATTTTATGGTGACTTCCTAGTTGCTTTCCAAGAAAACGCCCTTATAAAAATTTTCAAAATCCCCTTGCCTCAAAACATTTTCATCCTTATACTCTGTTATACTCTGTTATTGAGAACCATAGATTATCATTTCATTTATTGTAGCATGGAATTGAGTATTGAGTATTTTACTATTTGTATCTTTCATTTTATTGTTCCGAAATCAATTGTGTTAATCTCTTTCGATGTTGATGTTTACTGTTTGTTGCAGTTATAACGTTGGGATGTTGCTGTTGTTGTGGAAAAGAAAGCAAAGACTCGCATGATCGACGTTGATATTCTAAATTCTGCTGAGTGAGCCCCTCCGCAGTGGCATGGCAGATGACGAGGACTGAAGTGTATGCCATAACGAAAGTAGACAGCAAGTTTGCGGCACCATAGGGACAAGATTAAGACTTATTATGAAAATGTTTTAGGGTGGGATAAACTTGCTAAGTTAGATATGTATTTAATAAAATACTTTTATTTGTATGAGAGGGATTTTTCGTCCCTTCTTAAGGCCCTATAGGGTGGATATTGAATAACGGCCATATCCATTCCAAAGGGTTTCTTTAACTTTGTTGTTTTTTTAACGTTATGTTACATTTTTTTTTTAATTATGTAGTGTTTAACTTCTTTAAATTACATGTTTAACTTCTTTAAATTACATGAATGTCCTGTTTTGTTGTTTTTTTTTTTTAACTTTTAAATGTCCACTTCTGCACATATTAAGTTATATATATTATAGTGTGGGTCAAAGTTTTTTTTTTAAGTAGTGCATGTAAGAGATGTATTTTTAGTAGCCCATGTTAGAGATATATATATTTATTATGTAAAACATTATATATATATGTCTTACATAATAAATATATATATATATAGTGTTGGAGATGTTTTTTTTGTTTTAAAGAGTAGTGTTTTTGGGTAATAATAAATTATGAATATAGTTTGTATGATTTGGTATGTTCTTATATTAAAGTATTTGAAATATTTTTTTAAATAAAGTAGTATATTTATTTCATTTTATAATTAACTAAATTTACATTATTTATATGTTTTTAATATATAATTTAGTTTAGTTTAGGTTATTATATTAGGGTAGGTTAAGGTAGGGTGGCCTCGTTAGAAAGGGTAGTCTAGGATAGGATAGGTAGATTACTATAGGATAGGCTAGGTTAAATTAGGATAAGGTAGGCTAAGCTACATTAGGTTAAGTTGGTTTAGGCTATAGGCTAGGGTGGGGTACATAGGCTTAGTCAGGCTAGGCTAGCATAGTTATGATCTTTTTAACAAGGTAGGGTAGCTAAGTTACTATAGGTTATTTTAGATTATATTAGGTTAATTTGGTTTAGATTGTTTAGGCTATGCTAGTTTATGGTAGAGTAGTTTAGTGTAGGATAATGTATATGTCTAAGTTATGGTAAGGTATGGGAGTTTAGGGTATAGTATATAGGTCTAAGGTAGGGTAGGGTAGTTTAGTTTAGGATATTATAGAAGTCTAGGATAGGGTAAGGTAGGGTAGGGTAGTTTAGTTTAGGATATTATAGTAGTCTAGGATAGGGTACGGTAGGGTGGTTTTGTTTACGGTAGTAGATTTAGGGTTATATATTATTATATGACTAAGATAGCATATGTTAGCTTGTGATAAGTTGGGTTGGGCTAAAATAGGGTAGCCTAGGATAGTTAGGTTACTCTAGGTTAGATTAGGTTAGGTAGGTTTTAAGTTTGTTAAACTATAGTGTAGGGCAGATTGGGTTAGGCTATATTAGGGTAGGATAGATGAGCTTAGGGTATGTTGGTTTGGGTATGGATTAATTTAGGTTAGGTCAGTTTTAGCTTAGGGTAGGTTAGGTTATTTTTAGTTTATGGTAGTTTAGGTTAGTGTATATTAAGTTAGGCTAGGTTAGGTTGTGCTAGACTAAGTTAGGTTAAGTTAGGTTAGTTTATGGTTGCGTACAGTCAAGATAAGTTTGGTTAGTGTAAAGTAGATTAGATTTAAATATTAAGTTGATATATGATTGATTAGCTTATGATAATTTAGAGTAGATTGGCTTAGAATAATTTTGGTTCGGGCACATTAGGGTAGGGTGGATGAGCTTAGATAAAGTTGGTTTGGTTACGGTGGGGTGCGTTAGGTTACAGTAGATAGGTTGATTTATGGTAGGGTAAGGTCAAGATAAGTCAGGTTAGTTTAAAGTAGACTAGACTAGGTTAAGTTGTGTTAGACTCATTTAAATTAGAATAATTTGGACTAGGCTAGATTTAGGTAGGGTAAGGAAGCATAGTTTAATTTAGTTTAGTGTAGGGAAAGGTAGGTCATCCTAGGTATAGTAGTGTAGGCTAGGCTATGTTGGGTTGGTATGAATTTGGGTAGTTGATGTTAGGCTAATTTAGAAATCAGTGTAAGTTATACTATATTATATTAGTTGGTTTAGGTTAAGTTTGGCTAGCCTAGATTAGCTTACACTAAGTTGGTTTGGTCAGTTTAGTTTAGGGTAGGGTATATTAGTTTAGTTAGATTAACTCATTTTATGGTTGGTAACCCTAGGCTATGTTAGCTTAGTTTAGGTTAAATACTAGTTTAGGTTAGTCTAGCTAGTCTAACTTATATTATGTTTGTTTGGTTAGTTTAGTTTAGAAGAGAGTAGGGTAGGGTATGTTACTTTAGGTTATGCAAGACTAAGTTAGCCTAAATTAGGGAAAGTAGAATAGGGAAAATTAGGTTAAGTTAAGTGATAGAATGGTATATTAGGTTAGGATAGGTTAGGTAGGGGAGGGGAAAGTTAGTGTAAGGTAGATTATGTTGTCATAGTTTACTTTAGCATAGGTAATTAGGGTAAGTTAGGTTATTAGGTTAATTTTTATGTTAAAGTTAAGTTATGGTAGTTTATCTTGCAAGGTATTTTAGTTCAGGTTAAGGAAGGCTATGCTAGGGTATGTTGGATTAGGTTAGGTTAGGTTAATTTACGAGGAGTAGATTATGGTGGATTAGGTTATGTTAGGTTAGGTTTAATTATAAGTTAGGGAGGGTTATATTAGGCTAACTTAGGTTAGTAACTATGGTATGCTAGTGCTAGGGTAGGTTACACTAAGTTAGGGAAAGTATATTAGGTTAGGTTAGGATATGTAAGGTAGGGTAGGGAAAGGTATGTTAGTCTAGATTAGGATATATTTGGTTGGTTAGTTTAGTTTAGGGTAGATTAGAGTAGGGTATGTTACTATAGGTTATACAAGAATCAATTTAATCTAATTTAGGGAAAATTAGGTTAAGTTAAGTTGGAGGATGGTAGATTAGGCTGGGCTAGTTTAGGTTGGGGGGGTAATTAGTGTAAGGTACACTAAGATAAATTAGTTTAGATTGAGGTAGATAAGGTTAGGGTAATTTAGGTTATTAGGTTAAGTGTAATAAACCAAGATTTAATAATTTGTTATTTAATTCTTTTTGAATATTTATTTTATTTGTATTTTTGGCAAGGAGTCAAAAAAACAAATGTAATAGATTATTCTTTTATTAATAAATACAGTGGAGGGAACATAACTGAAATAGTTGTTGAAAGAGTGTTTTCTCACCCACAAGAGGAAAATACAAGTGGTTAAAGTTGTTTAGTGAGAACTCAAGATTCAGGAGGCATCTTCCCCAAAATGAGGCCACAACTCCTTATTGAGTGCTAAAGAGAAGAAGGATCATAAATGACCAAGTCTTAGGAAAAATACTATATAACAGTATGTCCATTAACAAGCAGGAGGCTATCATTCAATGGGGAATTGATTTGATAATGAAAGAGATAACGCATTAAGTGGATTTTTCTCTTGTGGTTCAGTGAACAGGCTCGAGAGTTCTGGAGAAAGTGAGACTTGGTAACTCTAGGAGTTGGTTGGGAGGAACAGCTATTTCATTTCTAGTTTCCTGACAGTGGTTCCAGGTTCATTTTCCTATTTCTTATCTTTTTAAAGCTAGTTACATTAGGATTTCCATTTTAACTATGAATCACAACTATTTATTTTAGCAAAAATCTTATTATGCATCTGTATAGAATATTGATCTATTATGCATCTAAATAGAGTATTAATATATTATGCATCTTATTAGAGTATTTATTATGCATATGAATAGAATAGGGATTTATTATGCATCTGTTCAATAATCTCTCCTATTATGTTTTAGAACTTAGATATTATTTCCTATTATTATATTCATGTGTGTAAAATAATCTTATTTAGTATTTGTAGGGTTCCTAATGAATCTTTGTTCAGGCATCCATACCCAAATCAAGACTTTATACATTATGTATTGATTAAACAATTTAGGAAATTGAACAACAGATCTAAGTATATGGTATACATTAAATTGGTTATGTTCACCATATAATATGTTATTAAAAACTATTTAAAAAGCAGAGTCATATTATGTTCTAGTATAAGATTAGCTAAGTTACAACCTCGCGGATAGAAAGAACATGTTCTAGCTTTTATAACAAATTCATAGAGAAATCGTCCAAACAAAATAAATCAAATAATATAGCCAAGTATTCTTGTACATAAACTAACAATCAAAAGTACTATAAACTGGCTATTCTCTTAACCGATTAAGAGCCATGAGGCTTCCATAACCAAAACATAATAAATTTATTTCATTTAAAAACCCCCCATTCCAGATCAAGAATGCCCAAATTAGGACTCAATAGGATCCAGTGGAATAATTATAGATACATTTTTTATGAAATCATAAATATTTAACTATACAAAGTATTGAAATCACAAATATCCCATCTATTTAATTAACTAGAAGTCCCCGATTAAGTCGAAGGTATTAACATAAAAGCTTTGATCTACTACACGAAAGCTTAACCATCTAGCTTATGATTTCACAACTAAACCCATAACTCAATCTTTACATTAAGAAAAAAAAATCTAATCTACAGGATACAAATCCTCTTTAAAAATAGTAGATCATTCAAATCCGATATGTGGCAGTAAGACCATCGTAGATGGAATTCATGGTATAAACTTAATTAAGTAACAAGAACTATCAATCAATAAATTACCAAAATCATACGATTTAATGGTACAGATCGATGGCAGTTGTTTCCAACTAATTTGTAGAAATAAAATCATGACAGGTCTTGTCTTAACTTCGAGAGATGCACAAATACTAGAACGCATAAAGAAGAATTTAGCACAGACCCTAAGGGTTGCGTTCCTCTATTAATATAAATTTTCAAAACAAATTGGATTCAAAATCCTTGTGGATATAATACCATTGTCGATGGAATCCACCAGTATATTAAATACCCCAATATTTAAATAATTTTACATTTCAAGGTTAACCGAAGTGGTGGTAATCCCATCAATGATGGAACCCACAATAATCCTGAGCTCCAACAAACAACCACATGCACAATCTAAGATTTAAAAGAAAATGTTGGAACAGAGAGCTTGTGAAGGCATCTTCCCAATATTTTATAAACCATAAGGATTGAAAGGGACACACAATAAACCTATCTTGCAAAGAGGGTGAAAGTATGAACTTTCTTCACGGCCCCAAATCTCAACCAAGAGCTACCTGCAACGGGAAACCATGAACATTTAGTGGCTGAGTCTGTCAGGTAATCAACTACCCTTTCTTTGGCCTCCATTACCTTCATCTCTTATGCTTTCACCGTTTGAAATGTTGCTTTATTTGCAACTGATCGTACGTCCCTTCTCGATTCTATCCCTGTTCCTGTCTCTACTATTATGGGTTTTGTTATAGTACATGGGATGGTTATTTACAATACTTAAGGTGGTCAAAATGATGTTATATCCGCTACAATATATGTTTCTGGTCTCATATGGATCACAATGTAAATGGGGTAGGAGGAACTAGGTGGGTATTGATTGAGATAGCTCTATCCTTACCCTTGATACATTTTAGTTTCGATCTCAATCTAAAATTGGTCATGCTCTTGTTGTTCTAACTTCCACCTCTGCCTCTATGGGTTTGAAATCTATATTTTCTTATGACATATCTAAAATTGGTGGAACAAGAATAGGCTTTGCATATTGATCTCGATTTGTATCCCCATATGGAACCATAACTAGTACCCAGAAATGGACTGCATCTCCAATAGGTTATGCTTTTACTCCTAGTTCTACCTTTCCCACCTTTTCTTCTCGGTCAATTACTGGTTAAACTATGGCCACAACCATGGGATCAGGAACACATGGTCATGGATTTTGACCAAAATGAAGGAACTTGAACTGTTTCTCCTAGATATTCCTGAACCAATGGGGATACAAGCTCTAAACCTAAAAGTAATGCAGTAGGATAGGGATTTCAAATTGGCTTCGATGATACCCATGCCTTTGCTACTAACACAGATGTTTCTTCCCCCGATATCTCTGGTGTTGTAGTATCTAACTTTGATGCCACTGGCTTTTATTAGGCCTTTCCCTCCCTTTCTCTTGCCTCTATCTCTACATATGCTTATGATTTTTTTTCTATTCCTATGCCTCTATCACCTATGAACACACATGTATGCTATTACATACGAGTTTTTATGCTTTCTATAGCTCCCTCTTTACAAAACATCTCTTCACTATTCTTATGTTCTTTCTCGAGGGTAGGAAGCTTATAATTACTCCATGTATCCAATATCTCTCTGAAGAGAAATTCACTTACCGCTCTTTCCTACCAAAGGGTGGTGGGGAAGGTCTCTATATTCCCCCTAAAGCCAAAAAATATGTTGGGACTAAATAAACTACACCAAGTCACCCATTTTATTTTTTTGTCTCCTGTCGTATCGATGTCTTATTTTCCTAATGTCCCACTCTTATTTTCTTATCATCATGCCAGAGTGTTTCCCATAGTTTCAACGAGTTTGATTGGTCCATAAATTCCCTTTCACCTATTCCCCCATCAATCTAAGAATAATTATAACATATATAAATAATGACTAGCAATGCACCACTTTTTCCCTTGGCCCTAGCATCCATAAAGAGGGAAACACGAGGGAAATAGCTAGTTGAAATGAAGCAACCCTTTAGATTGCTCATCCAAAAAAGAGGCTCAGAATACTTGAACAAATGCCTCTATACACTCAACTAGCCATTTATATACATGTTTTTTTCCATCCCTGAGTTTCTCCCCACTCGTCGTCTGGAGATGATACTTACTATAATGGTTAGCTTGGTGCCGGAAGGGATAGAGTAAGGTGGGGATGAAGTGTGTTCGACCAGAGAAATAAATTTTCCATATAAAAAAGTAATATGGTTTTGATTTGAAAGGACTGGGAGTTAAAGGTCACATAGGCAGGAATCGCCCCTATTAATCTCTATTGTGAAGAGAATAACCAAGGTACTTATTTTTCGCATAGTAAAGGATTGTTCGCCAATGAAAGTGGTATGTGATTTGGGTCATGAGATCACTGGGTTTAATAAGGCCCAAGGTTAAGCTTTCTTCCATGATCAATTCTTGGGTTTGAAGAAGGATGTGGCTCCATGATAGATAGAATCGATATCACAATTGGTTTAGTTCTCCATCTACCACTGGTGTTGAAAGGAGGAGTGTAGATTCACCAACCCTACCTAGTATGATAGGACTAGGTTAGGCTCGCTATCGGCAGTGACTATTTCCCACTCAGGTATGGAAGAACTATTGAAAGCATCTAAGTGGGAAATCCTTCCCCTCCTTTTTCGGGAAACCTGCGTCGCCCTTCTGTATAAAATTTATCATACGAGGTGAAATAAAATCACTTCTATAGGCTATAGGTTACAACACCGGGAGGTGTGAAGCTATATTGTACTATTTTTTTTCCAAATGATAGGATTCAATACGTTATCCAATGTTAGCGTGGTCACTGTATAGAGAGACAAATATATTTAAAGCAAGTAGTTTACTCTCGAAGGGCCTTAAGGGAAGGGAATGTTATCCCCTGAAGGGCCATATAAGAGGAAGTTTTGAAAGGCCATATAAGAGAAACATGGGTGGATTCTCACATAGATAATATTAAGTAACAATATTACCTATGCTAATATACTCTCTTGAATCTAATGTGTTATAAGCGCCCTTGTGACAAAAAAAGGTACTAATGTCTTGCAAAATAAATATTGGGAATTCATGGGAAATCCAAGTTTGGTGTACTCATTGATACAAATATGCACCTATAGTCCTTCAACTAGAACACAAGTTCACTTTAAGACCTAAAGGAGTGTTAATAAGATATCACTCTATAAATACACTCTTGGGAATATGTCTAACAAACTTTATAGTGCTGCAACCCAAAGCCAAACTCAATAGGTACTAATATTTGGCAAACTGTGGTTAACTATAGTAGGATAATTATATAGGGTGTAGGAAAATATTGGCCAATAGACTGTAATGTCCCCTTTTTGGAAATTTTATCAAAATACCAATTCTTCAATTATTTCACAATGTACTCAAATTCAACTTCTTACAACTCTAGTTAAATGGATTCAATTGATCCCAAAATTCCTCCAATTGCTTTCAAACTTGGTGAGGAAGGTCCTGAGGGGTTATGGGACATATAAAAAAAAAAATAAGACATATAATCAACTGATATACCCAACCATGTTCTGCAATTTTAAAGGGAACAAATTTTGGGACAATACTAGTCAATTTGGGAGGTGGAAATCCCCCCTGGGTCCTAGAACAAATCTCTTCCAAGCACTGTACAATATTCACTAATGGTGGGTATGATACTTGGCTCTATTATAATAAATTAATTAAATTATATTTGAAGCATCATATGTTTTTTGGGGGTCGAATAGGTATCCAAGGGAACTCCATGAATTTACTAGTAATTTTGAAGTTCCAACCCCTAATGGTAGATGACTCCAAATAGCTCCAAACGCTCTCGAATTGTACCAGAAGGTGTATGAGTGATATAATAAATTAATTAAAATTTTCAAATTTGTATTATGGCCTTCAAATTACTTTTTCAAGTCTATATCAAATTCTGAATAAGATAGATGCTTTAACTAGCAATTTTCGGGCTCAAATCCCTCCCGGGTAATTGCCGAAATGGCTTTCCAAATGTATATAAACTCACTCAAATTATCAAATTTAAGTAGGGTATGTGTAGAATACATTATCAGAGACTCATATGCATAACCAATCGAACTCCTGTGGCTGTTATCACTTCCTTCAATCAGAAATAAAAAAAAACTAGTTTTGGACACTTGGGGAAATGAGATGTATTTTGCTCCACTTGCTATGAAATTCAACAAAATGGATAAAAATTATCATTCACTGAATATGAAACCCATAGTATAAATTAATTACAGTTAATTCATTCATAAATCATCAATGGTGCACACATATATTCGATTCCATCAAGATTGCAAAAGTTTACAACATGAAGGTATTGGGGAAATGACATTGTTTCTTCAATATTGGACAATAATACATGAGATATATTGGCCTTTATACATGAGACATTTTTTAACTTTAAATACATATAATTTACATCAGAATAAAAAATAGTGGAGCAAGAGAATCTCCCTCAAAGAGATGAATAGCTCACCAAGTGCGCCTCACTCCATAGAGCTGAAATATGGTGAGAAAACTTGAAATGAATGGAAGAACAAGTTGATATTGATATATACATGAAATTCCTATAGCCTGCACATGTAAAGTATACATCCATTTAATATCCTTGAAATACCTGAGTGGCCTCTCCAAATCACCAATTAGGATGGGAATCTTTCACCCTCGAAATTGGCTAAGGCAAGGAGTTAGTCACCCACTAGCTCTCTCTTCACAAACCCAAATCCATCAAATGATCAAAAAGCCTCTTCTCATGGTTGATCCCTGTATTTTATAAAAATTATTGGTCTCATAAGTTTCCAAATCCATCCATAAACCAAATCCAAGTCGAATTGGTGTGTTTTCTCATGCTATGCCATGTAGCCTCTCTCTTCACCTTCCCTCTTCTCCCAAATTTGAGTAGGAGCCTCTTGGCCTTCTCCAACTCCTAAATTTGACCTCTAAGATTCTCTATTTAGGCCTTTCATGTCATTACATCATTATTTCAGCCTTCATATCTAACGTTTGTCATAACTATCATAGAATCTACATCATTGGTGTCATAGATGTCATAAATGTAAGGGGAATCTAGCCAAGTGTCCATGAAACTCCCATTTGGCTCTTCCTCTCCCATGTAAGTTAAAATTCATCCAAAATTCAACCTATTAAGTATATATACAAGTATATTAACCTCATAATCCATCCCAAAACATTAGGCTTCCCATAGATTCAAAATTACAAGAGGAGGATGCCATTTATCATAGAAATTCTAGCTTGTGTGGGCCTCATAGTCTCCATGTGTCTCCAATCTCCATAGACATTTAAATTTTCTATTTTATTTATTTAATAAGCTACATTTTTAAATATTTATCCTCTTCTAATGTATAAACATCATTTATTATCCCCCTTATTCCAAATCTCAAAGCGTCCACCCCCAACCTAGGAAACTAGTGATTTTCCTCCTTGGCAATTATTTGACTTTTAGCATCCATTTGAAAACTTTCATGAATATGAAAAATGTGATTTGGCAATTGTGACCAATTTAAAATCTGGGACATTACAAATCCTCCCTTCCCAATATTTATTTTCCTCAAGCAATTTCAAACATGGTTGTTGAAGAACCTTCTTTCTATATGACTATTTGAAGTTGCCATTGAGCTGCCCACTTTGAGTCTTTGAGATTCCATGAATATTTTAGAGAGGAACCACCATGCTTTCTGCTGCACTACTGTAATTAACATCACTTTATTAATTTGGGAATCCATCTCCCATACTGCTTGTTTCCTGAATAATTTGGAATCAATGGGACTAAAAACTATCACGGAGTCCCATTGATTGCATTGCACTCCAACAATTAAGAGTGCTCTCCAACTCATACCATTAGGAAATAGAATTCCTGGATCCCGTTTTCTTGTATGCATTCTTCCAAAAATCATGAGTACATAATATATATCATCAAATTACATAACAACATAATAAAAATACACATCAAGGAGGTGCCTCATCAAAAAATCATGAAAGTGCTTATACCTCCAGGTGAGTAGACTATCATTTACCAAGTGCATACATGCTTCAAGTTTCCAATCAAATATGCTACAATGGCATAGGTTAGGATCCCATGTCCTATAATTATGCTCTCAAATAATTTAATATGTATCAAAATAATAATCAGTCATTGTTCTTTCATCCAAGAAGTGAATGAAGAACCTCCACCAAAATATGAACCAAATAAGGAGCAAATAAAACATGAAGACTTAAAGTGTCTCAAAGAAGCCTCATCAATACACCCATGAAAATGTATATCATCATAAAATAACAGAGGATGTTTCTTCCAATAATAATTTTCCTCAATCATATCCCTCTTCACCCAAGTGTCAGATGAAGTTCCTCCAACATCAAATGAACCAAGTGTTGAGCAAGAAAAACCATGAGTCTTCAAGTGACCCAAATGCATATCATAGGCCCATCCATGTAGATGTGCATCATCATAAAGTAACAAAGGATGATGCTGAAAATTTTAATAAGAGTGCTCTCCAACCATGTCATCATAAAAAGTAAATATAGGAGTTTCATACTCCTCATGTGGCACCATCAAAAAGAACCCTTTCACCCATACTTCATTGAGACTAATGCTGCAAAACATGGAACTGTAGGATGTAGGAGAATGAACTAACTCACCCAAATGATCCAAAAGTGCAGAAGTTTCATCATGGTAAGGATCCATATGCGTAGTATCATGCATCTCCTTCAAAATTGTGAAACCTTTGTCATATATTGGTTCCAATGTAGAGGAATCATGCTCTTCTTTAAAATTTGCATATCCTTCATCAAGGGACAAGTCAAGTTCCTCTTCCACCACATCAAGTGTTTGAGTCTCTTCAATTTCAACTTCAAACAAATCAAGCACATTCAAATTTACACATCTCTCATGATCCTCCATGTCATGAGAATCCTCCAAACAATCTACCATTTGATAATCTGAAACATATGAGAAAAACAAGTGTCTTGCAACTTTTCAAGAAGTTGCTAATTTTGAATTGTGAACTTATGAATAACTTCATTATTCTTCAAGTAGGATTCATGTAACCATTCACTAAGCTCAATGAATTTTTTTCTATCAAAAATAAAAGACATGAAATTACCTTTGATGTTGCACATTGCTCTTTGAATCTTCTCCATGTCTTCAAGGAAGGATGGCTCCTCCAAGGACGTAGCTCTCCAAAAAGAATTTGATACCGATGCTTGAGTTTCATGGAGTATGCTAAGGGCCTATTGGATCTTATTTTCATTCATATTTAAGGACCGTTCAAGAAAATGAGGCTCTTGCAAATGAACCTCCTCATCTTCTTCCTTCTTGCTTGGACCAACTTCATGAAGCTCAAGTGGTGATGGGGAAGTTGATCTTGTTTCTTCTTCAACTGCTACAAGATCTTCATTTTCATGTTTAATGGAATTATGGCTTGCAGCAACACTTTCAAAAGTTATCTCTACATCACCAACATAGAGGTGTGAGCACCCATCAGTAGGTACTCCTTCATAGTTCAAGACTCCATCATTAGATTCTCTTTGTTTCATTTCCAAGGTAGCGTGTGTCTCAAAATTATCTTCAGTATTTTCAATAAAAATTCTTCATACTCATGTGATGTCTCTTCATATTTTTTAGAGTCACTTGGGAGTGAATTTATATCATCTTCATGTACTAATTCTTCTACTCCACCTATTTCAGAACTAGGTGGTTCATGGGTATCCTCCATTTGCTCCTTCAAGCAAGCTGATGCATTGTTCCCCTTGGTTTTCTTAAAATCAATATATTTTTTCCAACTTTGGATAGCCAACAATTTGAATCCTTTCATAATATTCTTTTTCATGTCCTCAAATATAGGTTCCATAATTTTTATAAGATCCTCACCATCATATGAGGTTCCCCTTTAATCCCTAGTCATTGTTTCCTCTTCAACAAAAGCACTTTTGGTTTCAATATATAATGGTGGTCCTTGAATTATTGTCCTCCTAAATATCAGACCACATCATGTGCCAATATCATGCTCTGATACCACTGTAATGTCCCCTTTTTGTAAATTTTATCAAAATACCAATTCTTCAGTTATTTCTTGAATGTACTCAAATTCAACTTCTTACAACTCTAGTTAAATGGATTCGATTGATCCCAAAGTTCCTCCAATTGCTTTCAAACTTGGTGAGGAAGGTCTTGAGGGGTGATCATAAATATGAGCACATATATAATGCATATAATCAACTGATATACCCAACCATGTTCTGAAATTTTCAAGGGAATAAGTTTCAGGACAATACTAGTCAATTTGAGAGGTGGAAATCCCCCCTAGGTCCTGGAACAAATCTCTTCCAAGAAATGTACAACCTTCACTAATGGTGGGTATGAAATTTGGCTCTGTTATCAGACATTAATTAAATTATATTTTAAATATCATATGTGGGTTTTGGTTCGAATAGGTATCCAAGGGAACTCCATGAATTCACTAGTAATTTTGAGGTTCCAACCCCCAATGGTAGATGACTCTAAACATCTCCAAATGCTCTCGAATTGTACCAGAAGGTGTATGAGTTATATAATAAATTAATTATAATGTTCACAATTGTATTATGGCCTTCCAATTACTTCTGAAATTCTATATCAAATTTTGAATAAGATAGATGCTTTAACTTGCAATTTTGGGGCTCAAATCCCTCCCAGGTAATTGTCTGAATGACTTCCCAAATGTATAGAAACTCACTCAAATTATAAAATTGAAGAAGGGTATGTGTATAAGACATTATCATATACTCGTATTTAGAACAATTCTAACTTCCATGTCTGTTATCACTTCCTTCAATCAAATATAAAAAACAAGTTTTGGACCCTTGGGGAAATGAGATGTATTTTGCTCCACTTGCTATGAAATTCTACCCAATGGCCACAAATCCTAATTTAATTAATATGAAACCAATATTATATGTTAATTACACTTCATTCATTCATAAATAATCAATGGTGCACACATATATTCGATTCCATCAAAATTGCAAGAGTTTACAACAAGGTATTGGGGAAATGGCATTGTTTCTTCAATATTGGACAATAATACATTAGATATATTGGCATTTCTACCTGATATATATATTAACTTTAAATACAGATCATTTACATCAGAATAAAAAATACTGGAGCAAGAGAAGCTCCCTCAAAGAGATGAATAGCTCACCAAGTGCGCCTCACTCCATAGAGCTGAAATATGGTGAGAAAACTTAAGATGAATGGAAGAACAAGATGATATTTATATGTCCATGAAATTATTTTAGATTGAACCTGAAAGTTATGACTCCATTGAATCTCCTTTAAATACCTGATTTGCCTCTCCAAATCACCAATTAGGATGGGAATCTTTCACCCTCAAAATTGGCTAAGACAAGGAACTAGTCACCCACTAGCTCTCTCTTCACAAACCCAAATTCATAAAATGATAAAAAAGCCTATTCTTGTGGATGATCCCTATATTTTATAAAAAATTATTGGTATTCTAAGGTTCCAAATCCATTCATAAACCAAATCCAATTCGAATTGGTGTGGCTACTCATGCTATGCCATGTGGCCTCTCTCTTCACCTTCCCTCTTCTCCCAAATTTGAGTAGGATCCTCTTGGCCTTCTCCAACTCCCAAATTAGAACTCTGAGATGCTCTATTCAGGCATGACATGTCATTATGTCAGCATGTCAGCCTTCAGATCTGGATTTTGTCATGACTGTCATAGAATCTCCATCATTGGTGTCATAGATGTCATAAATGTAAGGGGAATCTAGCCAAGTGTCCATGAAACTCCCATTTGGCTCTTCCTCTCCTATGTAAGTTACAATTAATCCCAAATTATACCTATGAAATATATGGACAATTATATTAACCTCATAATCCATCCCAAAACATTAGTCTTCCCATAGATTCGAAATTACAAGAGGAGGATGCCATTTATCATAGGAATTTTAGCTTGTGTGGGCCTCGTGTCTCCATTCTCCATATCCATTTCAATTTTATCTTGTATTTATTTAATAAGATACATTATTAAATATTTATCCTCTTCTAATGTATAAACATCATTTATTATCCCCCTTATTCCAAATCTCAAAGCTTCCACCCCCAACCTAGGAAACTAATGATTTTCCTCCTTGGCAATTATTTGACTTTTAGCATCCATTTGACAACTTTCATGAATATGAAAAATGTGATTTGGACATTGTGACCCAGTGCAAAATTCGGGAAATTACACAGACCAAGCTCTTATCCCATGGATAGGACAAGTGGGAGGGGGGGGTTAAGTGTTTGGAAATATATCCAAATGTTCTTACTATTGAAACTGCTTTAGCATTGAAATAAATGGATGATAACACATTCCTTTCAAACTATGTGCAGAATCAATATTTCAACACTATCCAAATCATAGAACATATTGATAACAAGGAGGATTAAATCCCAAACTACATGTAAAATATGTATTCCAACTCTTTACTTATTCAAGAGTACATTGACAATGAATTTGATAAACAAAAAAAATAACTCTTGGCTGGAGTTATTTTTTTGTTTATTGGATTAAAACAATAGAGATCCATTAGTACAAGGAGGATTAAATCCAAAACTACATGTAAAATATGTATTCCAACTCTTTACTTATTCAAGAGTACATTGACAATGAATTTAATAAACAAAAAAAATAACTCTTGGCTGGAGTAATTTTTTTGTTTATTGGCTTAAAACAATAGAGATCCATTAGTTAAAACAATAGAGATCCTCCCTAAAAAGACTCTTTCAATCAACAAAAAATTAAACCCTATCCAAGAACAAGAATTTTTGGACATTTTAATACTTAAAATATTTTCCTTTGTATGGACATACTACACAACATGGAATACAACCATAGAATTTACACCTTATGAGTTTTTTATGTAAAGGTAGTTATGCCCCTAGTTTAATTTTAAATCAAAACACTCAAAACCACCCAAGAGTTAGGGATTTACATTTTTTATGCACAAATAAAATATTATATCATCTTAATGCCCTAAATGAGTTAAGGAAGAAGGATTTTTTAATAGAAAGGTTGTTCAGCAGTAGAGAATAAAATGGCATTATAAATTAATAATAAATAAGAAATGAAAGGAAGGATATTGGACACTATAAGCTAGGGCCATAGAATCGATAAGGTACAGGGAAGAATAGCTTAGCGGCAATTTATGGGTGATGGATGAAGGAACTAAGATAGAATATATACTTAGATACCATGCCGGGATGATTGCAAATCCATAATTAGCTCCAGTCCCAAGAGAGAGAGAGAGAGAGAGAGAGAGAGAGAGAGAACATGAGTATATATTGCATTATTGGAAGACCATGATAAATTCTAGGGATAGGGTGATACAATTCAACCAAAGAATATGGGAAGAGTTATATTCTTCCCTCAAAAGAGTATAACCTCATTCCCCGTAGGGCCTCAAAACTGCCATGTACAAGTCACATTTGTATGTGGATACCCTTAATAGGATGAACCTGCATTGGATTGGGCTCAGATTCATGTTTTTGTTTCTCTTACACTCTACTCCATCACGGATATTTTTTAGGTGAGATTGACCAAGAAGTAGAAAGGAGAAGGTGGGAACCAATAAAGAGGAATGTAGGGTATATTCATTCATATTCCATTACACACGTAATGTTATATTTATTTAGAGACATATGTAGGGAGAAAAAACTGAGGATGATGGGTGATCATAGCAGTTTTTTATCTCCTTTTTGTGTGTTGCATAGGGATGTGAAACCCTCTAGTTGGGGAGTGTATAATGGGCCCTCATATTTTCCTCCATAACCATCCTACTATACAAATCACTATTGCATTTTCCTTATTTACTTCAGACCTTCCTAAATACTCTTGCTTAAAGACCAAACTATAAAATGTTTATACATGTTATTTAAAAGCCTCAACTGAATAATGAAGAAAAGGAACCCACCATTAATGTGGTAACTAGAGGAAATAACGAGGTCGGAACTGGCATCAATAATCCATATACTTTTAGTATTAAGAAATTTGGTCCATGCGCTCCAAATTTTTATGTTGTGCAACAAAAATCCTTATTAAGGGATACTACTTAAATCTTCAAACATTTTTTTATCCCAAGGTTTTGCAGAAAAGTATATAGTGCAAGCCTCAGAGTCTGCAGAATCGACAGGTAGTTGTGGAAAGATCCCATTGTAAGGATGTTAAAGTAGTTCAATAGAACCTGTATGGAACTTGTTCCAATTATTTTATAACATATTGGAGGATGAATACTTTACAATAATGTTGTGCACTTCACTAAAGTGCATGGTAGGGGAGGAGGAATATTTTTCTCCCATCTCAGCTAACTTACGTGAGAGACATTCACACTAAGTGCAATAGAAGGGATATAATAGGCAAGGAATTTCATTTTTATGTTCAAGCATATGGGTATGACATAAGAGAGTGTTACTGATTTTTAATCATGTGATTTATAGGTGATAGAAGTAGATAAGGTAGCAGGCCCCTTTGGTTATTGTTAACTGAGTACAGGATAAACTTGTTCATATGCCTTTCTCTCTCCTACTCCAGGATTAGATGTTGCTTGGTAAAATGAAAAATGGGTGAAGCAATAAACTTCAATTGGTTATAGTGCTTGCGTTGTTTCTCTAGATGTCTCTATTTATGCTGCTAGGTATCGATTTCGATCTCCAACCAGATCTTCTTTTAGAATCGGATCAAATGGAGCTTGGACAGGGTAGGAAGGGCTAATAAATTTCTTGAATACTTGCCACTAGATGATGTTGGAAGGTAGTGGGAAATTCAGGAAAAAATTCTTTCCCCATGCCTATATAAGAGGATGGGTCCATTAGGATTCTGCAAGGTCTTGAAGAGACATATACTGGCATGCCAAGAAACTCCCAGTAATTTTTGTTCTCTTCATTCTCGTAACCTACTTCTAAGAGATCCATAACACCATTAAATACCATCAATGGAGGAAAAGGGAATTTTACCAATTCTGTGTATTCCTTGGTTTCTTCAATTATGGATTTTTAATCTTCATTTTTGTCATCAAGGAGTTCTTCGGGCTCTTCCGAGGCTTGTTCATTGCCCATAATATTCAATATATATTTGCTAAAGTTAGGATCCCACTGATCATAGAATACTTAGATCAGTCGTAGAAAGGAAGATATCCCCCTAGGGTGGATTTCATCATACCAACCATCCATGTCATGGTTCCCTCCTAGATCAAGGGACATCACGAATAATTGCATCATGGTATCTTCATCTGTAATGTCCTAGGCCACAAGGACTTCATTAAAGTTAGTAACATGTGTTGCAACTGCATCTTCATCCTTGTGAAATGTTGGGATGGATTTGAGACAATGGTATTTTTTGAATTTATTTGGGTAACCTAGGACGTCGGAGAAATCAAACAGATCAAGCATCCCCAAAAATATTTTCTTCGATATTCTTTAGTTTTTCTTCAGTGGAGTTGCCAAGAGATACTTTCCAAGTTATCTTAACAAATCTCACCAAGGTATCAAAAGCAAAGACGTACCTAATAAATGGGATAGCCTGAGTTATTTGTGGAGTCACCAGATAAGCCTACTGGTTAGTCCTTTCTATAGAAATAGAGAAATATATGCAATCATATAAACCAGGACTCAAGACTTACCAAAAGTGTCGTTCTTTCCTGGATAAATCAACTCAATGAATTTTGAGGTCACTGTCAATGGCGCCAAAATTTTAAGCCTTGTCGGGCTTCTTTCGTGTCAAGTCTTTAGGTAATATCTGCAAGATTATTCCTTGACAATAATATTTTCAAAATTCCTAGTAAGACTTACCTCAATTTCCTTACCAAATTTCATTCTTTCCAAGGGTGTGAATGACTCTAGATTAACTGCTTCAATTTTTTAAATGGTCCTCAAAAATGGTGCCAAAATGTTAAGCATTTATGTGCTTCTTCTTTGTGGTGTCACCAGGTACGATATGCAATATTACTCTTCAATAATATTTTCAGAATACCAAGAAAACTTACCTCAATTTTATTACCAAATGTCATTCTTTACAGGGGTGTGAATGACTCAAGAAAAATCACTTCGAATTTTGAAATGTCCTTGGAAATGATGCCAAAATGTTACCATTTGAAATGGAAGTCTAACCCACTGGTAAGCATATAAGGGAAAAGTGACCACTGTCACCTTAGTCACTTGTACTCAAATACTTAGGAATTTGAAATCTCCTAGGGGAGAGCCCTATTTTGACCTTGCAAAGACATGAAAGAATGAAAATATCTTCTTTCAAGAACTCTTAATGATCAATGCCTAACGAAGTCTAAATATGAGAGTGAAAGTGTCATGCAATGTGTGTATGGGAATCATAGAAAGGGAGTTAGAGGAAGATATAGGTTGAGTTCTTTATACAAACAGAGGTATGGGGTTTGTATGGTCGGGGATGTGTAATGTGTACAATAGGAAAAGATGTAACTAGTAAACAAATTTTTTCACTTTTGCTACTCAATTTATTGCTATCTTACTGGATTATATACTAGTTTTGGATATTGGATTTGTGTTGTTCCTTGTTGTGTTTCCTCCATCTATGTCTCTATTTCCACCTAAACCAAGTAATTTAAATTACCGTGGGCCAAGATATGAGTGAAGAGGTTTACTTATAATTTTCCTAACAACACTTTTTATTAAACTAAAACCACATAAAAATTATTTTAGCAAGTTCTCGGTTGGAGAGTAATAAAAATAATCATTAAAGCAGGCGTTCACAAGTGCTTTTTAGGTGAATCATGAAATTTTATTAAGAGTTCTACGACAATGAATTGAAGACACTTCTTTATCGAAACTCATCCAACAAGTTTATAAATAATCCTATATTTTGTAGTGATGGAACTATTTATACTAATGAGGAGATATCTATTCCGCACAGTGCGGTTTTGTCCCCTTTCCTTATGAATGTAGTACTTCGTGAGTTAGAGACCTTCATAGTAGAATTGTCTGAGGGTCGAATCAAGTATGTACCTTTAGATTATATTACCCTAGGAACCTTAGCTAATAGAGATACATTTTATCCGGGCATAGAACAATATATTTTATACTTTATTGAGCACATACTAGGGAGACTACTAATAAAGAGAAATATTATTCAAGGGGATTATTGGCTTCAATTTCATTCTATTTATCCATAATAAAAAAGGGGTGAGGGGGATTTAAACCAGAGGTACCTAATCATAGGGTAATCAAAAACTTAAAGTCCAAAGGGCTAATTCCTACACTCAAAGCCAAGTATAGAAAGAACCCTAAATCCATTATCAATTGATACAATCAAGTTGCAATAGGGCTCCTCAATTATTACGGTCCTTATAGTAATTGTGTTGCTCTCATCAATTTCCTTAACAGAGATAATATGTATTACTCATTGTGTCATTCCATTGCAACTCTTGTAGGTGTTATTCACCTATGTTCATGATTTGAAACTATATGCACGTGAATTAATCAGAAATTGGTCCCTTCCCTAGTCACTCAAACAATATTTGAGTGACCACTTAAAATAGTAAATACTTTATTTTGGGTAATTTGTTTTCAACAAACTGGCTAACATAAACATATTTATGATAGATCAATTTCATAATTTAAGGCTGAAAGTGGAAATGGGCAGGTGGAGGTAGATCTTCTACTTGTAATCTCCACCAAAATAAACATTACGAACAATGCATTATACTTTTAATATTTTGAAAAGTGACATCTCCTTGAATCATTCAAAATTCATCATATCATAATGAACATCATAGGGTAACACTAAACATGTACTCCTATTGTACGTGCAATGATGGGAAATCATCGCAACCCTACACTTTACTACATTATCGCCTAATATTAACAGTATACTGCGATAGCTTTGAGGATAGAGGAAGACTTAAAGTCATACTATACCTCCCTCTACCATCACTAGGTAGGGCACTAATACTAAAAGGTTAGGAACCAATTCCACTATCATTCTCATAAGTAGGGTTACCACCTAAAATATTTAGACAACCTTACATATACTTTACCTAACCCTAGTGGTCCATATAAGTACACCCACCTTAATGAACTGTACATGGACCACCAATATTGATAGGGAAGAGCTGAACAAAGGGGTGATCGAGTGAAGTCAACCTAGTAGACACCTATTTGAGAAGCCTTCTTGACACTTTACTTTGATACTAGATTACTCTACCTATAAGCCACTGGATTTACCTACCTTGAATTTTACCTTTTTCTCCACATCTTCAAGAAGCAATAACACTTGGGATCCTACTACCGCATTTTGAAGTTCTTTATTTTTTCAAACGAACGGAGAGAAGGAAAGGGATAACCTCTAAAAGGGGTTGACAGGTGAATTTAAGCCATAAGAATGAGGATTCACAGGTCTTTTCACCTAATCCTCACCAAGTCCTAAGCCCTACACAAGAACACCTTACATATAGGATATTTTGATAGGAAGGAGTTATCACCAAAGAAGTGTGCACGGGATCCAAAGGCCCCATATTTCCAGTAGAAGGTACATTCTTTTCTGCCCAATTATTGGGTTTATTTTTCGTCATCAATTTATGTTTTCAAGAAATATTTAACTAATGTACTAACCCCAAAAGCCTCATTACCAGTGATAGAAACCTTAGGTAAAAAAGGGCTCATCGTCGAAAGGTCTTCTACAAGAATATGTAGGCAAATTGTGGAATCACTTCAGAGCTCGAAGAATTGACCTTCATTCCCTTTGTAAAATGGCTATTCCATTTCTCAGCAACATACACTTTCCTGGTTGGGTGGGAATAGATAATAAAAGTACAATGTTGCATAGTTACAACTTATGGGTAAGGGTTAGCTTAGTGTTGATGGGAATAGATAATAAAAGTACAATGTTGCTTAGTTACAGCTTATGGGTAAGGGTTAGTTTAGTGTTGGTTGATAAGAGTCGGATCCTGCATGTGGTTAAGGGTTTGGTTAGTGTTGGTTGATCGGTTAGTTTAATGTTGGTTGATCGGTTATTTTCGGTCGGTAAGTGAGTGGTTAGTGCAATCATTGGGATAACCGAGTTGATTTATGCATGGTTACAGCTTGTGGGTAAGGGTTCGGTTAGTTCCGGTGGGTAAGTGTTGGGTTAAATTTGGGTGCACTAACTTAATTCATTATAGAGCTACTTACTGTAAGGTTGGGGCTCATGGTTCAAGGATGGCTTGCTTTGCTCAATGAAATCCCATCCCTTCCTCGAGTTGTTGTAAAACACCTCAGAGTTTCATTTATTTTTTAAAATTTGTATATGTCTCCCTGTATCTGAAGTGATGTTTACCTTATGCCCGTATGCTAAGTCAAAAAAATCAAAAGCAATTGGAAAATGCATACATCCATATCAAAATAAAGCTATAAATAATCTTTGAAATAACTATCAAGAAAAAAGAGAAATAAAATGTCAATTCCTCCCATCCTTCCCGTCAAAGGACGGGAACTAAGTAACTCACTTCACTAGTGGGTTAAATCCTTGTTATTTGATCTCCTCACTTCACTGACATGCATACCTATCCATATTGGACCCTGCGGGGAAAGGTAGAAATGAAAATGGGAGCTAGATGGGGAAAGGGAAGATGAAACATGAAGGGATTCCACCTTATAAAGGGCTCTCAATATGGATATACATATGATTCTAGAATAAGATCTGATGTATATGGGTTTGTTCCTGGAATTGCACCCAGTATTGTTTCTGGTTTAACTATGAAGTAAACTAAAGTAATTGGATTTGCTACTGAAACTACTCTCTTTGGATCCGCATTTGAAATTGGATTTGCATAATATATAATTTTATGTGTTGACACCTTTGTTTATGTTGCTTCTACATGTTCCTATGCTTTTGCTCAAACAAATGCACATGAAATGGGTAGTTATGAATCAATGAATCGGTAAACTACTCACTTGATATATCCACTAGGATCTATATCTGTTGCTCGAATATATACAATAGGGTTAAAACCTCTAGATTTAAATATGTTGAATTGTATTTCACCCATCCACACAGGAGAATACTTGATACCATTTTATACCATACACGAATGAAATACAACCATAGCATAACATAACCAACCAATACTTTGTATATGTATTGTTATGGAACAAAGCTAACCTAGGTATTATACCTTCCTATATGGACTAACCCATTGTACATGAGATTATTAGAGAGACCTAAGGCCTTTAGCTATTATTCTAATTCTCTTTGTCCTGCAAAAGCAACATATGTACGGTGTGGTGTTTATGGTTATTTGGTACGTTGTGGCTTTTATTATCCAGATTCGTCTAACAACGTCATGCTTGTTTCTGCATGGTCTGGCAGAGGCATAGTGTCTTCTAATTATATATCGCTCTCCTTAATTATTCAATACTGCGCTACTAGCTGACGTTACGCTTTAACAAGAGTGCATTATTAATAAGAACTAGTAAACCACTTTCCAATTATGATCAGTATGGAACTCCATGTTATCTATTATCTAGTAGTCATTACGCTTCTGAGTGTCTTTGGTGTGAAACTAATGATCATTTCTCCCACCCACCCTAAAATAGTTGAAAGGTTACTATTTTTCTACTATAGATTATCTTTTATGGGAAGCAAGTGACCAGTTGTTGTGTTATGTTTTTGTTGGATCCATGCCTGAGTATATGCAGGAGTAGATATGAGTGTTATGTGGGTACCAATTCATGCCTCTCTGTTAGTACTCCACCCATCTATTCTATAAATGTTTATTCAAGTTATGGGTCTTAATCAATTGAATCTCTTATTTACTATGTTACTTCTACCTTTGCTTATGGGTTGAAAACTAGTCCTTACATAAGGTACCCTATAGGATGAATTCACTCTGCAAATGGTGGATCTTTATCTGGGACTAGGAATGAATTTGGATCATCATATATAATCGTATCCGCACTACCCTTGATAATTTTTCCTATATTAATAACTACCTTATATTTATTATTTATTTTTCTATTTGATTCTCTATCTTTGAAGGGAGACAGTATGGCCATTTAAGTCGCTTTCCCTTAGTAGGAGGGAAAGGAAAAGACTCTTTTAAAATGGGTATATAAAATATTAGGAGCCTAAGAATAGAGATATTGGGTACAAGAGGGATATGCTTATGTCAAGGAAGAGTTATGGTTGTGATAACTATTACAACCAACACTCCCAATCAGAACTATAAGGAATGGATTCTTTCAAACACGCAGGAGAAAGGGAGCTTATTCATAACAATTCATTTTTTTGGCCACTACGTTAAGTAACACAAATCTGAATAAGGGGGTTGTAGTTATAAAATTGGTATTTCTTGGCCTCATCATTAGTATTTTTAGGATAAAAGGATGTCTCTTTCATTTGTTCCAAAGTTTATCATCCGGGAATGGAGTTAATGGGGCTTCAATGTTGAGAATTGGACACTTCTTTATTATAATATTTTTTGTTGAATCAATAGTCCCTTCCAAGTGATATAGGTTATATGGATTAAACTGTTGATGAGCCTACACTAAGGCTATCTAGTTCGATTACGAATAGCATGGACTCTACAACTTGTATTTGGAAATCCACTCAATTCCCTTGTCTCTCTCTCCACGACCACCCTTTTTTATATAGCTCCAACAAAATTCCGATACACCACCATCCTCTCTCCTTATGGTTCTCCCTTATTCATTCTTCTACACAACATACATTTTTTTTATTCCTCCCCGGATATATATTGATTTCATTGCTAGCAAGAGACTGCATATCTTTATGGCAGCGGTGGGATATGTAGCGCTGAGTACAAGGACTGCTTCATTCAAGAGTGGGAGAAACGAGACACTGGTTTATATCTCAAGAAATTTTGAATGGGTTAGGTTATAACTAGAAAATTATAATGCCTTTTTATCTATGAAATCAGAAGGGGAAGGGATAAGAGAATAGTATAATTCCCAGCAAAGCTAGGATTGGGATCTAGAAAGGTTTAGATCTGTTTGAACAGAGAGAGAAATGGTCAACATATAGTTGCATATGTCAAAAGGACGTTGATCAATATTTATTTATAAAATTATATATATTATCACCCCATGGAAATATAAGGTTGTTTACCAAGGCCTTCAGATACCAATATGAGTTGAAAGGGGCTCACCAATACATCAATAAAAAATAAATAACTATTAGTCCCTAGAATTCCATGTCATAAATAGGGAGGGAAGGAGGGATATTTATTATGTGCTAATGAATGAAGGAAAATAAAAATATATTAGGGATCGTTATAGAATGAGAAACAAGAATCATATGAATGAAAACTAGTACATCCCCTAAATAACTATTAGTCCCTAGAATGCCATGTCATAAATAGGGAGGGAAGGAGGGATATTTACTATGCACTACTGAATGAAGGAAAATAAAAAGAGATTAGGGAGAGTTAGAGAATGATAAAAAATAATCATATGAATGAAAACCAGTACATCCCCTCATTACAGAATGAGAATGGAAAGACTTATTTCCTCTATCTATATTTCCTCTATCTATTGCTTGTTCTTTCAACTCCTTGAGCGAGAGAGAGCTAACTTGGAAGGAAGTATGAGTGAGATATATATTGTAAGGAAGCATGATCATTATAGATAGACAAAAGATTTAGTGAAATAACAGTCATAAGTGAGATAGCGAGCAATGTAAGAACAGTAGACAGTGATATAGCTAGTTCTATGAGGTGTTGAGTGATTAAATATATATTGCTTGTTTCATTTCTTGGGATTAGGTCATTCATAGTTAAGAATTCTTAGTTAATCAGTAAAGGTTCCTTAGAAGTTTTGGAACTTCATATTCTTATCTTTTACAATAGAAAATCGCTTTCAGCACCCCAGGTTCAACATAAGAGAGAATGGAAAACCCAAGTGTAGATATGAAGTAATTGGATGAAATTTTCATTGAGTTCAATACATTAATAAATTTCCAAAACCACTTCCATGCAAGGAATAGTGAATCATTGCATGGGGAATTTTCCTCCCCTGCAAACTATAGCAAATTGCTTTCTTGGATAATTGTTGTGCACCTCGGTTTCTTTAATCGTGCATAATGAATGTTTTATGCCTTTCTTATTTGGCATTAAATCATGCTCAATTGTATTTAGAGTGAAGTTGCCTCATAACTGGATGTAGCATCATTTAGTTAACAAGACAACTTAACTGTCATCATTCAATATGTGTAACTCAAGTGTCATAAATTAAGTGTTATCTCTTAAATTAAGTGTCATCTTTTAGTTTAACTAAAGTGTCTTCATGCAAAACACTTTAGTTAACTAGTTATTCTTCATCAACACTTTAGTTAACTTTTCTTAACTGAAATCATGCTTGATTGATTCACTGAAGTGATCAATTCGAGTTCTCCTTAATTAGCTTAAGTACTAATTGTTAAAATCAATTGAGTTTAGCTAAATGAGTTCTTCCTAATCAACTAAAGTCATTCTCATGAGCAATTCAAATTTCTCTATTCTCTATGCAACTTATCTTTTCTCTCTTATCTTATCTGCATGGTCCATATGTGCTAACGTTAATTTATCGATCATATCAATTTACTAAGGAGATTTGTCCAATGATGTGATCATATCATTCTACTATCGTGCCAAGTGATCTTATGCTAAAGTAATTCACTCTAGAGGTTGCCAGTCTCTAGAGGAGATTTAATAGCTAGATCATAGTTAATATTATGTCACACATCATGCATGCTTCAATTAGCAAAGCATTGCCTCTACACATGAGGATTAACCTTTACACATAAATCTTAGTCATTCTTGAGTCCAACTCAAGAATCTACTCCAAGTTTCCTAAGTCCAACTCAGGCTCCCTAAGGCACTACCTCAACACATGAGTCCTAATCCTGGATGCACACAAGATTGGCTTGGAGAATTACTCGTGATGTTGTACTTTCAACACTCCCTCTTAGCAAGGGAGGTACTCTCGGAAATACCAAGCTTGTCTCAAAAGTACCTAAACTTCATCATGGACATAGGCTTTGTTAACAAATATGTAATCTTCTCTTTAGTAAAAATGTAATAAAGAATTACCTCTTTGGACCATGTTTCTGATGAAGTGATACTTCAGCTCAATTTGTTTCGACTTATCAAGAAATATAGGGTTTTCATAAAGCTTGATGCATCTTTCATTTTCACAGCAAATGACTGTAGAATTAGTCTTTTAACCTAGCAAGTAGATTATCAAGCCATATTGCTTCTCGGAAGGTAGTACTAGCCGCAATATCCTTTGCTTCTGTAGTAATACTTGAAATACACTTTGATTATGTAGTACTAGCCACAACACACTTTGATTCTATAGCACTAGTTGCAATACACTACCACTCCAATTGGAGTTGTCATTACCAAGTAACTTTACCTCACCACTAGAGGAAAATATGATTCCATAAGCAATAGCACCTCGAAGGTACCTAAGAACATGCTTAATGTCTATGTCCAATCTCAGACATGATGTCACTCATAGCATAACATATAACATGTCTACTATATATCAAATACATTAAGGAACCTATAAGCTACTTATTCACACTCATGTAGATTCCTTACAGTAGAACCATGGATTTGCAATCTATCATACTAAACATTCACAACAAATCAAATGTGTAATTTTCTTGCAAAAATACATTAGAGGAAATTTCACCTCAAAATGGGCCTCCTAAAAAAAATTAATAAAATAATAGTTAAAATAATAAAATAATATTTATTAATTTTGGAGGAAGAAAAGAAAAAACTATTTTTTTGTTTGTATTTTCGACATATCTCCCCGTGTTTTTACTCAAATTTTGATTGGGAGAGCTCATTGGATGCAGAATTTCATCCAACAAGTACCCACTCAGCATACTTTTGACGGACCCCGCTACCCAAAAAACAAGAAATACCTGAAAAAAATGTAATGATGATGTCATCATCACGTTTTTTCAGGTATTTCTTGTTTTTCGGGTAGAGAGATACATCAAAAGTATGCCAAGTGGGTACTTGTTGGATGTGGAATTTAATTCCACATCCAACGAGCTCTCCCGATCAAAATTTGAGTAAAAACACGGGGAGATATGTCGAAAATACAAACAAAAAAATAGTTTTTTCTTTTCTTCCTCCAAAATTAATAAATATTATTTTATTATTTTAACTATTATTTTATTAATTTTTTTTAGGAGGCCCATTTTGAGGTGAAATTTCCTCTAATGTATTTTTGCAAGAAAATTACACATTTGATTTGTTGTGAATGTTTAGTATGATAGATTGCAAATCCATGGTTCTAGTGTAAGGAATCTACATGAGTGTGAATAAGTAGCTTATAGGTTCCTTAATGTATTTGATATATAGTAGACATGTTATATGTTATGCTATGAGTGACATCATGTCTGAGATTGGACATAGACATTAAGCATGTTCTTAGGTACCTTCGAGGTGCTATTGCTTATGGAATCATATTTTCCTCTAGTGGTGAGGTAAAGTTACTTGGTAATGACAACTCCAATTGGAGTGGTAGTGTATTGCAACTAGTGCTATAGAATCAAAGTGTGTTGTGGCTAGTACTACATAATCAAAGTGTATTTCAAGTATTACTACAGAAGCAAAGGATATTGCGGCTAGTACTACCTTCCGAGAAGCAAACGTATTCCTCATGTGTTGAGGTGAATTCTTTGATTTATCAAAGTGATGATGTTGTAAAGTCTTGTTGGACAAAGATCTAGACTTGTGTGTCAAGTAAGATTCCCATATGAAGTTATAGTAGGTACCCATGAGGTGGACCTCTAGTTATAGAGGTAATTATTTTCATGTTGAAGCATTTAATGTTGTGTGATGTATTACTTACCATGGTCACCGATTGCTATTAAGTCTCCTTTAGAGACTCACCACCTCTAGAGTGAATTTATTTATCATATGATCAATTGGTCCAGAGTAATATAATATGATCACAACATTCAAAAACTATTCTTAGTATAATCTAATATGATAGATAATTAAATTTAACTTATATTGACTGTGTTGTAAAATATAAGAGATAAAGATAAATGCATAGAGACCAAAGAGAATTCAATTTGTTCATGTGAAGATTTCAGTTGACTAAAGTGAACTCAAATTGTTAAAGCTTTAGTTAAATATTCAATTAAAGTAACAATGCATGCTAAGTTAAATATGGTTAAAGCTTCAGTTAAAGTTAACGCGTATGCTTTAGTTAAATATTGTTAAAGCTTCAGTTAAAGTAACATTTTATGCCTTAGTTAAATATTATTAAGCTTTAGTTAAAGTAACAATTTATGCACCATTTAATTAAAGGAGAACTCACAATGGTCACTTGAGTAAATCAATCAACATGATTTCAGTTAAGATTTTTTAACTAAAAGTGTTAGTAAAAAGGAATTAGTTAACTAAAGTGTTTTGCATGACGACACATTAGTTAAAATAAAAGATGACACTTTAGTTAAATTAAAATACAACACTTAAGTTATGAATATTGAGTTACACCTATTGCATGATGACCTTTAATTTAGATTTTCAACTAAGTGATCCTACATCGAGTTAAGAGGAGATTTCAATATGAAGACAATTGAGCATGATTTAATGTCCAAGAAGAAATGCATATTTCATTGATTAACAAATGCATAGCACAATGAATATGTAGGATTGAAGAAACTGAGGCTCACATCAATTATCCAAGAAGGTAATTTTCTATAGTTTGCATGGGAGGAAAATTCCCCATGCAGTGATTAACTATTCCTTGCATGGAAATGGTTTTTGAAATTTATTAATGTATTGAACTCATTGTAAATCTCATCCAACCAATCTCTCTTTTCTCTTGCTCCATATCTACACATGGGGTGTCCATTCTATATTATCTTTCACTTGAGGTGCCGACATAAATTTGCTATTGTAAAATACATTCTCTGCGATTGATCATAATTATACTTTGAATATTTTCTGGGGTTTTTCATCCTCATAGTTTTGAGGTTTTTCCCCAAGGTACATCTTGCGTTATGGTTGAATTATTTTATGTGTATGAATGGTTCAATTGTTTTCAAGTATTCAATATTTCCACACTCAAATTTTTAAAGATAAAAGATTGCCATATTTGCTAAAAAATTCAACATGGTATTAGAGATTAGGGAATGAAGGAGTTAATTATTATCAAGCAAACTTGAGCCTACGTAGATTCTAAGGAGTTGACCACAATACTTTAAGAAAATGGAATCAATATTAGTAAGACTGGAAGACAACCTTGAGGACACTTCAAATTTCATCACTTGGAAGGCCAAGATTCAGAACATCCTGTAGGAATATGAATTAAATGGATATGCATCTAATGTGGTGGAGGAGCACACATCTAATGCATGGTATGATTAAATTCAAGAAGAACCAAGATGAATCCAAATGAATCATCTATGATTTGGTGAAGGCCAACTTGATGTCCGTGATTACTCCTTTGAAGGTTGCAAAGGAATACTTTGATACATTGACAAATCTATATGAGAATAAGGACACAAGTCAAAATATGACATTGAAGAAAAAGCTATGAAACCTCAATATGGAGAAGGACAAGACAATGGACTATTTATTCTCCAAGATCTCTGAGGTAAGAGATCAACTTGCTAGAATTGGAGTAGTGGTAGATAAAGATGATTTGCTTCAAACCTCTATTAATGGTCTCCCATCCTCATGGGAGACATTATTGGATGCGGTAAATGGCCGAGAGGTACAACCTAACTTTGAGAGGTTTTAGCATGATTTCATTCAAGAGGAAGGGTGAATCCAAAACAAGAATTCCACCATCAAAGAATAAAACCTTGTTCTCATGGAAAGGATGAAGAGAATATTGATAAGTTATAGGTTCAAGGGAAATCTCTCCATATAGTAATTGGCCATATTATGCATGAGGCTTCCTTTACCCATGAAAATATTCTCTACCTCATGAACATGATCAAATTTTCAAGTTAAATATGCAGTGAATAAAGAATATCAACACCTAGGGACTCAAGTAATATTTGCAAGAAGTAGAGAGAAAGAGGGATCCCACATAAAAATAAAAAGGTAAGTATTTTTATTTTGATTATCATTTTCTCTTGTAAATCAGATATGAAAGTTTTTGAATATGCTTTATTACAGTTATATTCAAATATGTATTCCTAGAATTAGGAATTATGTTATGGTATAACATGATGAAAATTTGTTATAGTTTTGTTTTATTGGGGAATAGTAAAACTCATGTAGTACATGTTATTATAAAATTAAGTAGCATATGAGATTTCATAACATTTCATGAGATATTGATGGCGGTTTCACTAAAAAATTAGTTAAATTTTTTTAATGACTATGTGATATATTTTTTCATTGCAATGAAATGGGTGGATTATGCAAAGTTGATAATCACTTGACTAAATTTGGCTTGTAGGGAAATACTATATGCTATAAACTACAAGCGGAAAATGACATGTATTGAATATGGATTCATTTCAATGGAATATCCTAAAAGAGAAGAAGAAAAATATGGAGCCATTTAGAAAGAAGGGAAACCTTGTCGGTTATAGTGAATCATCTAAAGCCTACAAAATATACGTACTAGATAAAAGGAACATTGAATTCAATAGGGATGTGAGATTCCATGAAGAGGATACATTCAAATGATTTAAATATATTCAGTATGATACCAACATTAACGAGCTTGAGACTCCCATGTTGGAGGACTTAGATTTTGGTTCTCCCCATTTAGAGGTTCAAAGGGAGAATCCAAAAGTGTTCTCATATTCTCTAAATTCTTGAAGAACTAGTAGAACTGGTCGATGAACCTCCTACTAAGAGGAGATATGCATGGTGCTCATATACAAAAGGAATCATATTACAATATTCAAGAATCTTGACATGATTCTTGGGATTAGAGGTGTCGTAGAACCAGATGATATTTTCCTCAGTCAAGGAAAATACATACTAGAGATACTGAAGATATTTGGGACGATGGCCTGTAGGTCCATGGCCACACATATAATTACAAATTCAAAGTTGTTTTTTCTTCATATTTGGAGGATATCATAGATAGTTGAGTAGATCCTAGATGTACTTGTTTATCACTAGGATAGATATATGATTTGCAGTTAGTACATAGAAATGTACAACAAAGCATGTGTTGAGGTACCTACACGGTACAATGGGATATGGACTCTTATATGTCTCACACATGTTATATCCAATAAATGGTGTATAAAGCAGCAATGTAACTCTAGTACATATCCACAAATGAGAAATTGATGATAAAATTACTAAGGCTATGTCCAAAGTAAAATTGAGTACTTCCAGGACAATATTGGTATAGTACAAAACAAATCCTCTAGTTGAGAGGGAGTATTGATGTTTCTCCATAGGCAACAATAGATAGATAAAATCCCCATCAATAATTCATGCAGGACATGACTAAGGAGTTCTCCCCACCTAGAATCCATGTAGTGGTACATGGATTAGACACCTTTTAAGTCATACAATTATATATGGATCTGATTATCTATGTAGTGGTACATGGCTTAGTTAAGACATGAAGAAGATAATCCACTCAGTTGTACATAGATTATATTAGTCATGAACAAATAACTAACTAAGATTCCAGTTTGTTAAGGTACATGACTTAGCCAGGGGATGTTGTATCTCATGTGGAGTGCACCCACATGATAATACCTATAGTCAAGACCTCAAATGACTATAATATAATATTCAAGGTATCCAAAAATATCAATGACTATCATATACTCGAGTTATTTATAGTCAGGACTATTGGGGAGCAGTCAAACCTCTTGGAGAGGTAAAATATACATATATTTTGCTAGCGGGCTACCGTAAGATAGAAAATAAAAATGAAACCAATTTGAAAGTGGTTAGGCCTCAGACAACATCACAGAGAATGTAAATATCATAGATAACTACTCTAGATTGTAGAATATTTTAGAAGTCAACAAGCATAAAGAAAGTGCTAAAGATTGTCAAAGGAAAGGTGAAATTTCATTAGAGGAAATTTCAACTCAAAATGGGCCTTTTAACTTTAACTCAAATTCCATGTCATCATGTGTTAGCCAATGAAATTGATTTAAATTTGAAATAACGTATAGGTCTTAAAAAAAAATTTAATATAAATTTGGGGATAGGTATCATAAAAAAAAACTACTTTTTTTGTTTGTATTTTCGATATATCTCCCTGTGTTTTTACTCAAATTTCGATCGGGAGAGCTCGTTGGATGTGGAATTAAATTCCACATCCAACAAGTACCCACTTGGCATACTTTTGATGTACCTCTCTACCCGAAAAACAAGAAATACCTGAAAAAACGTGATGATGACATCATCATTACATTTTTTTCAGGTATTTCTTGTTTTTTGGGTAGCGGGGTCCGTCAAAAGTATGCCGAGTGGGTACTTGTTGGATGAAATTCTGCATCCAATGAGCTCTCCCAATCAAAATTTGAGTAAAAACACGGGGAGATATGTCGAAAATACAAACAAAAAAATAGTTTTTTCTTTTCTTCCTCCAAAATTAATAAATATTATTTTATTATTTTAACTATTATTTTATTAATTTTTTTTAGGAGGCCCATTTTGAGGTGAAATTTCCTCTAATGTATTTTTGCAAGAAAATTACACATTTGATTTGTTGTGAATGTTTAGTATGATAGATTGCAAATCCATGGTTCTAG
>LPNX011217407.1:1029542-1109776 GCA_001517045.1 Pseudotsuga menziesii | reverse complement strand
ATGGTCACTTTAGTAAATCATTCAACATGATTTCAATTAATATCAGTTAACTAAAAGTGTTAATAAAAAGGAATTATTTAACTAAAGTGTTTTTCATTAATACACTTTAGTTAAACTAAAAGATGACACTTAATTTAAGAGATAACACTTAATTTATGACACTTGAGTTACACATATTGAATGATGACAGTTAAGTTGTCTTGTTAACTAAATGATGCTACATCCAGTTAAGAGGCAACTTCACTCTAAATACAATTGAGCATGATTTAATGCCAAATAAGAAAGGCATAAAACATTCATTATGCACGATTAAAGAAACCGAGGTGCACAACAATTATCCAAGAAAGCAATTTGCTATAGTTTGCATGGGAGGAAAATTCCCCATGCAATGATTCACTATTCCTTGCATGGAAGTGGTTTTGGAAATTTATTAATGTATTGAACTCAATGAAAATTTCATCCAATTACTTCATATCTACACTTGGGTTTTCCATTCTCTCTTATCTTGAACCTGGGGTGCTGAAAGCGATTTTCTATTGTAAAAGATAAGAATATGAAGTTCCAAAACTTCTAAGGAACCTTTACTGATTAACTAAGAATTCTTAACTATGAATGACCTAATCCCAAGAAATGAAACAAGCAATATATATTTAATCACTCAACACCTCATAGAACTAGCTATATCACTGTCTACTGTTCTTACATTGCTCGCTATCTCACTTATGACTGTTATTTCACTAAATCTTCTGTCTATCTATAATGATCATGCTTCCTTACAATATATATCTCACTCATACTTCCTTCCAAGTTAGCTCTCTCTCGCTCAAGGAGTTGAAAGAACAAGCAATAGATAGAGGAAATATAGATAGAGGAAATAAGTCTTTCCATTCTCATTCTGTAATGAGGGGATGTACTGGTTTTCATTCATATGATTATTTTTTATCATTCTCTAAATCTCCCTAATCTCTTTTTATTTTCCTTCATTCAGTAGTGCATAATAAATATCCCTCCTTCCCTCCCTGTTTATGACATGGCATTCTAGGGACTAATAGTTATTTAGGGGATGTACTAGTTTTCATTCATATGATTCTTGTTTCTCATTCTATAATGATCCCTAATATATTTTTATTGTCCTTCATTCATTAGCACATAATAAATATCCCTCCTTCCCTCCCTATTTATGACATGGAATTCTAGGGACTAATAGTTATTTATTTTTTATTGATGTATTGGTGAGCCCCTTTCAACTCATATTGGTATCTGAAGGCCTTGGTAAACAACCTTATATTTCCATGGGGTGATAATATATATAATTTTATAAATAAATATTGATCAACGTCCTTTTGACATATGCAACTATATGTTGACCATTTCTCTCTCTGTTCAAACGGATCTAAACCTTTCTAGATCCCAATCCTAGCTTTGCTGGGAATTATACTATTCTCTTATCCCTTCCCCTTCTGATTTCATAGATAAAAAGGCATTATAATTTTCTAGTTATAACCTAACCCATTCACAATTTCTTGAGATATAAACCAGTGTCTCGTTTCTCCCACTCTTGAATGAAGCAGTCCTTGTACTCAGCGCTACATATCCCACCGCTGCCATAAAGATATGCAGTCTCTTGCTAGCAATGAAATCAATATATATCCGGGGAGGAATAAAAAAAATGTATGTTGTGTAGAAGAATGAATAAGGGAGAACCATAAGGAGAGAGGATGGTGGTGTATCAGAATTTTGTTGGAGCTATATAAAAAAGGGTGGTCGTGGAGAGAGAGACAAGGGAATTGAGTGGATTTCCAAATACAAGTTGTAGAGTCCATGCTATTGAGTAATGGTTATAGTAACTTTCAACTATTTCTACACATTTATATATGTTATAAACACATGTTTAATTTATCCATCGTGTATTCGAGAGGTGGCCAATAACTCGACTACCAATAATAAGTAATAGTCATGACATAATTAAGGGAATTTTTCAATTTGTATCCAAGTATGGTATCCTTAAAATAGGGGTTCTAGGTGTTGATTACCAAAATGGTTCCTTGAAAATTTTAATAGATACAAGGTTAACATGGGTCTATGTTAACTAGCAGGAACTATTATACCAATTGTACCAACTCCTTCGCAAGATATTAGTACAAAATCAATTTTTTTATATTCAATTCTAGGATGATATTTTTGTTAGTATTCCATCAAAGTACAAAGAAACACTTGAGTTATTTATTTACTTATTTTTATTATATTTCTTATAAGTTTTCGATGCATAGTTTTCAAGAATCAATATATTTTATAAGGATCGTTTAAAAATAAACAAAATAACTCCATTATAGTAAGTCTCAGCCACTAGATTTTGAGTTTAACTTAGCATTGAAAATAATGATGGATTGGAGTTGTAAGTAATTAACTATTTTCCTAAATAAATATTAATAGATTGATTAGTATCCACAATGATATATTCATGCATTCATAGATATTGACAATGTATTTGTATCTAGGATTTGGCTCTATAGAGTAGGCATTTAGGGTGACTATTAGGGTTTGTATCATACACTCGACCCTATGGATATTTCTCTCGACCTTATGGATATTTCTCCTTGTGGTAAAACCTACCATAATTTTAATGGTCTAATTAGTGTCACATCCTTTTCCACTAGGGTTTGAATCTTGTGTGGAAATTGAACCCAAGTGTTAGAACAATTACACTCACAACAATTGCCAATTACACATGCAAATTACTCACAAAAGGAGACTGAATATGGAGCAGAACACTAATCTGTATTGAATAAGTGTACAATATCCAACCCTGTGAAGTCATAGGCTACCATAATAAATAATTACATGATATATTCGAATGCATAAGGATTCCATTCGAATTTAGTCAAAAGCAGGCTTACTAAATCTAAGCAAATCCCCCATAGGTGCATAAAGCAATTTCCAAATCTGTCTAGGAGCTCACGAATTGGAAAAATCAATTAGGCAAGCTAATAGGTGGTGGAAGGAAAAATCATACATGCTTTTTATAGGAGAAAAGAGTGCAGGATGTTGAGGACAAAAAACAAGCTAACTTCACCTAGTCAAACTTTCCCAATTGCCTTAAAACTCAGAAAAAGCAGGCAATAAAGCAGAAAAAGCAAACATGCGCTAGCGAGGCCAGGAATAAAGCATATTTGATTCCAAGAGGTTTCCCAAGCATTCCATGACTCAAATTTATCAATTTTGACCACTATGGATGTGTCGAGGACAACTTGCATAAGGTGGAATATGGAAACTAGGCAAATAAGACAAAAATTGGATTAATTAATGTCTAAGGTAGCTAACTATGGGTTGATTATTCTAACACCCCCCCTTAAGACTGACTTATGAGTAAAATATCAAAAAATTATAGGGCCTAGCAACAAGGCTTAGTCACCCTTTACATACTGCATGCCCATTTAACCAAGGAAAGAGGAAAAAACCCAGTGGAAAAAATCCTCCCTTAAACATGGACAGTAAAACAAAATTTGGAAATATTGTCATCACTCATGCTTCACAGCATGATCAGCAATCCCCAGCAGTGATTTGAGATTGTTGAATGTCTTCTCACAAAAAAATTTGGTGAATATATCTGCTACTTGTTCTGAAGATGAATAGAAGAGTAGGTGAATGGTGCCATCATGCACAAGCTGTCTGATGTAGTGCATATGGATCTCAATGTGTTTGGTTCTCTGCTTCTGAACTGGATCATTGCAGATTTGAATCATACTCTGATTATCACAATAGATAGTAGTTGAGTATTCTGATTCGAAGCCACACTCTCCAAGTAACCCTTGCAACCATAAACATTGAGTTGCTGCATTTACAACTCCTCTGTACTCTGCTTCTGTAGATGAGAGTGCAATGGCACTCTGTTTCTTGCTTGACCAGCTGATTGGCCCTTCTGCAAGCATGAACACATATCCTAATGTTGACTTTTGATCTGTTTTTTCACCTACCCAATCACTGTCAGTAAAACCAATCAAATCAAGATCAAATTTAGCTTTGTAGAAGATCCCATGAGTCCTTGTTCCCTAAACAAAATTAAGGATCCTTTTGGCTTCTCTCCAATGGATCTCATGAGGCTGATCCATGTATCTTGAAGCCACACTTACTGCATAAGAAATATCAGTTCTAGTATGTGTAAGATACAACAAAGATCCAATAAATTGCCTATACAGTGTATTGTTTACCATAGGTGAAGAATCAGCTTCATCAAGCTTAACTCCTGAAAGGAAAGGAGTCTTGCTTGGCTTGCAATCCTTCATATTGAATTTGTTCAGCAAATCCGAGGCATACTTGGACTGATGTACTTTGATTCCTTCTTTGGTTTGAGCAATCTCGAGCCCCAAGAATTGGCTCAATAAGCCCAAATCTGTCATTGAGAAGGCATGGTTCATTGCATCCTTCAAGGAGGCAATTTCATCCTTTGAGCTTCCTGTAATGAGAAGGTCATCAACATACAAAACAATGATCATTAATGAACCATGAATCAGCTTCAAATAGACATTTGGATCTTATTTGCATCGAACAAAATTTAGTGATAGCAGAAAGCTATCAATCTTGGCATACCAAGCCCTGGGGGCTTGCTTAAGCCCATACAATGACTTCTTTAGCCTGCACACAAGAGATGGGTTAGTAGCAAATCCTTGATGCTGCTGCATGTATATCTATTCAGTGAGATATCCATTCAGGAAAGCACACTTCACATCCATGTGGTGTACCTCCCATTTCTTTGAAGCTGTAATGGCTAAGGCTAGCCTCATGGAGTCCATATTTGCCACTGGTGCAAACGTATCATTGTAGTCTATGCCATGTACCTGTGAGTAGAACTTGGCTACCAATATAGAATTGTACTTCAGAGGTGAACCATCAGCAGCAAATTTGGTTTTGTACACCCACTTACACTGAACTAGCTTCCTCCCTGGGGGAAGATCAACCAGCTCCCAAGTGTTGCTCTTCTGGAGTGAGATGAACTCTTCTTTCATGGCTGCTTGCCATCTTGGATCATTTTCTGCATCTTCATATATATATGGGTCTAATTCAACCATCAGATAGCATTTCTCTGCAAACATAGGATCTTTCATGCACAGAGCACTCTCAAACTGAGATCTAGTCCTCCTATGATCATTAGGATTTCCAGCTAGTTCTCCAGCTGCATGAATGGCCTTGGCTGCCCATTTTGGTATTGTAGGAATGTTAGAATCTGCAATCAAATCATCATTATCAGACATATTAGAATCATCATGTTCAACTATCTCTTCACTTGCATTCATAGGTTCTGGTGGTGAAGAGGATTCTCCAACTTCCACTGCTGCTAGGGGTTCTTCTTGAAACTGAACACGCCTTTCAATGAAGGATTTGTTTGTGCTCAAATTGATTAGCTTGTACCCTTTTGAATATTCAGAGTACCCAACAAATAGACACTCTTGGCTTTGGGGCTGCAAAGCCTTCCTCTTTTCTGTTGGAATTCTAGCCCAAGCCCTTGAGCCAAAAATCCTGAAATGGGTCACATCTGGCTTGTGCCCACTCCATGATTCGAAAGGAGTCATACCATCAAGCTGTTTATGAGGCACCCTATTCTGGATATAGGCTGCACATTTTATAGCTTTGGCCCAAAACTTTGGTGGCTAAGTCTTAGCCTCCATCATGCATGTTGCCATCTCTTTCAATGATCTGTTCTTCCTCTCAGCAACACCATTCTGTTGTGGTGTGTAAGGGATAGAATGCTGCATATAAATACATGAATCTACACAATATTGAATAAAATTAGACTTGACATACTCACCACCATTGTCAGATCTGAGGACCTTGAGTTTCCTCCCATACTGGTTTTCAACCAAAGCCTTAAAGACTTTGAAGAGGCCAAAAACTTCAGACTTGTGTTTCAGGAAGTAAACCCAGCAATACCTGGAAAAGTCATCTATGAATGTCAATGCATATTTGGCCTGACTCATTGACATATGAGTAAATGGTCCAGCAACATCACTATGGATCAAGTCAAGAGGTGCAGAGGTTCTCTAATGACTAGCTTTCTCAAATTTATTCTCGAGGTGTTTTCCTAAGATGCAAACTTGATAGACTCCTTTGGAAAACTTAATCTTTGGTAACCCTATGACCATTTCTTTTTCACTAAGATCAAAAATATACTTGTAATTTAGGTGGTCAAATCTTTCATGCCAAAGCTTTCTTGCCTCATTAGCATGAATCAGAAGAGCGGAGGGGTTTGAGTAGGGTAGGAAGTGTGAGAACATGTATACCTTCGAAGTGTGATTTGAAACTCCTTTTGCAATGACTTTACCACTTGAGATCTATGTGATTTCAACTTCATCAGGGGAGAATATGACCTTCTTTGGAGACCCTGTGTGGGTCATCTGATACACTGATAAGAGGTTAGAGGCAAGACCTGGAACATACAACACATTGTTGAACTTACCATGGTCAAGATCAATCCTCCCTTTGCCCAAAATTTCAGTGATAGAGTCATCTCCCAGTACTATTGGTGGACCTTTCAACATGTCAAGTCAGGTGAATGCCTCCTTGGTCGAAACCATATGTCTTGAAGCTCCAGAATCAATGATGAAACTAGGTGAGCTTGATGTACCAGCAACCAATGCATGAACTATCTCTCTGTCTTCTGAATTTGATCCTCCTTCCCTCTTCTTTGAGCTGTCTGGAAGGGAGATGCCATTCTTCTCCAGGAGTTGGGTCAGCATGTCTATTTTCTTCTTCATGCAGGAGCTTTCAGAATGATTGCCCTTACTGCAGTATGCGCACTTGCTCATTTCTCCTTTGTTCTTCTTCTTCTGGGGGTTCTTCTTGGAACCTTGAGGCTCCTCTGAAGAATTGTTCTTGTCTCTCTTTTTCTCAGGTGGATTTTTAGCTTTCTTCTTGCTTTTTGAATCCACCCTCGAATCTCCAGCAACCAAATCTTGGTCTTTGGATGGTTTGATGGTGCCCATCATCACCAATTTATCTTGTTCTTGTGTGAGAGATTCCATGAAATCTGTAAGGCTAGGCATTTTCCAGGCTCGAGCTGTCAACTTTGTGGCATAGAAGGTTGAAACAAACACTGAATAGTCATGGAAAAGCTTCAAGAGTATGTCCAAAACCAGTTTTTCATCCTTCTTTTCGATCCCACATTTTTTTAGCTGCAAAACAAGTGCTTTGAACTTGGAAAAATAGAGTTGCAGGGATTCAAATCTATTGGGACTCAAGGAGATCAATTCATTTTCAATTTGATGTCCCCTCATCTCATATTTATTTCCAAAAATATCAACAATATTCTCCCATACTTCATTCGGGGATGTCAATCCATCAACATGGAAAAGGAGGTCTTTGGATATACTCAGACACAGGGGACCATAGGCCTCATCCCCCCTGTTGTGCCATTTAATCTTCTATGCAGCTACATTGGGCTCTGCTTCTATTGCCATAGTCACTCTGTAGAGGATTTTCTCTCTCAACAGTATCTCCATCTCTGCTTTCCATTCAAAGAAGTTAAATGGAGTCAAGATGATCTTCTGAGATTGATCCATAGCTCAGAAATTGTCTCGTCAGTCAGCAGAATGCTCCCAGTCAATGATGTCGAACCTGCAAAACAAATTGGAAGGAGAGAAATCAATCTAAAAAGGCTCTGATACCATGTGGAAATTGAACCCAGGTGTTATAACAAGTACACTCACAACAATTGCCAATTACACATGCAAATTACTCACAAAAGGAGACTGGATATGGAGCAGAACACTAATCTGTATTGAATAAGTGTACAATAGCCAACCCTGTGAATTCATAGGCTTCCATAATAAATAATTACATGAGATATTCAAATGCATAAGTATTCCATTCGAATTTAGTCAAAAGCAGGCTTACTAAATCTAAGCAAATCCCCCATAGGTGCATAAAGCACTTTCCAAATCTGTCTAGGAGCTCACGAATTGGAAAATCAATTAGGCAAGCTAATAGGTGGTGGAAGGAAAACTCATACATGCTTTTCATAGGAGAAAAGAGTGGAGGATGTTGAGGACAAAAAACAAGTTAACTTCACCTAGTCAAACTTTCCCAATTGCCTTAAAACTCAGAAAAAGCAAGCAATAAAGCAGAAAAAGCAGACATGCACTAGGGAGGCCAGGAATAAAGTAGATTTGATTCCAAGAGGTTTCCCAAGCGCTCCATGACTCAAATTTAGCAAGTTTTACCACTATGGATGTGTGGAGGACAACTTGCATAAGGTGGAATATGGAAACTAGGCAAATAAGACAAAAATTGGATTAATTAATGTCTAAGGTAGCTAACTATGGGTTGATTATTCTAACATCTTGCATTATTATACAAATATTTACAAAACTAATAATTCATGTATTCTATTATCTAGAATAAAATGATCCATTGATTCCTTGCTCAGTGGAATATTATAGGAGATAATGAACTAAACTTATTGTCCATCACAACTCCATTCCTTTATAGGGTCACCACTAGTTTGGAATTGTTTGTGTGATTTTCATTATTGGGGGAGCCAATATCACTCAATAATATTACTATTCTTGGCCACTTCTAACGTGTATTGGGACATACCCAACATGATTCAACCCTATGCCTCTTGCATCTTTATATAAAACACATATATTTTTGTTTAGGATTCACTCATCGGTAAGGTATCAAGGATTAGGATAGGGAAAGACATTCTTTCCATATTTTCTTAAATATTATCTCTAGGGTTCTAAGGTTATTTAATATTTTCTCTATATGATGGGTATCCATGCATGTTGACCCCTATTTCCCTCGATGATATAGTGATGGCATCATCATCATCATTCTCATTCATATTTTTAAATTCATTTTCATCATCATCATCGGTGTCAACAATGTCATCAGTGTCACCAACACCATCATCATCCTCAATGTCCTCAATCGTCATCCTAATTTATATGCATACATACATATGTACATATGCATGTACTAAAAAACATACATACATGCATACATACATATATACATACATACATACATACATACATACATACATACATACATAACAATATTATAGCTCACTCCCAAATATCCTTCACCCAAGTAAGCTAGATCGTTCAAACAAGGAAGCTCAAGCCTAAAAATAGATTGACCCAAATAAAGAAAACGGAGACAATGGGGATCATACACCTAGAGATAGGTAAACCTAGATAAAGACAAGGGGGAAAAGGGGAAGCCAATTTTGATACAAAGGAGGGTTTGTGTTCCTAAATGGAGACAAAGACAATTATGGTACCTAAAATGGTACAAAACCCAGTTACTCTTAGCTATGGAGTCACAATTCCTTTTTTTTATTAAGATATTCCTAAATACAATATTTCTTCTTAGTCGTTCTATTATGGTCATTTAAAAACTAATATAGTTATGAACACTGCATAAAAGAAGCATGGAATCTAATCCATACCTAAAATATTTGAGGAGGATGTAAACCCTTGGAAAATGTGAGTTTACACCCTTTCGATACCAACCACAAACTTAAAACTCCCATAAACCTACTTCTAATTTAAACCTTCAAATGAAGATCCCACAGTATGACATTGGAGATGAATTGGAAGCTCAAACACGACTAAGAAAAAGTTAAGTCAACATCAAATGTACAATGCATTTACAACTAGTAGGATAAGTTAAATGTGGCTCTATAACATTTTGATCATGCATCAGATACATCTGGTATGATATGGATTTCTATAAAAAAACTAAAGGGTACTTTGGAAAGTTCATAGACACATTAAAGCACATCATTAGGATGTTCCCTATTATTTTCAACTTATGCATTTTCTCTAGTTGAACATGATAGTCAACTATTAATATGTGTAGAAGTTCTAAGTCTTGAAATTAAAATACAAACTCTCTACATGTGAAGAGTGTAAGTGATTTATCCTCAAGGGTTAGCTTAGATGGTGTGATCCTATCATGAGATTTCTCCACCCAAATTTTGGAGGTCATAGGTTAGACTCTCTCGATCCCATTGAGGTTAGGCTCTATAATCATGGCCAACAATTTACTCTATTTAGCATCCATGAATCAAAGGGAATTACTTGGAGGTTTTCTTGTGAGGTTACTTGGAAAAAAAAGAAGAGAGTAAGTGATTCCATGTTTCACTTTGTTCAACCTTCCTCCTATTTAAACTCTCCTTTATCTAATTTCCTCGATTTTATCTATCTCAATTTTATAATGTTTGTAATTGTGATAAGTTAAATGTAGAATTTTGATCCTAATAAGAATAAACTATGTCACATTATATACATAACACATTATGAGGAATTTTGGAAGAAGTTGTTAGCATTGTTTGGGATAAATGGTTGGAAGGGGGCCAGACCAGAGTAAATGTAAGGTGAGGCCTAAATTCCATATTTTATGACCTAGAGGTGTGCAGAAAGGGTTTGAATATTGTTTAGAAGACTTATTCCTAAGTCTAAACAAAAATAATTGTAAAAAATCCTTAAACGCGGCTTGGAAAGGAGCCTTGTATGCAAAATATGCTTCAATGTTAAGTCTCGGCGAGAATAGACGGAGCAGATTTGCCAAGAAGGAGATCGACGACTATAAACAATTCTGCAACGGTAAGCAGCACTTTCCAAATAAATTTGGCTATCTATGAAATTGTGTTAAACATCATATGAAAGTGGACGTCAGATCGAGAGATGAATAATATCTACAACGGAGGTGGATTTCGTTGATCTAACATGCACGAGGAAGTAAGATTTGGAAATCAGCAGAATTGGGTCAAGCTAGCAGATTTCAATGGTGAAGATCTGAGTCGCAAAATATCGAGCACTCCAGAAGAATCCCGTAAGAGAAAGGTGTAAGGAATATAACATATCCACAAAGATAAGATGATATCTACATCTGATCTCATGTCAACGGTCAAGATGAAGTCTGCATGAAATTGACAGTTGTAAATAGTTGCGAAAAGGAATTGCGGGAAGAAAAAGTTGAACTTCAAGAAAAGTTGGATCCGAAATCCAAAATCCAAAATTTTACAGAAGGAAATTTGTGGAAGGAATATTGCAGAAGCAAGATTTTGGAAGTTTGGTTGTGAAAATTGGTGAACCTGAAATCTGAAATCCGCAAAATTTCGCTGAAGAAATTTGCGGAAAGAATTTAGCGGAAGGGATCTTGTAGAAGCAATATTGCGGAAGTTCGGTTGTGAAAGTTAGTGAACCCGAAATCCGAAATATGCAAATTTTGAAAAAGGAAGTTAGTGGAATTAATATTGCATAAGCAAGATTGCGGAACCTCTGTTGTGAAAATTGGTGAACCCAAAATCCGAGATCCGCAATTTTGTGGAAGGAAATTGTGGAAAGGAGCTTGCAGGGACACATGTTTTGACGGCTCAGATCAAGGCCCGATCCATATCAATGGATGGTGATGATTTCACGGATTAAAGATGCATGGGTGAATGAAGACTTCGAGGCTCATCGGAATGTGGAAGAGGATGCAAAGCAAATAGTGGTTGTGCAACTGGTCGCTACACAATCAAAGAAGGAAGGGGTTGAGGAACCTTTACATAGATATCAGAACCACTCCTTTACCTCTGCACTAGAAGGCCATCGAACATGTTTTGAATAGTAATTTTCATCAAGCGAGCCTGAGACCCCCAGATGTCAAGTTTTTCCATTTTTATCAGTCACGCATATCACAACGTGCTTTCCCAATTTGTTTTGTGATCATGGCGAATATGCCACCTCAAAATTTGTTAAGATTTTGTGCCTTCAAGTTTGATTCCCATGAGATAACTAATTTTGGCGCTCTATTTTGAGATTTTTCTTGGGATAAAATTGGACAATAAATATAACCTCAATAAATGAGAAAAAAGGGGGTTCAACATTCATTTTGGAAGCCTTTGTGCTTGGTTTTGTAGCTCTGAAAAATTTATTTGGAAGTAATTAATGCAGAAGTGTTTTCTGAATTCTTGAGATTCATCAAAGTGTTCAATGTTTTGTCTGTGTTTTTCCTGTATGCTTCATTTTCATGCATGTGTAAAATTCTTCTAATACGTTTCTAGATTGTATGCAAGGAATTTGTTCTCTGTTAAATGATCCTTTCATCAAAAATCCTATTTGTAATGTGTTTATATTGACTGTCATGGAATTCACCCTTTGTTAGGTGCTCTATTTCGGTTATTATCCTTCATTTTTGCTTTTGCTAAAGGTGTTTTAAGAGATTCATCCACATATAGGTGCCTCTTGTTTCACTAGGCTTCTTCTCATTTTCACCTTCCATCAGTTAATTTTATTTGACTTAATGTTAACACTCACACTGCCTCATATTATGAAGGATAATCCCCAATCATTATGTTGTAATTCCTTGAATGTTTCAGACTTTGACTGCATTTTCCAGTGATGTTTTATGTTGTATTTCTTACTCTCTTTAAAGTATAAAAAATCTGTTCCCGACAGAAATATAGCATTCTGAGTACTTACTACAAGATATATGTGTATGTGAATGGTCCATGTGACCCTGAGAGAGCCCTCTATGGCTGTATATGCTATAATACATCCTAAATACTGGTTTGAAATGGTTACCCCAGTGATTTTCTACTCACAACCATATGAAAACTACTGGGTGATAACAGAAGGGAAAATAGTTTTTTGAAATCCTTTTGAATTTCGTAGGATCTTAGTTGGAAATAAGGGTAAATTCTTTTAAATTTCTAAGGATTTGGGTAAATATGGTTTGAAATTGTAGGTATTTCTAACTTAATATGATCCAAACCTTGTTTTTAAAATATATTGAAATACTTAGAGTTTAAATAGACTATAAATCTATAACTTTACAGAGGACAAGAAAATAATGAATATGGAAGATTGTGTTGAAGTTTACAAACTGAGGGGAATAAATAACTCTAATAATAAGATAAAATCATGTCTAATTCCAATAGCATTTATAATATGTATAAGTTTTTAGACATATATGGTATAGATGGTACATAAAATTGGTGTAACTATCATTTGAGTCATTCATTTGTTTGAGGAAGGTATTTTTTTAGTTATAATATATGGTCATGCATGTATATAATATGTTGAAATTTGTATGCATGTTTGCTAACAACCTTCTATTTTGTGTGCTAATACTAGAATTATGAGAAATTTCACATTTTGTATTTCTTCCATGGGTTTGAATGTTATAAAACATTTTATGGGGAGGGACAAATGAATAGATATATGTCATTTATTGATTCAAATATATATGGTCATTTTAAAGAGAAAGGGGAAGGGAAAGTGTAAAGTCATAAATTAAGACAAGCCACTAGAGGTGGTAATTTTAGCAGAAATATTAAAAAACGTATGGATTTGTTACCTTTTGAAGGAGAACGTGCTCTTATGGAAATGATAGTGACAAAGACAAGGAAGTGCTATTGAGATACAAAAATTATGTGAATAATTAGAAATTGAACCCACTTCCTGAGTTGGACACCAATTTTTGTATCAATGTGGGAATATATTGAATTTATCCATCTATTTACATGGGCTAGGGCTCATTTCAATGGATGGTTTAAAATTTCCATACAACTCTGAAGTTGAACTGATGGACTGTGTTTCCTAATGTATGATTATAAATGTTTATTATGGTTTACCTAATATCTACCAAGTATATGGAGATATGGAATGTTTGCAAATAATAACAAAATAAAATAAACCAATTAAAATAAAGGAGAATATATATATATTGATGCAAGTTCCAAGTATTCTAGAAATGTTACGAGGATTATAAACAATTCACATCCTGGAAGCTTGCATAAGCTACCTATTGCATGTTTGAGGGACGTGACAAAAATAAAGTTGTTGTTTGTGCAATAAAATCAATAGTTGCAGGAAAGGAATGGTTGATCAATTACAATTTGAATAGAATTAAGGAAATAAGTAATTATTTTTTATATCTTATATACGTTGAGTTTGAATCTGATCATTTTCAATAGTTTTACCTTATGCATTTTTCATCCGCNTATATATATATATATATATATATATATATATATATATATATATATATATATGCTTGTCACTGTTAGAAGAAAAGGCACAAATCTTTTGATCCATCATGAATGAATTGCCACCAGATTCATATTATACAGATTATACTCCTTACGATGTTTACATGTGTTTGGTGCATCTTCTCATCATTATCATAAACCATGGCCAATGGGAACATGAAACAAATATGATTACAGACAAGATCTTGAGTGCCCGATGCACTATTAAATTCATAGTTCCTAGATATGTTAAGACAACCAATATAATTCTCATAAGCCTCATTGAAACCTACTTCCTATTGGCTACAATTGGAAGAGAAATATTGAAAAATAAATGTTTGTGGCTAGGTGAAATATAGGTGCCCCATTGCATCATTCCAACTCGACTACTCAACCCAAATTAGAAATGGCTCATTCGTCCAATGGTATAAATTATTTTAAAGATGCACTCTTGAATCATGTGTTTGATAAAAAATAATATGATTGACCACTAGGATGCACTTATGGGGAACATGAATGTGTAATTTTTATGATGATTAATAGGAATAAAATAAAAGCACATCTTCATATGAAAAGAATTAAGTACAACACATTCAATATTGTGTGCATGAATATACAATAAAATATAAATGTTTAGTTATTTTTTTAATATGTATTTAAGGTTTTTTTAAATCTTGCACCAATGTCTTCCCTCCTGAGAAAGTTATGCAAGCAAGTGTTTTTCATGGTGGACCTTATTAAAATGGAAAAACTTAGAAGGAAATATGTAGTAGACAAACATGGTGTATGATTGACACATTTTGGCATATATTTTGTATTTCTTATGTTATTTAATGCTACCTTTAACACTATTATATATTATTCTTTATGAATTTTAATTTTCCTCTTTGCCACTATGTTGAGTGTGTGCATTGTTAACTAATTAAGTTGGGTATGGGGGGATGACAGTAAGGAGAGGGAGGGGGAGGTCCATTTAATTTTCCACCTTCCCGTGGTTGTCCTCATTAGTATAGAATAAATCATTCTTAAATCCAAGAGAAGCTCGAGGTAGTAATGAAGCTCACACATCATCAGCCAAATAATGATCTCAACCCTTAAATAGTTTATGATTAGGTTTTCATTGAATTATTGTATTCCTTCCTTTTATTCATATTCATATCAATTAGATGGTAATCAATATTCATGGATTTTTTTGCAGGCCTATGTAGTGGTGTTCAGTCATGTCTCGTTCCAAAGTCATAGTATTTAGCATTTGCAAAAACATTATCTTTCTTCGATGTTGTTGCTAAAAAAAAATTGTCTCGATGATGCAAGTACTCCCCTTTAGCCTTTTTACAATCTATTGCATCATTGTGACCATTTTTATTTTTTGTAATCAATCCATTATGTAAACTTGTTGTTCTATTATGATTTGTTGTAGAATACCTCGTTCCTTTGAATATTAAATGCCAAAATTATTTCTTTTGGCATCTTTGTGATAGTGCAACAAATTGGTTTATAAATGAAATTTGGTATGTTTTAGAATCAAAAAATATTAACAGATCCTTTGGAATGTGTTCGAAGCACAAATCATTCCTTATTTTTGTTGTGGTTTCTTTTACCTAGGCATTGGAATGACTCCTTAGCTTATCCCACGAGTGCATTCAATTCAAATTCCTATTGGTTATAAATGGAGCTAGAGATAGAAATAGTTGGGGATGGAATAAAGGTTTGTACTAATAATGATTCACATAGAAATAACATGATGTATATTTGTTGGTTCAAATATATTACACATATGTTGGGACTTTGACTAAATTCTTCCACCATGTATTTAAGAACTTACCCTCTACTATTTTTTATAGGATATTCTCAACTTCACTCCAAAATATTCTTCTTATGCAACTCATTTTTCACATTAGGCTAAAATGGCTCATCTAAAATGGGCGATAACTATAAATTAAATAGATTTAGCTTTCTAATATTTCTTTCCAATGGGGTTCCTTGGTGGGTTTTATATAATAACCACATTCTAGCTTACGTTAAAATTGATGGATTTCACTAGATATGTCACTAGAAACTAATGTTCAAGTTCCAATTCTAAACTAGTCTTTGCTAATTACTATTATAAGACCTATTTGGGACTAACTATAGAAATTATAATCAAAGACAACTCTTCAAGGTTTTAGTTGATTAGTTGTAAATTTAGTTAAAGTAGTTAAGTGTTATTATCAACTTCTTGTTGTATATTATCATAATATCCATGGGCATCACACTAAACAATAGATATTTTAGTCTATAAATTTGTCAAAATTTTACACTTTTCTTATTAGTAGAAGTGATCTTCTCTTGATTCCATCCCCAATTTAATCTCTGTATGTTTTTTTCATTTTTATTGCATTCCCCATTTAGTCTAACGCAATAGCACCAATGTGTATGCTTTCTCATCTTTATAACATTCCCCATTTTGTCTAGCTCAACGGAACCCATTTCGGGATTGGTTATTTTTTCTTTACTCTAAAGTTACTCTATGTTGAATAGAACATGGAAATTGTTGAAGTATGCACTTATGTCCCTTTTACAAATAGCAAGACCCGCATATTGCTAACATTTTTTCAAAATTTTGTTTGTATGTTAGGAGCTCTTTTTTCCCTTCACATGCTAGTACTGACCACTTTATACTATATTAAACCAATGGTGGAGATGAATCCATTCTCTAATATAAGATATTTTTTGGTGGTCCTTAACAACTATTGAACTCTTCCCCTTTCGCATTGCCTTATCTGTAAAACATATTCATGTTTCATCATGTATAGGCCTTATATATTACACTTTGAGTAGATGGTGTGGTGTACATTATCCTTTAGTGATGACAACACACTAAAAACTAGGATAGTTCAAATAACAAGGTTCACACCAATCATCAATCCTAAGATAAGTTACGATTTAAACCTATTTCTCAATCTCACTCTTAGCTCTCTTCTTTATCTTAGCTTCTTTTCTTGCATGATAATATTACTAGAATTATATGCAAAATCACCTCCATTAACCTTAATGGGTTATTCGTATTGCAAGAAATCCATTTTTGCACAAAATAATCATATGTTATCATTTATAGAGCTTGATTACCATATGATGATCATCATCTTACCCTTACCTCTACAAAGATCATAGCCTTACTTCCCATAGACTCTCATAACCATATAGCATAGGCGTCATATATAGCTTATACATATTAGCATAGAAAAGAAAATATCTATAGTACAGGCGCCCTGCACATGATGGTTGAAATGGATAATCTAATATAAAAGGCATGAGATTCAATTTAGTGCGGACTTTGACGGAGATCAGATGGATGTCCATGTACCTTTATCTCTGGAAGCTAGAGCAAAAGCTCGTTTACTCATGTTTTCTTAGACAAATCTTTTGTCTCCAGCTATCAGAGATCCTATTTCTATACCGACTCAGGATATGCTTCTTAGACTTTATATATCAATGATCGGTATAGTTAGTCATGCCTACATATTCTTTCGATTTTGACATACTTGCATGTTCCTTATATAAGATAGTGATCCATTTGTATATAATATATATAAAGTAATATTATAATATAAATGTTATATATATAACCACAATCCATACCAAATTTTTGAGTCCCAAACATTAGATTTTTCTTATTCATGCCATAATGCATCGCTTAAGTGATACAATAAGTGGAGAATGAAAAAGGAAAGCATTAGTTGGACGTCTCTTATGCAACATCTATGACATCGGTGGTACAACATGATCATTGAAGTCAAACAAGGAACGTTGCTTAAGTGACATTCTATTTGTCACTTGTTGCTTAAGACAATTTATAATAGTTTTTTGAATAAGTTGACCACATATCGAATGGACGTCGAAAAAGAAATGTCTCTTGCACAATTTATAATAGTTTTTTCAATAAGTTGACCACAATTTATAATAGTTTTTTCAAATTACACTTTCTTCATTGTCTCTGGCGTGACATTTGGTCGATGATATATCAGTTCAACGTGTAGTAGACAAGTGGGAAATTGGTGTTCCACATTTAACTAAGATTAAAAACATTGAACGAGGGATAAATCTGAAGAACAATTGTAGTTCTACAACATTTCTTAGAAACCACTAGTATTTTGGCATGTGGAGAAACGGTCACCCTCTTCTCCAAGCCACTCATATTGAGGAATGTTGAAAACCCTTAATTTTTTTAGTATTGTCTCTTTTTCCTTGTGCATATATTCTCTTGCAACAATGGACATTACTTGTCTCCATAAAGTAAGGTTGTGACTAATAACATGGTCCACAAAATAGCGATAAATATCATATGCAAAAATTGGATCAATAGTCTTTTCCAAATTTGATACTATTATAGATGACTTTAGAGCCAATTTTCACAACATGCTACTAAATATCGAGCAAAAAAAAAATGCTACAAAATATGCGAAATATTATTATGTAAATTTTAATGATAAATTAAAAATATGACAATAAATAGACCACATGTGGTGTCGACCTAGGAAATACCATTGGTTTTTCACAAAAAAATTGGAAAATACACTGAAAAGGAAAATACACTGAAATTGTAAATAGAAGGAAATAGGAAGCTAAAAAGGAAGTTGATTACAGGGCTTTGTTGTAGTGTATATCATTTGTTCAATACATTTTGATGTAACACATTTTTTAATGTTACATGTTTTTAATGCATTCTCATTTTTCATGGGGTGGGGTCCCTCAAAATTAACCAGTGTGGGTACTCGTTGGATGTAGAATTAAAGTATGCATCCAATGAGTGCTCCCACTTGAAATTTGAGTAAAACCACAGGAAAATATGAATAAAAAAAATAGTTTTTCTCTCTTCCTCCAAAATTGATAAATATTATTTTATTATTTTTCTTAGAAGACACATTTTCGACCCCAAATTTGCTCTAATGGGCACATAACTCTTGACTTCATTCGAACAGGATAAGTGCACACACATATCAAATCACATTCATGAATTGAGGAGGAGACGCAATTTAATAAAGGCACAAATTCTTAATGTGTTTTAAATTGATTGGTTCATTAAGTCATTATGATTGTTCATTGTGAAGGATGTGGCTCTCTTTGGAGTACAAATAGAAGAGAAATCCATTATTAAGGCTCAACAACTTTAATTGGTGTATTCCCAATAAAGAATGTTGTATGAGATTCTACCTACTACTCCTAGAGCAGACACTAGTCCGACTAAACTAACCCTTGGACCCCATGTTGATGGTGTGATTCATTCAGTTGAGAATGCCATAGCTTATCAAGGTGGAAACCAGAATGCACCTACAACTAAGAATAACAATAACAGAAACCACAAACCCAACCTTCCCACGGACGTTCTATCAGTATAGACTTTCAATGCTATAGAAAACCAATAGACTAGAGGGAAGAAGAATAAGAATAAGAAAAATGGGAATAAGGGAAATAATAATGTGAATAATAATAACAATAACAACAAAAAATCTATCGATGGGAGAGAAAAAGAAGTCCAAATTCCTATGAAACCTATGCATGAATGATCGCTTGACCTACCTATTCCATAAACTAGAAGTTTCCAAATAGTTGGTAGATACCAAGAAACCAACCATGTTGACTAACTTGTTCCCTCCACAGCAACAACCAATGATTGTCATTGCTAACTCAAACACTACAACCTCGCAAGGGGGGGATTAGGGGGCCTCTTCAAAAGAAGGAAATGAAATCCAAAGCAAAGTGTTCATGTGCCATTGAGAAACAAACGTCTACAAGGAATAGAAATTATGAGTCAACCACATCTATATCTAAGGGAAAAAGAACCTCTTGAGTCCAAACCAGCTCAACCATTACACATAGAGAAACCAGTGAATGATACTATCAGCAAAATACTTAATTTGTTATGAAAGAATACATGTACAACCCAAATGCACATGCTTCTTATAATTATGGCATAGTGGAATATCTGACTTAGGATCCTTGAGCAATGTCCACCCTCAAAGTCCTCTAGAGTTGTCCTACTCAAAAAATACCATCCTTTCAACTATAGGGGCCATGGATCCTTTGGATAATTAGTTGTTGACATTTTATTTACACAATTGGAAGCCTCACCCACCTCATCATGCAACTTTTCATATTCAAGTTTCAACCAGAAGGTCAAACATTCATCGAACAGTTGTTGATGAGGTAGCATCCAATTCTGCGATGTACTTGTCATGTTGGAAATCCATTGGCTCACCTGAACTTGTTCCATCAATAACCATGTTAAAATAATTTGATGGTTACTTGTTCCAAACGCATGGAATCATCCTGAATCTCCCAATAAATCTAGGGGAAAGACATTTAATGTAGAAGTGGGATTTACTGATTCTTCACTTGATTACAATCCATTTCTAGGTAGAAGTTGGACTCATCACATGACGGATGTGGTATCTTTGATATTTCAAGTGATTAAATTTCCCCATGAAGAAGACTTATAATCACCATTGATCAATTATTATTCCATAGAAATGAGTCCACTCACAACTATCAGACAAATTCCCCCCTAGTAATCCATTTCGGGAAGAACTATGAAATTTTTAGTGTGGGAATGTATCCTACTCTACGGGGAACATTCAGTTTTCCTCCACCCAACCTAGATGATAATGGAGCTCAAATACATGCAATACCATACATATCTTAGTACTTCCGTAAGGAAATTTCCTCAATTCAGTACCTCCTTAAAGACCCATGGATAATACCACAACCAACATAAGGAACTGGGTGTAGGAGAGTTGTGCTAATTTTGTCTACAACCAAGAGCTTATCGATCCATAATTATAATAAATGTAAACAAGGATTATAACTCTATCCAAATACAAGTTAATGATTAGTTTTACATACCCATATGGGCCATTATTTCTTTACCATGTCATGGTCCCTTGGACATCGTAGTTCCTTTATATGAGACCATCATCTAGGTTATGTCCTTAGGAGAAAGAACTTGGAGAGACATGCATCACCGTGTATCATTTATTCCTATTAATAATGAGGTAAGGACAGATAAAAATGGAACTACCAAAGTAAGGTCAATGGAGTGGTATGGGATCCATCTTGTGTATGTGGAAGGGAACATGGATAACATCTCACCAACCATCCCCGTCGATATCTCTAAGACCCCTAGCGTAGTCAAAAATGTCTTTATTTGCACAGATTTCTCACCAGAAGAGATAGTAGTACATATTACATTATTTAAGGAGTATAGAGACATTTTTATTTGATCCTATAAGGAAATTCCAAGTATAGACCCAACTATTATCACACATGAGACAAAAACTTATTAGTTAAACCAATTCGATGGAAGTTAAGATTGGTAAACCATAGGAAAGTTGTTGTCGCAAAAGCTTAAGTGGAGAAACTTATTTGGGAAAAAATCATCTATCATGTCCCTCTAAATGTGTGGGTATCCAATCTTGTACTCGTGGATAATAAATAGGGGAACATTCAAGTTTGTCCTGCTTTTCGGGACCTAAACTTAGCATGTCCTAAGGATAACTATTCTACCCCTATCATTAATTAAATAATCAATGAATTTGTTGGTAATTATATTTTATCATTTATGGAAAAATTCTCAGAGTACAATTAGATTCAAATATGCCCTAAAAATCAGCACAAAACTACTTTTATATTCCCCTAGGGGACCTAATTCACATATAAGAAGATACCACTTGGATTGAAGAATGCCATAGAAACTTTCCAACATGCGTCTTATGTTTTTCATGACATTGATACAATTGTAGAGGCCTATCTAGATTACCTAATGGGAGAGTCTGAGAAGAGGCTAGATCAACCTAAGCACCTTAGGGCTATCTTTAATAGATGTCATTACTATAAGATTCATTTGAATCCTCATAAGTGAGTTTTATGTGTTGTTTTGGGTTAATTACTTAGATTCGTAGTTTCAAAATATGGTATAATGGTATATCCTTTCAAGGTTGAGGGAATAGTACAATTTCCTCCCCCATGTAACTTGCATCGGTTACAGAGGCTTCAATGGAAGGCCAATTTATTATGATGATTCATTTCTAACTATGTTGAAATTACAAAAGGTGCCTACTTAGAAAAGGGTCCCATTTATATGGGAAGATAATTCTTACAAATATTTTCATGCATTAAATAAGGCCTTGATGTATGCCCCACTATTGATTCCTTTTGACTATAGCAAATATTTCCTCTTATATCTTGCAGCATCTAAATCAACTGTCGAAATGGTCCTAGTCCAAGAAGATGATTCTCACCAAGTACATGTCATTTACTACCTAAGTAAGAACTTGGAATCTCCTAAGCCAAGGTATCCTCATGTTGAGAAACTGGCATTAGATGTCATTCATGTGGTACAGAGTCTTAAGTAGTACATTATCCTTAGAATAATGATTGTCATTGCAAACGTCAATCCATTTCAACACATATAGTCTCGATGGATTGTGGGTGGTAAGTATAATAAATGGATTGAAATTCTTCATGAGTTTGACCCAAGATTCATGTCATCCAAGGGTAAGAAGTCCTATTATTTTTTCGTTTTAATTTCATATAGTCCCTGAGATGATGAGGGAACAATGGAAAATGAGTCATTTCCAAATTAACATACTTTTATCATCATCTCAAAGGAATTCTGTTATGGAAACATCTTAATTTACCTATAACCCAGAGGGTCCCTACTCATTATTCTCATGAATAGAGATGTAAAAGTCATCACCAAGCAAGATATTATGTCATTATATGATTGATATTATCCTAAGACATTGTATAACTCATTAGGAGGTGGAAAAAGTGCTCAATGATTACCATGGTAGATCATGTGATGGTCATTTATCTAGGATTACTACATCCCAAAATATTTTATGTGTGGGTTATTTACGAACCTTCATTTTTACAAACTAGGTTGAAATATTTAAGAACGTAAACCCTATTAGGCCTTTACTAGGAAAATGTGTGCAAATCCTACTCCTCTAAACTTATTGCGTCGAGAGGCGCTCTACAACACAGTATCGGGGAGATTGTGTAACGTTTGTAACGTTATGTAAGGTTCATCTTGTAAATGTCGGCCATAAAAAATATTTTTTTTAATTATCCTCCAAAATAAATTTCAGCCACAAAAACAACCTAATATGGGGGAGATATTGTAGTGTTCCTACCTAACAAAACAATAAAAAATAAAAAATTAATTATCAGCCAAAAAAATGTCTGTAAAAAAACAACACAATATGGGGGATATGTTGTAATGTTCCTACTTAACAAAATAACAAAAAAAAATTGAATTATTCACCAAAAAAATGTTAGTCATGCACATGGTTTAAAAACCATGTGCAAGACCTCCTAAACAACCCATAGTTATTGTACATGGTTTAGGAGGGCCTTGCAAATGGTTTTAAAACCATGTGCAAGGCCTCCTAAACAACTCATGGTTTTATTGTACCTGGTTTAGGAGGGCCTTGCAAATGGTTTTAAAACCATGTGCAAGGCCTCCTAAACAACTCATGGTTTTATTGTACATGGTTTAGGAGGTTGTTGCAAATGGTTTTAAGACCATGTGCAAGGCCTCCTAAACAACTCATGGTTTTATTGGACATGGTTTAGGAGGGCCTTGCAAATGGTTTTAAAACCATGTGCAAGGCCTCCTAAACAACTCATGGTTTTATTGTACATGGTTTAGGAGGTTGTTGCAAATGGTTTTAAGACCATGTGCAAGGCCTCCTGAGCAACCCATGGTTTTAGTAGGGCATTGCACATGGTTTTAAAACCATGTATGGGGGAGATGTTGTAATTTTTTTTCCTATCAAAATAAAAAATAATATAAAATATTATATGTCAACCATAAATAGTATTAAATATTAATAATAGAAATATTATATGTGGACCTTAGATGTGTCTTTTGGTCTGAATCACACCAAAGCTTATAGTTGAGTGCAATACTTAAGAAGAGGTTTGCACCTCCAAAGATTTGATCCCTCTCAGCACTTGATAGAGCCTAGGATTTGGATCTATGTTGGTTTATCGACATCGGTCCTTTCACAAAGTGGGCGATAGATTTCACAACCTATAATTTGGAATCAGAAAAAGGTCATAAATACATTTGTTGTTGTTGACTACTTCACTAAGTGGTTTGATGCCATGCCTACCTTTACATGTGGTGGTGAAACTGTAGCACACTTTGTGTTTAATCAAATAATAGCTCATTTTGGTATACCTAGAGAGATTTTCATCAACAATGGAAGTCACTTTTCAAACAAAATGATGGTAGATATTGGCTAAGAAACTTGGCTTTCGACAAGATTTATCCTCACCTTTCTACCCTCAAGAAAATGGTCAAGTAGAGGTAGTCAATAAGTCCTTGACTTCCATTATCCAAAGCATGGTGAGTAGGAACAGTAACAATTGGCACATAATGATTTAACCAACTTTGTGGGCATATCAAATCTCCATCAAGACTGTGATAGGTTTCACTCATTTTGATCTGTCGGATCTCAACTTATGTGCATTAAAAAGTTTAATGAATGCGTTAATCAGTTTGCTGAATTCATAAAATAGCTTTAACAGTTAATTAAATGCTAAAAACTAATATAACAGCAAACTAAATAGGAAATGAAACAGCAAAACTGAAACAGAAATGAGAAACACTGAAACAAGAGTCACAAACAGAAGTTGATAACGGAATTCACCCCCTCCACTAGGCTACATCTCTGGGTCCCTCTCCAATGGGTACCGATCCAATTAATCTCTTTAAGATGGTACAAAATGGTTCTGTAATCAACTTCAGCAACTGCAAGCAGAATGTTGTACAAAGTCTTCAATACCTCTCTTCTAGAAATTTACAATTAGCCCTCGAAAGGCAAAGAAAGCTAACTTATAACAGAGAATGTCGAATTCAAAAGAACAATGTCTGCGTACTTCACAACAACTCCCCAAGTTTCTCATAATAGAAAAACGAAGCCCTGCGCTCTTACACAATCTGAATCTCTTCCTCCGTCTCCTCTAATGTGGCCAGAGATCCTCTATTTAACATTCAGTGCAAGGATAAGTAACGGGTTTTGATTCGTCTTTTTATTATCGTTACGACCATATGCTAAACTGAATCATGCAATCCCTCCAAATCGTTGCACAAGCATTATGTTACCACGACATTCCATATCCCCGAAACGTTGCAACTAACTCCACACACATGTGTTGACTCACAACACGTTGCAATAACCTACAACCGGGCTATGCCACATGTAACGTAACCATTTGATGTCACCACCAACTTCACCAATGTCACAGCATCGCAACATATGACCAATGTCATAGCATCGCAGCATATGACCAATGTCGCAGCATCGCAGCATATAACCAATGTCGCAGCATCGCAGCATATGACCAATGTCGTAGCATCGCAACATATGACCAATGTCGCAGCATCGCAACATATGACCAATGTCGTAGCATTGCAGCATATAACCAATGTCACAGCATCGCAGCATATGACCAATGTCACAACATCGCAACATATGACCAATGTCGCAGCATCGCAGCATATGTGACCGCGCAGGCTTTGCCACAAACCATTTTAGATTACCTCTTGTCGGTGCACAAACTGCGTGGCCCATACTGTGCAAGCTGCGCGGCCCATACAAGCTGCGCGATGTTATGTTGGACCGCGTGGCCCCTAAGGCTAGTCGCGCACTATGTTTAGCATATGTTATGTTCTTTGAACCATAGATTAATAGCTATTGTACCATGTTGGTCAGTGTAATTTTAAAGATGAATAATCCATCGGATCATTCCTCCCCATTGGAGAGCTTTTGTACCACCAAAAGCCTGAGTCACTCTGCAAGTAAGTGAGGGTACAGCTCCCTCACTTTTCCAATCTCCATCCATCTTTCCTTGCTAGGATGAATGCCTTTAAGCCCCACACGAAGGTATTCAACATTCCCCCTTCATGAAGTCCTTATATTTCTATCAAGAATAACATCATCCTGCAACTCTTTCATGTATTCAGGTGCCATATCATCAACTAAAGGAATCTGTATGTTAGTTTCCTCATCCATGATCATAGGAGGCTCATACAATTTAATATTCTCAACATTGACAACTGAATATATTTGCATGTATGGAGGTAACTTCAAGCGAAAAGCATTTGTACCGATCTTTTCCAAGATCTCAAAAGGACCATACCTGATAGGCTTAAGCTTTTTACCTTCACCTTTCATTCTTTCTTTGGTGATATGTAACCAAACTCTGTCACCAACCTGGAATTGATGATCAACCCAATGCTTGTCATGACTGGCTTTGTACTTTGCCTGGCTCTTCTCCAACTGTTCCTGAACTGCCTGCTGCACCACTTCGATTCTCTGAATGAATCTTAGAGCTTTATCTGCATCATGATGTCCATCCACTACATCTTTGCCAAAAGAGAAGTCCATCAGTGTTTTTGGCAGATAACCAAAACAAGTTTCAAAAGGAGATCTTTTCATGGAAGAATGGACTGCATGATTGTAAGCATGCTGTATATACTGCAACTGCTCATCCCAAAGTTTAGGATGTTTACTGCAATATCCCCTGAGTAGTTGAACCACTGTTCTGTTTACTACCTCTGTTTTCCCATCGATCTATGGATGAAAAGTTGTACTTTTCTTAAGTCTAGTATCCATAAGCTCCCATAAGGTTGACCAGAATTCTCCCAAGAACCAGGAATCCCGATCAGATACAATAGACATGGGTAGCCCAAAATGTACCCAAACATTCTGAAAGAATAGATGAGCTATTTGTTTAGCAGTGATCTGTTTGTTACATGGCATTAAGATACACATTTTGTTGAATCTGTCTACAACAACATATAGATAATCATGACCTTTTCTAGACATAGGTAGTCCTCCTACAAAGTCCATAGAAATGCTTTCCCAGGGACAAGAAGAAACTGGAAGAGGTGTGTACAAACCCAATTTCCTATTGCTAGACTTACTTGTTGCACACATAACACATCCTCGTATATATTTAGCTACAGTTTCTTGCATCTGAGGCCAATAACAATGATTCTGCAATACAGACAATGTTTTACTTACACCAAAATGTCCTACAATCAATGAACTATGTGCTTCTCGAATCACATGCACTCTCTCTTTTTCTGGAATACAGAGTTTACCGAGATGATACAAGAGTTGATTATGCACATAATAGTTCTCTTCTTGTTTACCATGTATTAGTGATGCATATACTTTCTTAAAATCTTTATCTTCTACATATTGTTCAATGTAACTTTCATGTGTTAATGAACTATTTTGAAGAATGATTGAAGCATTTGTAGGAGGCCTTGATAACATGTCTGCTACCTTATTATGAATTCCCTTTTTGTACTTAATTATGAGATGAAACTGTTGTAAGAATCCCACCCATCTTAGATGCCTACTTTGTTGTATTTTAATTTGAGATTGTAAATATTGAAGTGGATGATGATCAGTATGTATGACTGTTTCTTTTCCCATTATATAATGTTTCCACTTCTTCACACTCTGTACTAAAGTATACAATTCTTTGTCATAAGTCGGATAGTTACTTACCACAGTAGAGAACGTTTCTGAATGGTAACAGATTGGCTTCCTCCCTTGCATCAAAATGGCTCCCATGGCAAACCCGCTAGCATCGGTTTCGATCTCAAATGGATGTTGCAAATCTAGCAATGTCAGAACTAGTGCTGTGCTAATCCTTTCCTTCAAAGTATCGAAGGCTCTCTGATGCTTGTCTCCCCACTAGAAAATCTCTTTGACGCTTGTCAACGCATGTAATGGCACAGCAATGGAAGAAAATCCAGAAATGAATTTCCTCCAATACTAAACCGCACCCAAAAAACTTCTGATTTCAGTAACGGTGTTAGGCCGTGGCCAGTTTACAATGACAGCAACCTTGGCTGGGTCCACTCGCAGGTGGCCTCCACCAATAATATGGCCCAGATATACTAAAGAAGTTTTAGCAAACTCACATTTAGACATTTTTACAGAAAGCTTCTCCTTCCTCAGTACATCTAAAACTTTTTTCACATGTACAATATGCTCTTCCCAGGTTTTGCTAAACACTAGGATATCATCCAGATATACAATTACAAAATCCTCAATGAATGGATGAAATACATCATTCATGACCCGCATGAAAGTAGCAGGTGCGTTACAGAGCCCGAAAGGCATCACAAGCCATTCATACAAACCCTGTTTTGTTTTAAACGCTATTTTCCATGCATCATTTTCAGCAATACGGATTTGATGATACCCACTACGCAGATCCAATTTTGTAAAGTAAGTTGCATGTTTCAACTGATCAAGCAAATCATCAATGTGAGGAAGAGGATACCTGTTTTTAATGGTGATTTTTTTAAGGGCCCTATAGTCAATGCACATCCTCCAAGACCCATCCTTCTTCGGAACCAAGACTATAGGAGAGCCACAAGGAGAAGTACTTGGCCAGATGACCCCTTTCTCAATCAGCTCCTGAACCCGCTTCTTGATTTCCTCATTCTGCATTACAGACATCCGGTACATGGCTATGTTCGAGAGTGGCACATCCTGTTGCAAATGTATCTCATGCTGAATCTCTCTCTTTGGTGGGAACCCCTTCGGATCTTGAAACAAATCATCATACTCAGAAATGATTTCAATCAGTTGATATTTATGTTTAGGATCACATCCCTCAAAATATTTAGAGATCTCATCATTTTTTGTCTTAACCATCATTAACAAAAAATTCTTACTAGCATTTACCAGCCTCTTCATTTGTCCTGTAGAAACTATTGCTAGGTTTGTTCTTATCTTATGTGCTCATACAATATATTCCACACCATTTTTAAAAAGATGATACTTATTCTGCTCTCTATAAAAGACTGCTTTCCGGTCATACAAATATGGACTCCCAAGTACTATTCCACAAATGTCAAGTGGTACTACATCTAGTTCTACCTCATCCATAAACTTTTCAGTGATTGCAAATTTCAAAACACATTTCTTTGTAACTTGCAATCGTGTATCATTAGTAACCCAACCAAGAGGATAGGGTTTTTCATGAGGCATAGTAACTAAATGCAATTTCTTAACCACTTCTTCTGATATCAGATTTACTTGTGAACCACTCTCAAACAATGTATCAATCTTTGTATGATTTGCAATGACACAAAGATGAAACAGTGCACTTCTATTTTTATCATTTTGCTTAGAATTAGATGGCATATTTGTACTTGCACTAGAACTTGATTTTGCATCAATGGGAAGTGAGATACTTTTATTCTTACCCTGGATTCCGACAGCTGTAACCTTTGTTTCATCACCTGAGTCAGATCCCAAGTCTTGAATAACCGCTGCAATAGCTTTTGCTTTGCCTTTATCTTTGTTTCCTTCATACTTCTTTGGCCTTAACTCCGGATGAAGTTTCCAACACTTAGAGACATCATGTCCCTTCTGACAATGCGAACATGTAGGCTTTTCACCCTCTTTCTTAACAGTAGCCATCTTCTTTTTCCCCTGATCTTTACCTTTCAACTTGCTGTCAAATTTAAAGGATTTCTTCACAAAATTATCATTAGCATGCTTACCCATGGCTTCTAAATGTGTAGCTTGAACACATACATCATCCAAATTACTGGGGTTAAACATCAACAAAGTATGCTTCAAATAAGAATGCATGCCACCAATGTACTTAAGAAGAGTTTCCTGTGTATCTAATGAAACATTCAATGCAATAGCCCTCTTCCTGAATTCATGAGTATAATATTGAATGCTTTGTCCTTTAGCTTGTCTAAACATTTGCCAACTCATCACAATTGTTGAATATGGCCTAAAGGATAAAATTGCTTCCTTAATACTTCGATGAATTCATTCCAAACTGAAATAATTTTACCATTCTTTCGAAGATCTTGCTGAATCTTTCTCTCCCACCAAGTAAGAGCCATACCACTCATTCTCAAAGTGTCCAATTGAATCCTGGAAGGGTCATCATTAATGCCCTACACCCTGCAATATACTTCAAGCTGCTTGATCCAATTGTCTAACTTTTCAGCATCTAAATCTCCGTTATAAATTGGCAATTCAAATTTAACATCCAATTTGAAATAAGGCATATTAGGATTTGCATTATTCGAAATAGAAGTATGAGAAGAAGAGAAAGTTTGATTAGTTTCAAGAGGATCACCATCACCTCCTACTCCTTTACCCTTTTCTTCCTTCTTCACTTTTGCATCTTTGGATGAAGATCCTTCTTCTTTCTTCTTCCTTTCTGCTCGCTCATCGAGTAGAATTTCCATCATGGCTTTCATGCTCATAAAAGCCTCCAAAAACTCAGTTTCAGAAATAACAGGTTTTTCCTGTTCTGTATGTCCTTCTTCTTCCCCTCGTGGAGAAGACATGGTTCTTGAGAATGTTCTCCTCGAGCCAATCTCAAGATCTCCTTCGATTAATTCTCCTTCACCACACTTTAACCTGGACCTGGTAAGCATTCACAAACTTGCACCAGCAGTTAACCTACTCTGATACCATAATATGATCTGTTGAATCTCAACTTATGTGCATTAAAAATTTTAATGAATGCATTAATCAGTTTGCTGAATTCATCAAATAGCTTTAACATTTAATTAAATGCTGAAATCTGATATAACAGCAAACTAAACAGGAAATGAAACAGCAAAACTAAAACAGAAATGAGAAACAATGAAACAAGAGTCACAAACAGAAGTTGATAACGGAGTTCACCCCCTCCACTGGGCTACGTCTCTGGGTCCCTCTCCAATGGGTACCTATCCAATTAATCTCTTTAATATGGTACAAAATGGTTCTGGAATCAACTTCAGCAACTGCAAGAAGAATGCTGTACAAAGTCTTCAAGACCTCTCTTCTAGAAATTTACAATTAGCCCTCGAAAGGCAAAGAAAGCTAACTTATAACAGAGAATGTCGACTTCAAAAGAACAGCGTCTGTGCACTTCACAGCAACTCCCCAAGTTTCTCATAACAGAAAAATGAATCCCTGCGCTCTTACACAATCTGAATCTCTTCCTCTGTCTCCTCTAATGTGGCCAGAGATCCTCTATTTAACGTTCAGTGTGAGGATAAGTAACGGGTTTTGATTCGTATTTTTCATTACAGCTGTTATCTTTTTTTTATTATCGTTACGACCATATGCTAAACTGAATCATGCAATTCCACCAAATCGATGCACAAGCGTTATGTTACCACGACGTTCCATATCCCCGAAACGTTGCAACTAACTCCACGCACATGTGTTGACTCACAACACGTTGCAATAACCTACAACCGGGCTATGCCACATGTAATGTAACCGTTTGATGTCACCACCAACTTCACTAATGTCGCAACATCGCAGCATCGCAGCATATGACAAATGTCGCAGCATCGCAGCATATGACCAATGTCGTAGCATCGCAGCATATGACCAATGTCACAGCATCGCAACATATGACCAATGTCGCAGCATCGCAGCATATGTGATCGCGCAGGCTTTTCCACAAACCATTTTAGATTACCTCTTGTCAGTGCACAAACTGCGCAGCCCATACTACGCAAGCTACACGATCTTATGTCGGACCGCGCGACCCGTAAGGCTAGTCGCGCACTATGTTTAGCATATGTTATGTTCTTTGAACCATAGATTAATAGCTATTGTACCATGTTGGATCAGTGTAATTTTGAAGATGAATAATCCACCGGATCACATTTCTAGGTTGTACATAAAGTAGAGGTTTTGTTACCATAGAGTTTGAAATATCATCTTTGAATCTATATACTGAGTTATTACTATATACCAACAAATTAGAAGAACATTTTTGTGAGCATGGAAGAGATACAATTACTGCTAATGAATAACACAAGAAATGTGTGAAGGCTCAATATGACAAATTTGACCATCCTCGTGTCTTCTCTAAAGGATACATGGTTCCTATCTACGACCAAAATCATGATGATACAGGGCCTAATAAATTCAATTCAATGTGGCTTTCCCTTACATCGTAAAATGAGTGTTAAATAAGGGAGCTTGTGAGCTAGAATATTTTGAGGGGAATATTCAAGGACCTAGAAATGGGCTCTATATGACAAGGTATTATGACTAGACCTTTGTGTATTGACATAATGTGTTTGTACTCATTGTATAATAAGTAGCTTAGGTTTATTTTATTTTTATGTTTTAATTAGTATTGGTCGAATCCCATCTGATGTTGTGTATTTTGATTGAAAATTTTCATTAGATGCACCTATGTTTATGGGATATGAGGATGGAGCTTGTCCTCACACTTTGAACTTAACTTCCACAACTTGGATAATATATGATCATGCGGGTCAATTTGTTAGCTTTATTGGAGTGTCTCTAGGTATGACTACTAATAAAATAATTGAATATAGTGCCATGATTGAGTTACTATTGGGTGAAATTTCATTTGAGATCCAACGGTAAACTATTCACCTAGACTCAGAACTAGTTGTGTCGCAATTGAATAGTGTTTACTCTATATGTCTTCCTATGTTACTACGAATTTTTTTGAGATTGTGTCTTCTTGAATCCACGTTGAATTTATTACATATGTTCACATTCCAAGAATATTCAATTCCATTTATGAAACATTAGCTAACTATGTATTAAATAAACATTTGACATGTGATTGAAAGAAAACATATTAAAGCACAAGAAAATATACACATTGTAAATAGGATGATAAAAAGAGTCTTTAAATAATATAAAATTAGTGTCATCAATACAAAAAGTGTGGGTCATAATACAAAATAGGCTCCCTGATCCTCAATGCTACATATACATTGGATAAGTACAAAATTTCCACCATGGAATAAAAGTAAAAAAAGAGAGAATATTGGAATCAATCTTGCTCCTACTAACTCCATGTAACATAGGATGCATATGGCCACCTGTCTAAATATGTTAGGAACCCCTGTCAACCCTTCTCTTGAATTCATTAGTATATTGTTGTTTGACGCATATGCTTTGTAAGTCGTACCATGAGTATATTGCATTATCCCACATTCTTGGGGAGTAATAGTTATTTAGATTAGACTTAGTATATAAGTACATGTTTATGCCAAAGAAGGCATCCATGAGTTGCTTGTATTGAGCTTTCTCAAATGAGGTTTCCCCCACGAAGTAGCTTGAAATCGATAAAATTCCTTTTGTGATCTTGTATTTATGGTATATCATGCATTTTCATTATTTGTTTTAGGAGTTTTCTCACATCTTCTATCAAAGCACTTTCTTGGGCTCGTTGGGTGGAATTTTTGCAAAAAACAAATGCAGTGCTTCTCGGCATCGTGATTATTGCAGTAGTTATTCTTCTTTGCATCTACATTGTTCATTTCAATTCCAAGTTTGGATCAAGGAATAACCCCTATCCACTTAACTCTGGGAAGTACTTGGGCATATCCCTAAAACTCATTATGAGGAGTACCATAGGAAACCCGAAGTAGATGGCCATTGAGGGGAACTTCCAAGCGAAAATGGAAATGACCCCTACCTGATTGATTGGTTTCCACCTGTGAGGTAAACCAATATACTCATTTGTGGCAAAGCGGTTATCAGTTTTACCTGAGCCGTGGAACCAACGGTACTGCCCCAATACGCAAACCATTAGACAACATTGGTGGTCGAGTGAATCCCATGAACCCTTAGGAATACACACATACCTGGGGTCCATATCTTAAATTGAAACTTGCATATGTTCAGAGGCGCCAGATATCCATTCCACTGAACCAAAAAAAATTGTATTTTCACCGTATATTCTTTGTTTTCGCTTTGTTCCCCTTGAAAATTCACTAGAACCCTTGTCATTCAATTTTTCATATTTCATTCCTTGAGGACCCTATCCTAAATTCCACTTCTCAAAGCTCAAAATCCCACATTTGTCTATTTTATGGTTTCCTGTAACTTCTTCAATTCTCACCCAATCGCCTCCAAATTTTTCCACAGTGTCAATTTCCTATTTCTGCTTCCTTGTCACTCTGACAAATTTTCTTTTTTTTCACCATATCTTCTTTGTGTAAATTTCTGAGCATAAATTTATGTTTTTTTACTGAAACCCATATCATTCCATTTTGCATATTTCATTCCTTGAGAACCCTATCCCAAATTCCACTTCCCAAAGCTCAAAATCTCACTTTTGTCTATTTTTAGGGTTTAGCATAACTTCTTCGATTCTCACCCAATTGCCTTCAAATTTTTCCATAGTATTCATTTCCTATTTTTACTTCCTTGTCCCTCTATGACAAATTTTATGGATTTTCACCATATCTTCTTTGTATACATTTATGAGTATAAATTTCTATTTTTTTGCCATATATTCTTTGTACAAATTTTTCGAGTATAAATTTTTGTTTCTTCACCATATATTCTTTTATTTAGCTATATTTCCCTTGAAAATTCACTAGAACCCCTATCATTCTATTTTTTCATATTTTATTCCTTGAGGACCCTATCCCGAATTCCACTTCCCGAAGCCTGAAAACCCATATTTGTCCATTTTTAGGGTTTTCCATAACTTCTTTGATTCTCACCCAATCACCTTCAATTTTTTCCACAATGTTCATTTCCATTTATGCTTCCTTATCCCTCTTTGAAAAATTTTCTCAGTATTTCACCTTGCTTATGAGATTATCATTTTTTGCTTCCATGTCTCTCATATAATGTCCAAAACCTAGTCAAACCCCAATTACCCACCAGAGTTTTTTCCCACTCCAAAGTTTCCTTTTCTAAAAAAAAATTGTTTTTGTTTTTCTACCCATTTCCAAAAAATAACTCTTGTTTATGGTTCTCACCCACACAGGAGAAAAAAAACAAAATGGAAGACGAACTTATCACCCTCAAGACCAAAATCCAATATCTAGATGAAAAAATTCTCAGCCTCCATCTTCAACATTCAGCCATGAACAATATACGACAGCTAGAATCTTCTGCATACACTGGGTTCTCTTTTTCAAGCATTTTTTGTGGGACGAATATTGATATTTTTTATTCAATGCTGGTGATCCAACTAGATGGATATACAGGAAAAAAAAACATTTCAGTTTGCATAACACTTTTGATGTCAACAAAGTCCCACTTGAATCCTTTAATTTGGAACATGAAGCCCTTCAATGGTTCTATCAGTACATCAAGGCTCATGAAGAGCCAAAATGGACAGATTTTTTCCAAATCCTTTTGCAAATATTTGGTCCTAATTATTTTGATGACTTCACAGGCGCACTCAATAAAATTCAAAAAATCGACACTGTGAGGGAGTATGAGACAAAAATTGAGAAACTGGCCAATCACACATAAGGATTGTCTGATGCATTCTACAGGAGTTGTTTTATCAGTGATCTAAAGGATGCAATTTGATATGAGGATAAAATTTTATGTCCCAACACAATGATGGAATCCCTAGGATTTTATAAGTTGGCGGAGGATAAGCTCATAGCTCAACAATGCTCCAAATCCACTTTTGTTCCATTTAGAATATGGTTCCCCAAATACCTTCAATCACGCCAGCTCCTAGAACCACTCCTATCAAACATTTTTTTGAAGTTGAGATGAGGGAACATAGAGAAAAATGGTTATGTTATAATTGTGATGAGAAATTCACCTGGGGACATCCAATGTGCTAATAAAAATCTCTATCTCTTGGATGTGGATTCTCCGCCTACACCTAAAATTTCTAACGATGCTCAAGATCCAGTAGATGATCAGGACAAAATTGAGTAGCTGCATGCTGAGCCTCCTACTCAAGAAAACTATCCAAATATATCTCCCCATGCTTTAGCCAGATTTACCACCCCAAAAACCATGTCGTTCAAGGGTTTCTTCAAGAATCTCCCTCTTACAATACTCATTGATTCTAGTAGCACTCATAACTTCATTGACCCTAGGATAGCCAAAAAGGCTGATTGTTTTGTCCATCCTTGCTCCAGCTTTGAATTCATTATTGTCAATGGGGACATCATACCTTGCAAAGGGAAGTGTGGTAATGTGTGTGTATCTATTGGATATTATAACTGGTGCTCACATGTTTGCATTTCCTTTAGGCAGATGTGATGTGGCTTTAAGCGCCCAATGGTTATGGACACTTGGACCCATCTTATGGGATTTTGCTAAAATTTGGATCCATTTTTCATCCAATAGGAAAAAACACACATTGAAGGGATTACAACCAAGGTCTTTCAACATCAATATCAATTCACATCACATGGAAAATATCCTTAAGAAGAATTCACATGGTGTCATCTCTTAGCTCTATTTCATTCAGATGCAACCTTCAGTGATCTCCACTACTCCCTTGCATATACAACAAATTTTGGATCAATATGCATGTATCTTTGCTAATCCGGTGGTATTTTCACCTTCGATACCATAGGAACATATTATTATGCTCCTTCTTGGAAGCATCCCTCCCAGCATCAAGCCCTATCGCTACCCCTTTAACCAAAATACAGAGATTGAGATGATCATTCAAGACTTACTAAAGAAAGGTATTATTCACCCTAGTATCAGTTCGTTTTCTTCACCAATTATTCTTTTCCAAAAGAAGGATGGTTCATGGCACCTCTACATTGACTTTAGAGCACTTAATCACATCACAATCAAGGATAAATTTCCAATTCCTATTGTTGATGAGCTTCATGGTGCTCATTTTTTCTCCTAGTTGGATCTTCGTTCTGAGTATCACCAAATTTAGGTTCATGAGGACGATATCCCTAAAATGGATTTCCACACACATGATGGCCACTATGAGTTTTCCATCATTCCCTTTGGCCTCACGAATTCTCCTTCCACATTCTAGTAATTGATGAATAAATTATTATGGCCCTACTTACGAAACTTCATTCTGGTCTTCTTTGATGATATCCTCATTTATAGTAAAACATGGGTTGAGAATCTCCAACATATAGATCTTATACTGCAACTTTTCTATGATCATCATCTTCGTGACAAACAGTCTACATGTGTTTTTGGGTAGGAGGAAATAGAGTATCTCAGGAATATTGTTTCAGAATAACGGGTTCACGTAGATCCTACCAAAATAGATGCCCTAAAAAATTGGTCGCATCCTCAGACACTCAATATCCTTCATGGGTTTTTGGGACTGACTGGATACTACCGCAAGTTTGTCAAGGATTATGGTAAAATTGCAACTCCATTAAAATATCTACTAAAAAGGGATGGTTTTACATGGACACATGCTGTTGAGTGTGTGTTTTACAAACTAAAACAAGTTATGTGTACCACACATGTTCTATTTATGCCTAATTTCTCTAAGCCCTTCACTATTGAGAGTGATGCTTGAGACAATAGAATTGGTGTTGTTCTCCTTCAAGATGACCATCCCATTGCATTCACCAACAAATCCCTCTCTAATAAGAATTTATCTGCCTTTACATATGAGAAGGAAATGATGGCTATTTTTCATTCAATACAAAATTGGTGGCCATACCTATTAGGGAATCTTTTCCGCATCAAGACTGATCACCAGATTCTGAAATATTGCCTAAAACAATGGGTCTAATCCCCAACACAATATAAATGGGTTTTCAAACACATGGTTTATTACTATGAGATCACTTACAATAAGGGTAAGGACAATCTTGTGGCGGATTCTCTTTCTTGCACATTTGATGACCACTTTTCTCTTTCAACTATTTACATGCCTATTCCAAATTGGTTACAATATGTTCAGCAAGGCTATGTCAATGACTCTTCATTATATGAAATCATCCAACCTTCTATTGTACCGCATTACTCTCCGGATAGTTCTTCTCTGAGATACAAGGGTTGTCTAGTGCTTCCCCAAAGCACATATCTTCAACATTTTGTCTTCTATGAACTCCATGCTTCTCCATCAGCAGGGAACTTTGGGTTCCTCAAAACAAATGAGTGGGCACGGTGTAACTTATTTTGGAAGGGAATGAAATGGTAAATTAAACAGATGGTGGTTGAATGTGATACCTTCCAGTACCACAAGGGTGAAACAACACTCCTTCTTGGATTACTCGAGCACTTTCCCATCCCTACAAGCATTTGGACAGATTTTTCGATGGATTTCATTGAAGGGATCCCTAAATATGGAAGGAAGACCATAATATTGGTTTTGGTTGATCTACTCTCCAAATATAGTCATTTTTTTTCTCTCATCCATCCATATACCTCCTCCTCAGTCACCCAAATTTTCATGGACCAGATCTTCCATCTTCATGGAATCCATTCTTCCATTGTCTCAGACCGCAACGCAACTTTCACAAGTCATTTTTGGGAAGAACTATTTCTCCACAGTGGCACCAAACTAAATACAAGTTTGGTATATCACCCACAAATAGATGGTCAGACTAAAGTTATCAACAAATTTTTGGAAAACTACCTTCGTTGCACTAGTAGAAAATGAGAAATTAATGACTAAAATCAAGCTATAAACGACTATTTTTGAGTCGGTGACTAATAGTAGCAAATTTCCACTATCTTATAGCTAGTCGTATTTTACTAGTCATTAATAGCTTAACTTAGTAGTCATTGACTTAGTCATTGACATAGTCATTGATTTAGTCATTGATAGACAATGATTTAGTCATTGATAGTCAATGATTTAGTAATTGATTTAGTCATTGTTTTAGTCATTGATAGTTAATGATTTAGTCATTGATTTAGTCATTGATTTAGTCATTGATTTAGTCACTAAGTTAGTCATTGATTTAGTCGCTGATTTAGTCACTGATTGCAACCATTAATGACCAAATATACGACTAAATAAACTACTAGATGTTAACATATTAATGACTATGCTAAATGCGACTAAGATACGGGAAATTAGCTACTAATAGTCATATATATGCGAATTTAGTCATTTTTGTAGTCACAAATTTATGATAGGGCACAGAGGAATCGAACCACCAACCTCCTGCCTATAATTAGGCAGGCGCTCTACCATTGAGCTAGCACCCTTTAAGAAGTTGTTATTTCTTGACAATGATGATATTCAAACAAATTTATGATAGATATCAATCTAAAAACTACATAATTATTACTATTAGAACTTACCAGTAACTAGTATTTATGATAAACTAATCCCTGAGAGCTATGTACAATTTTCCCTGTAACTAAAGCTAATAAAAATACTACAAATACTCTTACCAAATAGATTTAGTGATGCGTACCTCTTCCCATTTTCATCACTATGATCCAATCTAACTATTAAAATTATGTTGAATCAAAATCATTGTCTTCTATAAATCGTTGATTCTCCTTTATGGAAAACCAGACCATGATCCAATGAAACCTGCCATTATCTCTCTTTCTCAATTAAACCATAAGAAAAACAAATTACAATTCCAAATGAATCTTAATGCAAGCCCTGGAATATGAAGATATATCCTAGATTTCATTTTTCATTATTAGTGGGAGACACCAGTAAATTTCAGATACATGTTTTACAGGAATCTTAAGACATGTCAAATTCCAAATTCATCAATATAGAGCAACAATATAGGATTTCTGGTGAAAAATAGGAAACAAATACTCAATCATGATAATGTCTATCAAAGTTAGGGACAAATTCCATACTATTTAAATATCCAAAGGCTATCCTTAACCACTAACATGATCTTCAGTGAAAAGAGACCAATAGCCCAGTGATGGAGCATCCATGAAAATATTAAGTATGGGAACACACCAAGAAAGCACAAGAGGAAACTACAACATCAGAAAAAGCACCACAGACAACAAAGAGAGGAAAGCATGATCAAACAAATTCCATGATAGAAACCAAGCACAACAAGAATTAAAGTGCAGGCATGACAAGCAAAAATCATGGTAGTTCAGGAGCAGAAGTTAAAGCTCATGAAGAGTGAAGCAAAGTGAGGATGATAGCATTAGTACAAGAATGATATAAAATGCACATGAGAAGCATAGCAAGTGTGCATGTCAGTTAGCACACTAAAGGAAGATAAAATATCACATGAGGGAAGATGAATCATTAGGGGCAAATATGAATCACTATGTGAAACTGAAGAGACAAAAATACATGATGAATCAATGTGTAGGGAACTGAAGAGTTTGAGGACGTTGGACAATCAGCCAGTGTAGGGAATAAATAGCATGGAAACCACTAGCATCATATTAGCCAATGATTTAAAAGTTGTTAGTACTAGCAAGTTGACTTTAGAGCTGACTGGAGCATTCAAATTTCAAGCACATACTTTATTTTGTACATGTATTATATTATGATTAATAAAAACTAGACCTATTCCCTTATGACTGTATTCTGGTTTGTATTTATTTAAAAGGGATCTATGCATTGAGTTAGCTTAGCGTACTTCTGTTCTAAGCCATAAATTCCAGCATATTGTGCATAAGCTATGTTTGCGAGAAAGTTGGCTGATTGGACAAATTACACCCTTGACTGTGGCACCTAGATGTTTCATTATAGATAGAAGTGGTAATTCATTTATGACAATTGGCTAAACTAATAGAATCATACAAAAATAAATATCAATTTGTTACACTTCCATATTTTACCCATATCTCAAATTGGCAACAACCTTACTAGCTTCGACTTAAGCATCTAAGGTACTAGCAACAGTAATGTTAAAAAAACAACTACTTAAAACATGTGCATCTAACACAATCTCTTGTTCCATCAAATAGACTGCATCTTAATCCATGTCATACAATGTATTCTGACAATTGAAACCATTGTGAATGAGAATGAAAAAACTTAAAAAGTATGTATTGTACATAAAGTCACCAGGTTTGGTGAATTTCAAGGTTCAAGTTCAAAATTCGCCAAACTTCAAGCAATTACAAATAAACTTGATGAAGTTCGCTGAAATTTTAGGTAAACTTCAAGATGAACTCAAATTTGAATAAATTCATTATTAAATCCTAAGTCTGATCTGACTTGCTGCATTCCATTCTTCCTCCAGCCATGTAGCATTCCATTCTCTAAGCTCTCACCTCTCAAAGACCCATTCATTCCTCTAATCATTCCATTGTTCATCACACAAAATAAACGCTCCCATCCATTCCTCGCACAAAGTTATAGACCCAAAGCTGAATCACACTGCATTCCCTCTCTTCACATACCCAATGTCAAGGCTATAGGCCCATAGGGTTTGACAACACTTGCTACAAGTATGAACTCTGAAGGGTTTGACAATGGCCTCTAGTAGCTACAAGTCACAAGGTTAAAGACTTCAACAGTAGCAGCTTAGGGCTATAGGCTACAACCTTAGTCTCAGACTAATGACTAGACCACAAATCATGGTTTTAATTTTAATTTTTTATTAGGGTTTTGCTCAGAGACCAAACCACGGTTTTAGTACTACTCATAACTAGTATCATTTCGTAATAACAACAATCTACAAGGTACATGTTACAATAGTGGCTAGAGCAGAGCAAAATTCTACAGGCCACAACCTTCAACAGTGAATAGAGCACAGTCATCCTTTTGTTACATTTTAATTTTTGTATTGAATTTGTAAACTTGTAATTGTAAAATTTCTATAAATTTTAGTGTAGTGACACACATTATAATGTTACGCTATTGTCTCAAAGTACTAGTCTTAGGCATTTGCAGTTGTCATTGTTTAACTCTAAAATTTCATTATTGCAAACAAAAATAATTAAAAATGCAAAAGCTTAATCAAATGTTGCCTCAAAAATTAAATGCTAAGGCATAAAAATATGTCAAGAATTGGTGGCTGCAGAGACCTTATAAATTTTAGAGTGTAGCAAACTGGACGACAAATTCAGGCTAGAGCGAATCCTCACCCCACCCTTAAGAATACAGAAAAATATAGATAATAACAAAAAAATAGTACTTTTAAAGGAATGAAACATAATTAATCAAAAATATATGCTATAGTACAAACAATTATACACAATTTGAAATTCAAATAGGTGAAACCAAACATCCATGCATCGCCATCTGACATAAATATATGCTATAGTACAAATAATTAGACAATTTGAAATTCAAATAGGTGAACCCAAACATCCATGCATAACCATCTGACATGATATAAACTGTATATAGGACAGAAATTTGAATTTAGTCTTAGAAAGATTAATAAGCAATGTACACACACACTTTTCAAATATTTTTTAATCAATTTGCCCCCACCATTCACCCCCTTGTAGGGAATGATTTGGAACCCCCAATAGTAGTTGAGAGGCATGCTTTGGAATCCCCAGTAGTAGTTGAGAGGCATGCCAGTATTCCCCTTTGATAAAAAAACTGGAGATCATCGGCAGTCAAATCAGAAAGATGCTAGAAATTATGGGTTGAACTTGAATTAAAATGATCGAAATCACTGGAAATCTGTAGGTTTTAGGAACAAGAGGCAACTTGATGTTGTGAAAATTTTGATAAGGATCAAATGAGATTACTATATTGAAATCTACAACAATCAATAGATGTGAAGCTACCTGCAATTTAGACTGCATAATGCTATAAATGTGGGACTGTATAGTTAGCAGTAGCACTTCTCAAGTATATGGATGCCACTTTTTGTGATCCAGGGACAAATATCATGATGTTAGTGTAAAAACTGACATATCATCATGATGTTAGTAAAGGTATGGAATAGAATGCATGTATGGTTTTCCAGATCATTAAAGCTTTGAGTAAAATGTTATGCCAACAAACTAAGCAAGGTGAAATGATTGAAAGCACTTTTATAATGAAAATCATACACATTAAAAATAGAAGAATTGCAGACATTGAACTTTCTCAAGGACACTGAGAAACCTTTTCAATTATAATGTTTGTATTGGGAAATGGGGTCCTTGATCGATAAAGGACCTCTCAGCTACTTTCAAATTATACTTTCAATGTGACACTCATTTTACATGCAAAGAGATAAATTATAAACGGAGATAATTTAGATGAAAAGAGATATACAACATATGATGGATCCATATCAATGCACCAATAAAATATTAAGATGTTTTGAAAGTGCTCATTGGCATAATGCATATCTAAGCTAACCACAAATGCTATAAATTTAAAACAAAAACCTTGTAAAACCCTCTAGAACAAACCCTGATCAAGATTCAATTTATACAACATAGATAGAAAATGAGAGCTGACAACTTTCTCATATATGTTTGATAGTCCCCAATGGGCTTAAGCAACAATACACAAACACAAAGAGGTGAGTGATTTTGAGACAGTACCATCATACCATGTAGTTTCTGTTCTTTTCCAGAAAGTTTATGGATGAAAATTAAGAAAGACCATTCCATCTGTCTAGTGCCTTCCATATTATTATCCACCTCAAAAAGAAATAGCAAGCTTATCTTGTATATTAGATGTCAAAAATCATTACTCGTAAATGAAAAAAAACTTTCTAACAAATGCCTAAATTGAGATTGATATTACTAGAAAATATCTCTACAATGCATGTTAAATTTTAAAATGCACCTCAATAAAAACTGTGAAAGATTTGATCGGTAAACATAAAAGGAACTATAACAACTTATAAAATTTAAAGTGTAAAAAATTAAAACCAACAAGTAGTTAAGAAATCAAGACAAGCTTTGTTGAATGCACAATTATTTAATGCAAGTACTTGCCTCGATGCCTACTTTCTATGTGAAGAATAGCTCTAAAGCTGTTGAAGCCAAAGTTGAATGCATAAGATTGAACAATTTCTTTATTTTCTTTAACAAGTTCTAAACAACTAGAAGCTATATATTAAAAGCTAATACTACCTTTAAAGAGTATTAAACTAACCTCTGTAATCTACTCCAATTCTCTTGTATTTGGGGTGCCTTCGTATTGTTCAATAATGCGACAAAGCTGTAAACATAATTTGATGATGTTGTCCAAAATTCTGGATACAGATCCAATATCCAAAAAAGATTGAGAAATCAACGCCGATAAATATCTGCAGGATGACAGGACAACAACTGCATCCAAATTCATACTTAACCTATCCTTCTAACACTGAATACAAATGAAAAATAGGCTACTTAAATTCTCAATAGAGAAGAAAATAGGGCATAAGATACAAACTATATGGTATCCATGGAAAATGTGAAATGAAACGTCCAAGATAAGAAAGAGAAAGGATAAAACCATACTAACAACAACAAAAGATGAATGAAGTAGGATAGGTAAAAGTGATTTATAGTATATGAGGAAATTACAGTTTGTGACCCCCGTAACCCACAGAGATGAACCACAAGATTGGAATGCCTCTAACATCCCTCGTCCAACACTAGGGTGTAATAGCCCATTTCGCAACCCATGTCCTACACATAATCTAACTCTTCCGAGCTCTTAACTCTAAAAATTTATATGAATAATCCAAATAGAGTATTATATTTTACATAATACAAAGAACATAAACTAGATTAATTTATCACATCCATACTAACATAAAATTCATAAGACTTATATTCTGATGGCTACCTTCCCAAGAGAAGAAAATTAATGAAATCCAATCACAAATTCTTCAACATGAAATAGTTTTCCCATCTAAAATTATGCCTTCAGATCTATCACAAATGATATGTAACAAATCATATGAACAACAAAGCATGTTGTCTCTATAGCCCCTGTCCAAAGGGCTTCACTAAGAGAGATCCAACAAGTAACAGCATGCCACACAGTAACTAAACATTACAGCACAAACCCAAGAACAGAAACATAAATGAAATGCAATTACAAAAATAAACATGCAATAGTTTACAAATGATCTGCAATAGAGCAATCTAGCTACAAACATCCATAGAAAAATTGCATATGGTGTATTCCCTATATCCCAAGTTCAAAGGGTGGCCTGAATAAAAGAGACATGAAACAATCAAAAATGTGTGAGCTACAATAGCTACATCAATGAATATTATTCTTGTATTTGAAAAGGTGGGTATTGGAATTTCCCTAATATTTCAATTGAAATGGATCTTTGGAAAAGCATTTTATTTCACACCAAATGGGGGGTTTTGGAGCTAGGTTTATATTTCAAATCTATCGACCAATCTAAATACATTGAGTATGTGACAAGTTTTGGAAAGAGGAAGAGAAATCTAATGGTTGACCCAGGTCACAAATCTAATTTATTTAGACTAGTTGCAAAGTTACTAACTGAAATCAACATCAAGGATGTTGTTGTGGAGTGTCTGGAGATTGAGTTTGGAGATATGGTATTTATACAATTGTTGTATTATGTTAATGTGTCATTTCGATGAAATTGGTGTCATCTATATGGTCACATAGAAGCATACTATTCAAAGGAATTTATTTGTCAAATTTGGAAGAAGAAAGAAGAGACAGATTATGTTAAAAAGACTTCCATAAACTCACAGAATACCGAGAACATGAAAAACCCAAAATTTGGTTTAACTGAGGGTCAAGGGAATCAAGTTGATGGAGTTGTTAAAAAATGAGTAACTGTTGGTAATCGAGGAGAAAGGGGAAAGGATAAGAAACCTAAGGTGACTGGGGTCAAGGGTGACAGTCTACAAGCTCTGGGAAGGAACACTAAACAAGTTCAAAACTCTAAAAGCACACAAATCCTAGACAAGCTAGAAAAGACATTGGTATCTTCTACACAAAAAATGCCTTCCTTAGCTACGATGATCCTAGTAAATTAACTACTATTTGTGAATCCGATATTTTAGTAGTCAAAACCATTGTGAAGGAATATGTGTCCCACCCTTCCTGAGGAAGATGGGGTTTCTAGGGTGTTACATAAAGGAAAGAATGGATAAGGTTGCAGAGGTAAATCTCAGTTGAACCAGTAGGTGAAAGAAAGGGGGAAGTGAGGTAATTTGTCCCAATTCATGTTATGATTCCTATATGGGATCTAATTCCATTGGGAAGGAATCACACTCCTAGATAAAGTAGGGGAAATTGCTAGAGCTCAGGGTAAAGGTCGATATGACCTGAGACCTAAAAAGACAAATTCTACAGGTATTGGGTCTTGTTCAAGGGGATTAGGGATGGACCGACACACAAGGATACTAGTCCTAGATCAGTAGGGAAAAAATATTTTTTGCAACATGCCCAAGAGAGGGATATCATTGAGATACAACAAGGTAAACCAAGGACAATTACAGGGGTACTTAGAGTTAAAAAAGACCATATAGATGGTATTAAATGATAATTCTCTCTTGGAATGCTAGGGGACTGGGAAGCTAGAGCAAGAGACTAGCTCTATCCAGGATGGTAGAGGTTGATACACCAAACATCTTGTACAGGACACTATGGAGCATGGGAATGTTTTCATCAATAGTCCTATGAATTGTCTAAAGGGATGGGATTTTTTCACAATTGATTATATGAGACTTACTGGATGATTAATCATGGGTTGGTAGTCAAGTCTTCTATTGAAAAATTCATTTTTTTTTCTTTCAGGTCTATGCACAAAATTATCCATTAAAAGTTTGGGTATGTCCATTACCATGATGAATATGTCTAACCCTTACAATTAGAAGAAACTTTTATGGGACAAATCTTTTTCTTTGCAGGAAATAAAGGATGGAAGGCTAACTTTAAGAGGGAATCTACACTTCATTGTCAGTAGAAGCAAGATCTAAGGAGAGTCAACAATAGTTGACAGGTTGGCAGATTATTTTGAACATTAGATGGAAGCTACAGTACATGTTGATATCAATCCCACCACCATCAAAACTATTTGGAGAGACAACAGTGATGGGAGAGGTTCTATATCTAAAGGTTTAGACCGATTCTTAGTATCTTATGATCTTCTACAGCAGGTAGATGGGTGTCAGACTTGGGTTGAGGCAGGAATTCTTTCCAATCATAACCCTATTTGATTAAACACATAAATGACAAACCTGCAGTCCATTTGAGTTTAACCTAGCATGGTTAAATGAAGAGGAATTCCAAATTTTGGTTAATAGGAACTGGAAAACATTTGACATCAATTCTGGTTGTATTCATGCTCGTTGTCAATTTGCAGAATCCCTCAATATAGTGAAAAGCAAAACAATTGATTTTACTGGAGAGAGACAGAAATAGAATAGTTCTCTGAAGGACAATGAGGCTGAACTGAACACTATATTTTGGGACAATGTTCAAGGTGTTTGCTCTGCAAAGGTATTGTTGAAGATCAAATATTTGGAATCAATGAAAAAAAAAATTGGGTTTAATGCAAATCATTGGAGAATGAACAACCCAGCAATGTCGTTGGAGTTGAGGCAGGAGAACTCTAAATATTTCCATCAGTTTTCTAATTTCAGGAAAAATGTTAAAACCATCAAGGATATGAAAAATGAGAATGAGGAGTCTAGTGAGAAGCTTCAATGTTCTCATAGCTTTGGGCGTTAGACACTTTGAAGAAACCTATGAGGAACCCGAGGGAGAAAATGTTGCTGAAATTGTAAAAGTGGCTACATTTTTCCCACAAATAGCAACATAAGAAGATAACCAGAATATGATCAAGGAAGTATCCAAGGATAATCTTCGAAGTGCTGGAAATAAGGCCTAAGAGGATTGTCTCCAAGGTAATTTCTCCTGAAACATTCTGATTTCTAAAGGGGAGATAAATACATGAGAAGCTATTGGAACTACACAAAAGGGATAGCACTCTATCAGAGCTTAAAAAAGGTCTGCAATGGTTGTCACATTATATCTATCAACAGATTTTGACAGATGTTGAATTTATCTAAGACTAGTCTTGATTCACATTGGATTGAATGTGGCGATGATTAACTGGACAATGAGCTATGTGACATCAATCTCATTTTAAATTATCATTAACGGTGCTGAATCCACTTTATTCAAGCCCTCATGAGGTCTGAGAGAAGGGTACCCTTTATCCCTGTATTTATCTCTTTTGGTAGCAGAGGGTTTGAGCAGGTCTATGATAGCTGTTAGAAATTCTAGAATCATACAACACGTTCATGTTGGAGGTAATGAGCCACTTAAACATCTACTATTTGTTGACAATGTCATTTTGTTTTCCAATTGTGCTGAGTTTGAAGACAGAAAGTGCCAAGAAATCATTAAGATTTATTGCAAATCTACAACAATGGATTTGAATGTTCTGATATATATTGTTAGTTTTAATGGTATTAATGAAGAAATAGAGCAACACTTGAAAGCTATGTTTTTTTTCAATTATTTGGATATGGAGGAGGGGATGAAATATCTGAATTTTATATTAAAACCAAAAAGGTATGGAAAATGAAATTGGGGATGGATTCTTGGGAATATTGAAAGCAAGATAAATTTTTGGTGCAACAAGTGACTCTCCGGAGTGGGAAGACTTGTACTTGAGAAATCTGTCCTAAAGTCTATACCTATATACTGGAATTCTCTGGAACAGATACTCAAGGGAGTGTTGGAGAGGATTCAAAAGTGTTGGACTGTTGGTTTGACTTTATGTGGAGAAGAATAAATGATAGAATGGGTCTTCCTCTAGAAAAATGGAAATTAGCTAAGCCTAAAGTGAAAGGGAGTGGGGATTAAAAATATACACTCTTTGGGTTAGGATTTAACAGCCTAAAGCCTTGGGAGCCTGATCACCAAGGATAGCATTTGGAAACAAATTATTATTCATATTGCATCACTCTAGAATCATTATTAAATTGGATTAGAAGTCCAGGTAAGAGCATCACAGAGGTATCCAACCAGAGGAAAGAACTCATGCCATTGTTCCTAATCATTAAAAGATTTTTGGGCTAGAAAGTGGATCATGTCTCCAAAGTTGGACTTTGAGCCAATGCGATTATGGGATGCAATAATATTATTTTTATTCCCCCTGAACTTATTCATAGACTACAAACTAGAGGATACTTAACGCTAGACCAAATTGCTTACCAGATAAATAGAGATATCTAGAAACAAGGATGGAAGGGTTCTTTGATTTTGGGTCTGGAAGGTGAACATGCTGACACTTGGGATATTTTTCTTGTAGAATTAAAGAGAGGACACATTCATATTAATGATGTACCAGGTGAAGTGGTATGCATAAAGAATAAAACAGTAGGCTTGTAGTCTGTACACAGACCAACTTCTGTACAATTCGATGATGGAGATGATAAGCATAGGAGATGGTGTGGCAATGGAACAATATTCAGAATGTGAAGGTACCAATGAAGACTAAATTATTATTCTAGCTTACATTGATGAATAGGGTCGCCACCAGGGATATGCTTCAGAAAAGGAATAAACATCTGCATACTTTACAGGAAGGATGAGGAACATGTTTCTCACTTATTTACTCAGTGCATAAACTGTCAGCAGCTCAGGAGAGATCTATATAAATGGATTGGTATTAATTTCATTTGGAAAATTAATACTATTGAAGCTTGTTTGAGACAATGGTTTCAAAGGTGAGAACTGAAGGATTTTAGTTCCATACCCCTCCTAACCCTTTGGGGTATTTGACTAGAAAGAAATGCCTTATTATTTCAAGTTTATTCACAGAGTTGTGCTATCTTTAAACTCTACAGGACACATACCAAAGTGAGGACTCCAAGGAAAGATGGAAATATGTTGATTGATAAGACCCTCACGTGTGGATTTGCTCAAGGCACCTTCCAATATCCTGAGAAAAGTGGCATAGGGAATGTACTCTATTTGTTGGATGACCATTTTATCAAGCTCAAACTTCAAAGCCAATCTGGGTGACAGCACAAACAATATAGATGAATTTATGGGACTCAATCATTATGAAATTGGCATTGGCTAAAAATCTTCAGCATTTTCATATATTTGGGGATTCTTTGCTCGTAATGAAGTGGAATAATAATGAAAAAAGTATTCATGATATTGCAGTTCAAGCAATAGCTGGTCAGTTGAAGGGGATTTCACAAACTTCCACAAGGCACAAAAATTACATTTGCACATGTGTATAGGGAATTGAACTCACGGGTGGATTCACTCTCAAAAGAAGGCTTACATATGGTTGCATGGGTTATGATACAGGAGGAATCGGCGGTTGTGGAACTTCTTGAGATAAGAGTAACAATCTGAATATATCTACATATTACCTTTTTGCATTGATGTACTACAAATACACTGCTGATTTTTGGGGTAGAATATGGTACTGTCATGTTTATTTGAATATACAAGAAGGTTGTAATATTTGTTTTTCATATAAAAACTAAAATTCAATAATGAAGAATAGGTGAAACAATTAGGGATGATCAGTTAGCCGATGATAATAAATACAGTTTCTGGATTGGTTTGAGCTTGGAGACTTGTTATCACAAGTACGACACGAATATAGCATGTGCTGATAGCACGTGAATCATGCGCATTTCATTCTAACTAGAATAAAACATGCATTTTTTTCTTTGAAATGAAAAAGGTCCCTTCCCTTCTGCATGCAAAATTTGCAAAGTGAATCTCTTCTAGTATTCAAGTGCAGTTGAAATATTGTATGAACAGTTCATTTGTCCTACTTTTCTGATTTGATCTAGCATACTAGTCTTTGAAAGGTTGAATGAGTTATTTTCCTAGCTTGCACTAGGTACTACCTTTTCCAAGGCAGCCACACTGTAACTAATAAGGTAGGTAAACCAGTACCTTGGTTTCAACTTTCAATAACCTTAAACTATACATTTTGATTTATTGATATAAAAGACAAATTATTCCTTCCTGAATGTGCCTTGGTTCAACACTTTGCATTGAACCTAGAGATACGGGAATATAGTAAACCTTTCATCTCATTAAGAAATTTAAACGAATTTCTAGAGATTTTTAAAATTTAGAGATCCAATAGTCAAAGACCATACAAGGTAAATGTAACTCAGTAGTGATAAACACTTACTTAGAGTTATCTTTTCCAAATATTCTCAAAATATAAAAGTTTGCAAGTATTGATTCTCAAGGCTAGAATAGCATTAAAAACCCCTACCTACTAGATGAATCACGGGAATTAAAAGAAAAAACTTAAAAGTAAGGTTTTATCCAAGATGTAGACATTTTCCTACAAGAGAACACTGAAGTAATTATTCAGATTTATAGATGCAGATATATAAAATCTTAATGGACTAGACATGAGACACTTGGATCATTTCCGATTTCAATGAGGCAATTGTAAAATGATAGAAATCCAAATTCGCAGGGGACATCAAAATTTTAAAAGTGAGGGGCACCCTAACAACCATGTTATCAATAGAGGCTCTACCCAACTATGGCGTGAATCATGACAAAGATAACCACACTAGAGGTTATATCTACTATGGCAAGTGAACCAATCCACATTACCTTGACAGAGATAAAGCACAAAGAATCCCTAGCTGATATCTTCCTATATTCAATTTCACTACAAACGAGCCCAAATTTTGTTTAAAAGGTCAAGTGTTGATAAATAGGAAGTTGTTTACACAATATTGACAACGATAAAATTGGACCCAAATTCATTATAGTTCATGAAACCAAAAATTTATTTACACGTTGTTCTGAAGATGTTTCTCCTTCATCATGTAACACTTCAACATATCTGTACAGTCATGATGAGAGTGGAGGAGGTACAACAGTGATGAGTCATGTGACTGTTGTGGCACAGTGTGATGAGAAGGTTCTGCAAAAACCTTCCAATATTTATGGTGCACACTCAACATAACAGTGAGGGTGCAATAGTGATTAGATAATGGCAGAGAAATTATTGGATTTATATGGCACATGCATGGCCAACCTCAGTGTTTTACATTTTAGGTTGTTGTCTAGAATTAGTAGATTAGGTTCAGTTCAGATTTAGAAGTTGCTTTTCTATTTTGAGTTTTCTTTTCCAGTTTTAGGAAAAGTTCTTTAATTAAGTGTATTTCTAGTTTTATAAGGGAGATTTGATCCCAAAGACATAAGGCAGACACTTTGAACAGTTTGACCTTCTCTAGTTAAGGTGGAGATTCTAAGGAACCCAATGCATGCATGCATGCAGGCTGAGAGCTCCATTATAAGCACCTAGGGTTGAGATCTTGTGCATTATAAATATAAACCCTGTCCTACTTCTCTATATAAGTAGGTAGAGTCTGTCATAGGACATACAAAACAAGAGTTTGTTTTACATTTTAGGTTGTTGTCTAGAATTAGTAGATTAGGTTCAGTTCAGATTTAGAAGTTGCTTTTCTGTTTTGAGTTTTCTTTTCCAGTTTTAGGAAAAGTGCTTTAATTAAGTGTATTTCTAGTTTTATAAGGGAGATTTGATCCCAAAGACATAAGGCAGACACTTTGAACGGTTTGACCTTCTCCAGTTAAGGTGCATATTCTAAGGAACCCAATGCATGCATGCATGCAGGCTGAGAGCTCCATTCTAAGCACCTAGGGTTGAGATCTTGTGCATTATAAATATAAACCCTATCCGACTTCTCTATATAAGTAGGTAGAGTCTATCATAGGACATACAAAACAAGAGTTTGTATTGATTGCTATTGTATAGTTTTATTAACAGTCAATAAAGAAAAACAAATGATTTGAGTGTAGTAGATTCTTATTTTACTCAGTATTAAAGTTTTCAGTTACCTATCTATTTGTAGATCCGGGCCTCTGGCATTCCCAGAGTGGTTTTTAGAGATATTTAAGTTTATAGCCATCTAAAGTTTTAGTTTACACATCTGGTCTCCATGAATTTAAAGTTTGAACAAAAATATGGACAGTAAATGTTTCCCTTCCCTTCCAATTGACAAAACCTTTATATTTTTTAATGAATTTGAGGATTCACAGGGGAGTAATCTACAATACCTTGTAGGTTGTACCACTTTCCAAATGTTGGGTAAGCTAATAAGCAGTGAAACAAGTAGAGTTCTTTACAAATAGGATATCATTGTATAACAAAGATTCATTCAATGAGGAAAGAAAATCCTAAACATAGTCAGTTCAAAGATAAACTTTATCAATTTCTCAGTAACGTAAACCAGTTATTGATTGCCTATTATGTCAAGTATTTTTTCCAAACACGATGAGGTATTCCAATATCAGGTAAATCAACAATTTACTATAAAACATCGATAAAATATTGTATCGACACCCAAAACATTCATCTAAACTTAATATCTTATTAGGTGTGATCTTGGAGAAAATTAGAGTTAAAAGTTAGCCTCCTTGGCCAAGAAGTCTTGGGGGATGTTTTTCAGAGCTTCCTGTGATAGTACTTGATTGCATAGATTCCTTTGGGCTCTATCATGTAATCCCCTTTTTATTTGGTTAATTTGATGCCACATGTTCCCCGTTCCAGTAATTGATTTGGTTGATGGTTGGGATTTTGTTATTTTTAAAATTCCTATCAAGGTTATGAGTTGTCAATCTTGTTTTTTATTATTTTGTACTTAGGCTTTCAAACGACATGGTCAGAATCTTCTATTTTTGTTAATAATCTAAATTAGCCTTTAGTGACTTTAAGAGAATAGTTTGGATCAGGTGTCTTTGTTTAATGAAAATTTATTTAATAGTGAACTGGTGAAGTTCAGTGCTCCAACATAACTCAATGCTTATTAGACACCCACATTCACATTGAGATTAGAGAGGTCCACACCAGACTCTAAATATTTTTCAATCACCACATTTTATTCATTTACGATTTTGTTCATAGCAGTCCCATCAAGCCAGTGACCCGTGTCACTCTCCAAATTACCCTCCCGAAAAGGATGCAACAAAGTCACTCAAAAAAGGGGCATGAATAGTATAAGCTCATCAGTTCACTTTTGTATGTTCTGAAGACTTGCTAGTATTTTCATAAATACAGAGGTACAGAAATTGACTTACAAAAGTGCACTTATCTTCAATTCTTCACATCTTTCCAACAACTATAACTCCTAGAGCTCTACACACCCGAGCAAACTATAAAAATATGCAATAATAAATAAAACAACTCTTAACTTGTTCTAAGAGTATCACATTCACATGAAGTATTATATAATTTTTAGTTAGCAGTGACTGCACATGTATGAATCCACACAAGCCACTAAAAGCAGTTTTCAAGTTAGCATCCCTGAAGATGGGTGGAGTGTCCATTCGAAAACATTGGGTATTCTAATTTCTACATGGTGCAATCCAGAAATAGATATCATAATTTGACATGGATTTTAGCACCAACCATTGCTACAATAAGAATGATAGCACTGAAATCATTCAGGTAAATGTTACAAAGGATTCAAATACTAACCCTCTGAAACACATAGTTGAATGACTTATATAAATTTCCCTTACTCTCTTAATAAACTAGACCTTCAACGATAACACTGTAAATCATCAGACCTATCCACCAATCCTAGTGAACATAAGCACTTGATTAAAATGGAATTTAACCATTCTACAAGCAACCATTGATAAAACTTCATTTGCAAGCAGAAAACGATTACAAAACATTTTATTATTGTATGAGAATATAAAGAACCCACCTATGACATATTGTGAGGTTCCATTCCTTCTCGAGCATCTTTGGCCTCTAATTTGAGAGGTGGGAGTTGGGGGTGAGCCCTTGGGAAGCTTACAACAATAGGTCCCTGCATCGTTGGCCCATCATTGTTGTTGTCCATACTCGTGCCCTGTTGTTGTTGTTCCTCTGCCATTTTTCCTCTTCGCGTGAAAGACAATACTAAATTTCTTAGCCTTTGCAGCCTGTGGAAGGAAAATGAACATGATGCCAAGATGGCCTTACGGTTTCGTTCTCGTGCCCTGTTTTATTGTTCCTCTACCATTTTTCCTCTTTAGGTGAAGGACAATACCAGATTTCTTAGCCTTTGTAGCTTGTGGAAGGAAAATGAACTTGATGCCAAGATGGCTTTATGGTTTCATTGTATCATTCGTGCGCAAGATGTTATACTTATTTTGATTGAAAATTATTTATAAAAAAAATAGGGTTGGAAGACATATCCTTGGTGGGTAAGACAAAAAGTGTAATTTATATCGGTTCGAATAAGAGATATCAACTCCCCAAGGTCACCCCATGCTTATTTAAATTTATTTTGATTGAAAATTATTTATAAAAAAAATAGGGTTGGAAGACATATCCTTGGTGGGTAAGGACAAAAAGTGTAATTTATATCAGTTCGAATAAGAGATATCAACTCCCCAAGGTCACCCCATGCTTATTTGACACCACGTTTTAAGGTGAGGAGGGTCTTACTTACATTTTTTTTTATGTGGTGGTGGTGGTGGTGGTGGTGGTGGTGGTGGGCATGCATGGATTCCAATGATTTGATTCTTCCCTCCCATTTTTCTAGGGGAGTTTCTTGTAGGATCCTATCCTAGTTTTCTCCAAGTCGTATACTAACCTAGAGTACCCATTAGTCTCCAATAATCTAAATTTAACCATCAGGAAGAACAATGGCAAGAGAAGGAGGAAAGTTTACTCGGATCAGCCAATGTGGGGAAACAAGTCGGCAACAATCAAGGAAATTGTTAATGAGATTTTGGATTCATAGGATGCACTATTAGACGTTTTCGGACCTTTTAGAGTAGATTCGGCCATAAAGGTTGTTACCTAATGATGATATTGTCCTTAAATGTTAGAGGGGTGGGGAGTACCCCGAAGATTGCAGCCCTCAATAGATTATTACATTTGGTTTGTCTGGATGTCCTATTATTTTAGGAAATGATGGTCTCTGGTTTGAAAGTAAGGGAGTTTCTCTAGATTATTCTCCCCACATGGGATTTTTTTTGGTTGATGCTGCATGCCTTTCGGGAGTCCTTCTTTTTGCTTGGAACCTTGCTCATATTAGACTTAATCCATTTCGTATTTTTGGGGTTATCTTATTGAAATGTTTTTGTAGGGTTTTGGATATACCCCTACACATTATTAACTATTGTGGGATTTATGTTGATCAAATGGACTTCTGGGAGGCTATTGAAAGGTATGGTCTATTCCTTGGTTGTTCTTCCCTCAAAATTCTAGTGGGGGACCTCAAATTTACCACCACTAGTTAAGGAATCATGGGGATCCAAATCTAAGACTAAACAGATGGCCCCTTGGTTTCAACAATACATTACAAATAACAAATTGGTGGATATTGAACTAAGTAGCTTGGCTCCTACCTAACGTAACAGGCAGGTGACAAATTTTGTTGTGGCCAAAAGACTTGACTGATTTTTATTGGAAGAATATTTTTATTGTAAGGATTAGTTCATGGAAAATATCATCTACTTCAAACATACCCATGGGTCACTAGGTGATCATTTGTTTTCAAGTCCTAAAAAGAAGAAGGATGACGATAGAAAGGACTACTTGGATAGATTTCCACAAAACGTAGTTGTGAATTTCATTCTTTCTAGTAGGGATACTTTAAAGGAACTCATCCTGGTGAAGCTACGTCGACTGGTGCAGCTAGATGTTCGATGGTCACAAATCATGAAAAAAGTTATATTGAAGTTAGAAAATCACTTCAGACATATGGGACTTGCAGGGACTCTTACATTGTCAAAGGATCAACAACTATCTATGATGCTTCTAGCTAGGTATCGATATCGTACTCGTTCTATTACCTAATTCGTAATTGATGTAGGAACCTAATTTTCCTTTGGCACGCGCTTAACCGGGTTTGCTTCAATGGTGCAACAGGGATATAGATAGTCAAGAGAAAATTCGTGCAATTGCTTTGTTGGATCTCTGAATATCGAGGTGCATATCACCAATATTACTAATAGAAGGTGGAAAATTTACAAGATTTACACTTCATTGTCAAATTTGCAATTTTCCAGGACACAATTAAAAATGACTAACTCATATTCTTCTAGCTAGTCATTTTTTATGCCGTGACTAAATTAGTCATTTTTAACTCTGTCACTTATTATCTAGTCATATTTGTTAACTAGTGACTAAATTAGTCATTAATTTTAGTCATTTATAGTTGGTTCAATCAAAATTTCTCATATTTAGTAGTAAATCACTTGAAAAACCTGTGGTGACTAGAATTTTTAGTCACCTAGTATCTGATTCCTAATTTTGTACTAGTGTTGCTTCACCTCTGAACAATAACATTAATGGGAAAAGTGGCTCCCTCTTGCTAAATGGTGGTACAATACTTCCTACCATACCGCATCTAAAATGACTCCATATGAAGTATTTTATAGTCAAAAATCACCAGTGCTCCTTCCATACACCCCCAGGTGTTCACTAGTTTAGGAAGTTGACACAGTTCTCAAAAACTGAGATCAGATTCTTCACATTTTGCAGAATAATCTTCACATGGAGAAAAATCGAATGAAACAACAAGCCGATCAACACCATTCTGAGCACACTTTTCAAGTCGATGATATGGTTTTTCTTCATCTACAAACTTACAAGTAATCCTCCTTGAAACTGAAAGGGAGTCATAACCTAGCTCTAAATTTATATGGGTGATATAAGTTTCTTCATAAGATTTGGTTTGTTGCTTATAAATTGGAACTTCCTCCTTCTTCTCGCATTCACCCAGTATTTCATGTCTCTTGTCTTAAGAAGGTTATTGGCACAAACATCCGAGCACAAACTATTTTACTAGAACTAGATAATGAAGAATCCGACATTTTAGATCTGAAGGCCATCCTTAATAAGCGCACTCATCATCTTCACTCTCAATCCATCACAAAGGTATTAATTTAGTGGCATGGCATGCAACCAGAGGATGCTACATGGGAACCACTCCTTCAGATTCAACAACAATTTTCACATCTCAAGCTTTAAGGACAAAGATTTTCTAAGAGGGAGGGGATGTTAGGAACCTGTGTCAACCCTTATATTTACTTAATTAGTATATTGTTTTTGGATGCATATGCTTTGTAATTTTTCCCATGAGTATATTGTATTATACCACATTCATGGGGTCCGAGTAATAGTTGTTTAGATTAGACTTAGTATATACGTACGTGTTGACGCCAATGAAGGCATCCATGACTTATTCATATTGAGCTTTATCAAAGTAATTTTCCCCCTCTAAGTGGACTGTGATCAATAAAATTCCTTCTGTGCTCTGATATTTTTTTTATATCGTGCATTTTCATTATATATTGCAGGAGGTTTCTCACAAAATAGTTTGATCCATTGGGCAGGAATCCCTACCACCTATCACTACATACCCTCAAGCATGCACTCAATATAGCTAGGAGGGATACTATGTGTAATAATATGAAGGTTCTCCCCCATATAATATTGATTAGCCTTTAAACACTCCCTTACCAAGGGTTCATGTCGCCATAAGTGCAATTGACTAGCAGACTGCTCTAGTCCAAATTTTGCACCATAGTCAAAGTTTGTCATTAGACTCATACCAAAAATATTCCTTTTCAACATTTAAGTATTTAAAAAAGATTAAAAATTTGAAATGTATCATAAATTTTACTCATCAATCTTTCCCCATGCGATGGCAGGAGGAAGTACTAGGTACGGATTTTCCCTTAAGTCAATACCTACATATGGAAACTCCCCGATGGATGGAAGTTGTTTGCTCCACCAATCAAGGAACTCAACATTAAAAATAGAAGGGGTTGGCCCCCCTCTTAATCTAAACATAATCTCAATCCACTGAAACATTTGGGGATCCTAGGGATCTTAGGGTGGAAATGATACCCTCAAGCTCATCGTAGGAATTTTCTCAAAGAATAATGATACCAAGATAATCACATACCCAAAAATCTTGTTCTTCCCATTCTTGCAGTCAATAAGTTGACTCTTTAGGTTGTTCAACAAGTCGATGCACCAATCAAACAATGTGTATCGAAGGAACTCAACTTAAATTTGCATATTCCCAAATGACAACAAATGCATTCCAACAAATCTCGTCTCTTTGGCGATGATGTTCAAGATAATATTTATAGGGAAGCTCACGGTGATGCAGATAGGAACATGTGTGCTTGATTTTGAGTCCCTGGAACACAAAATGTGTTCACATGCTCTTGTATTGTGAGGGAATTCTCTCCTCGAACTAAACCTTTGAGTTTCACCAAGGCCCGTCTATGTGAAAGTCCAGTCAAAAGGTAGATGTTTTCTATTGTGATATCCAAAACCTCTCCCTTAAAGATCAAATCACCTTGATTAGTGTCCCATTAGTGGATCGAGTCTTGCAACAAAGTCTGTTGATCCCTCATATATGAGACTCAAAATAATAGAACTAATCTACATCGATGAAAGGAATTGAGGGTCAAAGGATCTCCTAAAGCATCGTGGTCAAGGTCTTCATGCTCACGCTCTCTCCAAACAATAGCCATTTGCATGAGAATGAGGGGTTTTTAGCCAAGGAACATGTATTTATTTAGTTAATTGTACATTGGCACGCAATGATATAAAAAGGTGTGATTATTCACACCTAATTAGCTAGACAGACGTGAATACATGGGTCATTCACACCCTGCAACATCATTAGCAAAAATGCATAGTTTGATATTTAAAATGAAGATAAAAAACAAAAAAATGGATTAAAATCTACAAAAAAATGGATAGAATTGAAAGGTGAAAGATGAGAAAAATACCTGGAACTGATAGAAGCTCAATTGGTGGTCCGATGACTCTGCAATCAACAATTGAAAATATAGGGCACAAAATCTCCAAAAGGGTAAAAAACCTATGGTTAAAAATAATTGTAATTTGTTTTACCATATTATTTATTTTATATAAAAAAAAAATTAGGAACTTTTGTATACTTTGGACCTTATTTTAACAACTGTCAACTAATACTAATCCACTTTTTCCTAGTTTTGACTAATTTGGACAGGAGAATGAGAACGGAGGCTCATTTTTTCCAATTGGTGATCCACTTAAAATTTTTGTGTCCTAAAATAACATATAGGAAAGGTCATCTCCATAATTCTTGATTTGCATCAACCCTGCCATTATTTTCATGCCTTAGGATCACAACACATGGAATTGTGACAATAACCCTCTATCGTCTAAAAGTCATAATTTTCATGTTAGAGCTTACCAACTCATGGGTAACCTATCTAGAACCCTGTTGTTTTCTGGTACCCATGTCAAAGTTTTGTTAGGATCGAAGCTCCCTAATTAACCCCTCCTTTTCATCGATATGAATCCTCATGACTTTCTCTAACTCTTATTATGTCCATCACCCAGGGGACTCTCAAACATTTTGCATTTTTTGATATTGTACTTGCATACATCTACTTTCACTTTTGAGTCTAAATATCGTTGAAGTTTTCCATTTTTTCACTTACTGCCAATGCATTCTCCTAATACCACTCTCATTTCCTACTTTTTTCAATCACATCTTGTTACCCTGACCATAGAAGACATGCTTCAAGAGATTCCACATATTGCACGTCCATTTTTTATTTTTTTTGCATAGGTATGTTCAATGCGCTTGGCATGTAGTTGCACTCCATGCGACATTCATCTTCTCTAATGTAATATAGAATTATTTATTCTTTTCCAGGGTTTATAATATGAAAAAGACACTAAAAATAAAATATTATAAATAGTGAGAGGGGGGGTATCTCAAATGTTTTTTATATTGTGGCAGCAAGTCAAAACATCCTTGAACATACCACTAGTCTTGAGTCTCTTAGAAAGGTGTGTTCTAGTTTTTGTCCTTAGGTTAATACTTGATTTTATACTTATTGATCATGTAGTTGGTTAGTCTTCCAATCAAATTAGGAATCTGTCAATGTCTCCTACATTGTGGATTTGTATTATTGGTCCCTTGGTGTCAAAAGTTTCCCAAGTCATTATTATGCCATGCTCATTGTTCAAGGATATAACATGTTTCGGTCATTCTGTAATTCCCTTGACCTCCTATGTCATCCATTCCCTAGTGTCAGTGTGGTCTCATCATGTATCAATGAAATCAATGTTTGGAATCGTGCTTATGTAGAAGGTCCCCATTGACTTATCACATGGTGGTTGTGCTCATCGATGACAACTCATCTACTCTGAGTAATTTGTTTATTTTTAATCCAACTCTCAATCCTTTATTATTATGTCACAACAATACTTTAATTCCCACAATTTCATTGCATATCAATATTTACTAGCAGCGGAAAATAAAACAAGCATCATTGAAAGATAGCCATGCACAAGAGAGACAAATATTTTACCCTAGGAAACCCAAATGGGAGAAAACCCAGCAAACTTTTCTCATACGAAATCAATCCAAATTTCAATTATAGTATCGATCATTAATTTTTAGACATATCACAAGAGTGTGCTCTTATTCCACAAGAATCCCTAGCGAACCTTGAGAGAGATCTAGATAATAAGATAACCCCAAAAATTGCTTCTAGTGATCTTCACTTGTCCTCTTTGCCAAAGTGTGCACCAATTGAGATACAATAGCTTGCTTGAATGTATCAAACAGTTGACTTTATTTTTACTCTTGAGGCATGTACTTTTGTCTCCAGTTCCGCATTTTGTATTTTTCCCTTTCTTGTCTTCCACTTTCTTTGGGACTTCTTCAATGGATTGTCTTGACTTCTTTGGATATTTCTTCATCGTAGAAAATTTATCCTCATTGATGAAACGACAAAATCATTTCTTACAAAAATACCTAGTGCAAATAATGCAGATACTCCATGAAAGGAAAAATAATATATTATATGATTGATAAGATAATGATGATTTACAATGAGAAATGTTGTTTGTGTAAATACCAATGCTGGGTGTCTTTTCGTAAAGAGGCATAACCTTTCGTCAAGGTATCTCCTCATTAAGTATTAACTTGTTTAATTATTAATATTCATTAATGTTTATTTATTATATATTGTGTTCGTTACATTGCCTCTCCATTGGAATTTCTTTGTCCTCAAAGCATAATGACGAAAGACTTTATCCCTTGTTCTTACTCGTGACATTGTGTGTTGGTAGTTATGACACTTGACAAAATGAGACTATACGTTCTTTTAAACATTGTGTGGAGATGTTACGTCATTTGTGAAATATCCATCCAAGATTTACTTTTAATGGAATTGTTTGTTGATAGATTGTCTGGATTTGTGGATTTGATCTTTGCTTTTCGTAGGAATAATACTCGTAATTTTATTCTTGTCCTTGTCGTCGATCATAACAACTCTTGTGATTTGGATGGAGATATGGTACTTGAGTTGCTTGTGAAGTGTTGTTAGGAACTTCAACTTTTGGTGCCTTTAACCATTTTTGTGATTGTTTTCGAAACCATTTTCTATTGATGCTTGTAGCGATGTGACAATATGATTGTTCTTATGAATTTGAGAATTGACAAGCTTTGTATTGCTTCCCTTTTCTGATGTTTGGATTTGAGCCTTTTATGACTTCTCTATTGCATCATTCATCCTTTCCTTGTCGATAATTGATCCCTTGCAACCTAGTGTTTCTTGTAAATATGGATTCGCTTGCTTTATCTTTTTAACTTGTGTAAGCATGTCCTGATTAAGTTTCCTTTAGTGTAAGAGTTCTTCCTTGTTGTTTGACTTAACGATGTTATATTGATTATTTTGATTTTTGTACTTTATTTCTTTTAAGCTTCTTAATTGCTCTGGTAGTTCTTGATTAACCTTTTTTAAGGAAGGGATTTCTTTGTTCTTTCTTGATAATTATTTTTTAAGATCTCAATTCTCCTCTTCTAAATTTTGATTGCATTGAACTTTATCCTTTCCCTTCTCGATTTGCAGAAGTGTTTTTTTATTATGATCTCTTAAACGAGAGATCTCTTCTTCATCATCTAAAATAACCATATCGAATTCTTTATGTATTGTATGTGTTGATTTCTCATTTTCCTGCGACATCGCCTTTGATATTTCTATGAAGTATTTATATGACTTGACTTCTTATTCTGACTTCATGTTAATGTCCTGTAATGTGATTTTATTCTTTTTGTTGGAAAATATCATAAACTTCTTTTCAGCATTTAAGATAAAAGTCCCAAATGTTTCTATCAATGGTAATCCCAAAATTAGGTCATCATCAATACTCCATAAGGATCTAACTATAAATTGTGAGACGCTAGTATAATCTCCAATGTTCAATTGTAAATTGATTATTTCATATTCTTTATTATTCCAAAAGTCCAACCTTTCACCTATATTTGACTATGTATTTTCTAACTCATTAGCAAATCTAATAGTAATATAATTATTGTGTTTGAGGGGAGAAATAGAGATAGTAATGTCTTTCCCTCTAATTTTTCTTTTATTTGAAATAATATTGTTACATAAATTCTTGAAGTTTTAGGGAATCTTCCATTCTCTTCATTAAACTCCATTTTATTTTTGTCAAGTTTTCTTAAAAAAAGACTACCTTCTCCTTTATAATTTTAATATCCATTTTATATAAATATATGTGTCCACTTTATATTTTTTTCTTGATAGACTCCTCTCTTGTTATTTTTTTTAGTATTATTTTACATCACTTTTTCCCATAAAATCTTTGAAAATAACTTTATCATTTTTTTTAAAAAAAAGTATTGATATTTAAAAAATATTATATGATGATTTAATGTGACCCAAGTAAACACATTTATAAAATGTGAACCCTATATCACCAAATTTTTTTAAACGTGTTAGGTGCTTTAACCTTAATATGAGTCGTGACTTGCACCTTTTAACCTTTCAATGTATCAACGCTTTAACCTTTTTAATAAATCAATGCTTATTGTGTCAATTAAAGTATGATTGTGTGCCTTTTTTTTCAGAGGAAAAAATACCAGTCTTTGTTATTCAAATGAATCAAAAGACATCTTTTACATATCAGCAGGATGACTGCTAAATCCCAGAGCCAAACGCTACAAATATAAGTGGCATAACTGCATGAAGACTGCCAGCAGATACATAAGTTCAGATAGATACATCATTTACATAACTGCATGAGGACTGCCAGATCCCATATACAACATCCACAACAAAAAATGACAAACAGAGCAGCAGATACAAAAAAATTCTGATCATAGCAAACTTTTCTCATCATCCCTGATATAACAGGTCAGAAAATACTGAGTAATATCGAAGATGAACTTCAAACATTCAATATCAGAGCAAAACATGCTGGCAAGAAGAACTCAACATATAGCAGAAATAGAAAATCATCCATCATCCATAACCATGCTGAATAAAAGTAATATTCAGCTACTCTAAAATAGATAAAGATTGCCTTGGTTCACAATCAATCCATCCAAAGATTCTGAAAAAGTAACAGCTCCCATATCCAGATTCAAGCCTTGTTTAGAGAGTGCATCTGCCAACGTGTTATGCTCACGATATGTATGTTTAAAGATCACCGGCGGGGCCTTTTGAAGCATAAGTCTAATGTCGACACACCAGTGCATCAGAGATGGAACATCAAGTGCAGTAAATCTATTAAGCCATGAGATAATAACCAAAGAATCCCCATATATCAGCTGCATAGGGAGACCCATCAAAAGGCTGACTCTAAGAATATCCCAGCCAACCAATAATTCTTCTCTAGTATTCGAACTTCTTCCACAACCCATTGAAAAGCTATAGAAATGAGAATCATTTATAAAAATAACAAAACTTAATCCTCTAATAGACTTCGCAGCAGCTCCATCGAAAAATACACAAGGAAAACATTTAAATGGTTCAGGTCCTATATGGCGAACTTTGTGAATTTTCAAAGGCACAGGAAAAGTAGTTATCATGCCTTCAATGCTGGCAATCAAAATAGAGAGGGATGGTTTCTTATTTTCAAATAGGCATTGATTACGGAAGAGCCAGATACCCCATAATATAAACAGAGGCAAGTAATAGTAAGGGGCAGAACTCACAGTACAAGAGAACCAATGGTCCAAGTAGGAATGAACAGAGCTGAAAATAGGGAATGAGCAGCTGAACTTTTCTTCAAAGAAAGTGAATAAACGGGCAGAAAAGGGACAGCAGAAAAAAAGGTGTTGTATATCTTCCTGGTTAACTTCACAGAGGACACATCGACTAGGCCCATTATAGCCTCTTTTTTGCAATTGCTCCCAGGTTAATATCTTTCGATATATCAAAATCCAAATAAAGCATTTTATTTTCAGAGGGATAGTCAAAGTCCACAAAATTTTCAGAACCTGATCATTTAAATCTGAACAGTTATTAGATATTACACAGGAATAACCTTCAGCAGAAGATAACGGCCCTGTATATTTGTTATAAGACCAAATTAGAATATCATTTTGATCAGAGAGCCGAATATGACCAAATTCCAAACCTCTTATATAATTATCCCAAATAGATTTCCAATCACCAATAAGATCAAGATCATCTACAAAAAACCAGTAACCTTTGGCATTTGGAGTATGATTTCAAGCCTAAGCTAAGGAGAAAATACCATAATCCTCTAAATAATCTCTCAATCCTCTAGGCAGAGTAAAAGAGGATCCCATACCCACGATAGGGTCAGCACCCAGGCAGATGGATTCACCATTACCAACTTGCCAGGTAGTTCCTTTACCAATCCATTCTAAGGTAGCAATGAAACCCTTCCATATAATAGAGGCATTATTATAAATGAAATTTTTATCCATGAGCCAAAGGTGAAAAGGCTTGTTATTCAGATATTTAGTAGTGAGCAGAAGATTCCAAATGCCTATGCTGTTAACTGCCAGCCAAAAAGATTTCATTCTCAAAGAAAGACTAAAGCTAGGGAGATGCTTAATACCCCAGCCACCATGGGAAGTGGGCCGAGCCAAAAGATGCCAATCCACTAGATGAAATTTTTTAGTCTTATCGGAAGATCCCCACAAAAAGGAGAAAATCAGTTTTCTGAGTTTATCTAGAATAGAGGAAGGGATCGGAACCAATTCCATCCAGTAGACTGGCATGCTAGAAAGAACAGCACAAATAAGGACAAGCCTGCCTCCCATGGAAAGGAGCCTGTTAGTCCAATGTGAAATTTTCTTCTCAAATTTTGAAACCATCCAAAGCCAATCTTTTACCAGGTAGCAATTTGGTTTCAGGAAATATCCCAAATAACTAAACCCTTTCCAGAAATCATCAGACCTGTAAGGGAGGATACCTAAAATTCTTTGGAGAATTTCCTCATCTATACCTTTTTGTAAAAAACAAGATTTGTTCACATTTATACTCATACCTGAGGCCTCACAGAAGATATCCAGAATGCCTTTGAAAGCCAGCCATTCTTCGTAGGAACCCAGACCAAATAGAATCACATCATCTACAAATAGTAAATGGGTGAGAGAGAGCTTAGATGTAACTTTTATGCCTTTAACCTTCCCAGTCCATTTTGCTTCCTCAATCAAGAGACTAAGCCCTTCTATAACCAGAATGAACAATAGGGGGGAAAGAGGACATCCCTACCTTAAACCCCGCGAGGCGGGAAAGAAGGAGGAAGAAGAACCATTAATAAGAACAGTGAAATTGGCTAAAGAGATGCATCCCATTATCCAATTAACTCCAACAAGGGGCACTCCAATTTGAATAAGAAGAAGGCGGATGAAGGTCCAATTTACTCTGTCAAAGGCTTTAGATAAATCCAGCTTAAGGATGAGGGCACATTTATTTTTGGAATTGACGGTGTGTAAGAATTCCTGAGTGATAGCAATGGGATCCTGGATCAGCTGATTCTTAAGAAAGCCAAATTGTTGAGGAGAGATGGAGGCATCCAGAAAGGGTTTAAGCCTCAAAGCTGCAATTTTGGAAATCAATTTATAACAGAGATTACAAAGGGAGATAGGTCGAAAGTCAGCAAAAGAAACAGGCAGGTCTGACTTAGGGATAAGAGCTAGAAAAGTAGAATTGAGAGCAGGAGCCACTCTGCCCAAGGTTCTAGCAGATTCCACCACTTTAACAAGGAGAGGACCCAAAAGATCAAAAAAGAACAAAAAGAACTCAACTGGCGAACCATCCGGCCCAGGAGCCTTATCTTTTTTAAAGAGTTTGAGAGCCTTTTCCACTTCTAAAATGGTAACAGGGATAGTAAAGGAGTCTTTATCCTCCTGGCTGATAAAAGCGGGAAAAAGATGAATTACCTTCAGCTGATATTCCAAATTTGTCAGCTTATCATCTGCAAACATAGACTTGAAATATTGAACACCTAGGGCTTTTAGACCTTGATCATCAGAAACCCAAGTGCCTAAATCATCTTTTAGACTCCAGATAGCATTATGATTTTTTCGAGCTGTAGCCACAGCATGAAAATACTTGGTATTAGCATCCCCTTTATGAGCCCAGGTAATTCTGCTTTGAAGTCTTGCAGAAGAAATTTCATGATTAGTCATCTTTTGAAGAGCAGCTTTAAGAGAACACAGCTTAAAATGTTGTTCTTTGTTTAATATTGCTGACTGGGAGGAAAGGAGAAGAGAGCTAATTTCCTCTTCCAAAACTGCAAATTTATCTTTCATTTTTAATGCTTCAGATTTAGTCCAAGATTTAACCTTATATTTAGAGCTCAAAGTCGGTAGGAGAGATCATTCATAGCATCCTTAGAGGGATCTGGAATAATAAGAGGCCATTCTGAACGAACCATCTGAACAAAATCTTAATTCTCTAACCATGAATGATTAAACTTAAAAGGATAAGAACTAGGTTTTTGTTGATCTAACCAATCCAAGACAATAGGAAAGTGGTCAGATATTCCACTTCTATGAACCCAAGCTCTATACCTTGGCAGAGATCTGACCAGCTGTTCCGACAACAAAAAACGATCTAACCTTTTAGAAATACCAACTTCCCCAATCCTTCCATTCCTCCAGGTAGGACCAGCACAAGGAGGAGCAACATCCAGTAAGTGATGATCAGAGAAAAGTTTTGAGAAAAAAGAAACCAAAGGATCAGAAAGGGCTAAGATCCCCTACTAAGATGAGATTAGGCAGAGAGAGAAGACCTCCTGAATCTGCAGCATTCCAGAAAGAATCACGATTATGGTAAGGACCATAGCAGGTTAAAATTGAGAGATTGAGGGAAGATCCCCGAATCGAGGCTTTAAGCAAAAGACCAGCAGCAGTCTGGAAGGATTTACATTTAATGACTTTCGGATTCCAGCCAGAGAGAATGCCTCCAGAGAGGCCAATAGAACTAAGAGCACAAAACTCCCAACCTGAGAAAAGTTTAGAAAAGGAAAATAGAGCAGGATAAGGACTAGTCATGGTTTCTTGAAAAAGGACAACATCAGGAGAAAGAACAAACAGCAAATGACGGAGGCTTTTTTGCTTGGCCAGACTCCCCAGGCCACGAACATTCAGTGAAAGGATGCGTATTAAGAAACCGAAGTGTCAGGGGTCGAAGCTCTAAGGACCCGATGAGAGGGAGAGGAAAGAGAACTCTCTACTGCTTTTAATCTCTCAGAAAGAGGAGTATAGGGAGCCTGGACTGCATCAGTAGAATCAAGAGGAGGCTTTGATGACTTTTTCTTCCGTCTAATAGTAACATTATCAAACCAGATTGAATCTAGAGGGAGAACCGATGGGGAGAGAGGAGTTTTGTCAGAAAAAATACTTAAATATTTTTTCAAAGAGGGGTCGGTAAAGGAAGGGGAGGCTGCGGGGATGTTATCGGGGGAACTAGAAGACTGTGGTCTATTCTGGCCAGAAGTGGAAAGAGGAGGGAAATCAGCCTCAGAAAACAAAGGAACTGGGGAAGAGATAATCAAAGGGGTAGAAGAGGGAACAGGACTTAACGGGGCAACAAGGGAAACTCCAGAGTGCATTGGAGCTGAGGGAGGGCAAAAAGCAATGGCTGAAGGAGAAGACTCCTGAATCAAATCAGTCAAAGGGGGTTCAAGCAGATCGGGTTCCCTAGGAGGATTACGAGGAGGAGTAACGTCAAAAGGAAAATTCACTTTCTTGCTGCTGATCACAGAGTCAATTATTTCCAGATCCAAGTCTGACACTTCCCCAAATAAAGTAATAGCATTATTCAGCTGACCAGAAGAGGAGACATTTTGGATCGAAGTTGAACAATCCTTTGCTATTGAAATTTTAGGGGAATTTACAAATGAATCAGTCAAAGATCGTTTAACAGGCCCATGACATAAAGAAGGACAGTCACGGCGCAAATGACCTGTCTCTCTACAAACACTGCATCTAAAGGGAATGCCAAGAAAATCCAAACGTTGAATAAACAAACGCTCATGGCAGAGAATCTCAACTTCAGCTGGAAGGCCTTTGGAGATATCAATTTCAACCATAATTTTTGCCTTCCTTTTATCATAGGAGTTCACGAAGTCATCTTCTAAAGCCACAAACCTGCCAATAGTGTTTCCAACACCTTCCAGAAGAGATCGATTCCAAAGCGGGAAAGGAAGCCCTGGGAGAATTGCCCACAGATGGCGCTTTTTCACTCTTTCTCTAACAAGATCAAAGTTTACATGCCAACGATCCAGCACTAACGAGCCATTACCCACTCTCCATAAACGGCTTAGAACCTCAGAAGCATGTGAATCCTCTAAGAAGACAAAAACAATCCAACCCCGGGCCAACAAACTGATAGTTGGAATATAGGATAGAAAAGGTTTCCAAAACTCAGTTGCCCATGATAACCAGTCCTTTTTTTCCATTGAAACATATTCCAGCCTACCAATTAAAGCACGACGAATCTATGCTTCCACTCTGTCCAAATAAATATCCCTACCAACCACATACCGAAGTTTCCCTTCCATAGTTTTGTAGGCCTTTGCCTTCCTGCGCCTCTGAAATCGAGCAAGACCATGGTCCACTCTAGGGTCCGGAGACCCATCATGGAACCCCACCATCAGATACAGGGGGAGAGTTCCAGAAAGCAAACCACTAAACAGAATAGATTCCCATCAAAGTACAAAAAAACCAAGAACAACCCCCAGGCGAGTGAGAAAACAAAGAGAAAGGGCTATACAATATATCAAAGAAAAACCTCTGATATCAGATCCAGCATGTAGAAGAAAAATAAGTAATAACAGGACAGACTAACCCCCAGAACCGAAAACAGTCCAGATAGTAAATACGGTCCACAAATAGAACAGAGACTCATCAAAATCAAATTAACCAAGAATCAATCCTCGGGAAGATGTGCAACAGAAAGAAAGGACAACAAATCAAATGCCATTCTGGAAATATCTGATATCTAATCCAGCATAGAAATGAAACATCTATATAAAATAGGAGGACAGATAAACCCCATATAATCCGAATACATCCAGAAGCAAAAACGAGCCACCAAGAATAATACCTCAATCAATAACATACAGCCCCCATACAAAAAAGCAACAGAGATCATACCGGCGATGCCAAGTGTATCGAATATTTATCCAGAGTGCCAAGTAAACCGTAATCAATAGTATCCCATACAGTCTAAACCTTTATGATAGATGCAGATATCAGATCGACAATGCCAAGTATAAAACTTAATATTAAACTCAGATATCGTATCAACACAGAAAGGGGCAACCATAATATAAAAGTGACAAATGAAATCCCAAAACCTAGATGAGAACATCAGATATCAGACCGGCAAAGATGCTGAGTATATCCATCAAATATAATGGGAAAATCAGATACCAAACTAGCACAGAAAGGAGCGTCCACGTTAAAAGAAAGATAGTCGAATCCCCAGAATTAAACAATAACAGTCCTTTATCAAGCGGGCCAAATAATCCACAACATATACCAGTCCTTTATCAAGCGAGCCGAAGAAGGCACAACATATACCAGCTCTGACAAAAGCAAACACTGTCAAAGTACAATCCCCTAAAGGGAACAAACATCGATAAGAGAGATGAGGAAAACTTATCCAGCATAAGCCGCAATCAGGTCCAGAAAGACAACAGATATCATAAAAGAAATACCAGGTACAAGACCGAGTCGAATAAAAATAACCCTCCTTACAAACCCTAAGACAATCAAATAGGGGGCTTCAAGTCGCAGAGAACCTCACTAAGGGCACAAAACCAGCGCAAATAATAGACAGTCAATCCAAAACTGTCCAGAAAGCCCGGTCGAGACTGAGAGTGGAAAAGATAAAACAAATAGTCCAAAAGAATCCTGTGAGAAGATAGTAAATGCTGCTGGCAAGGACGAGATACCAATCAAATCAAAAGACAACCCACCACTAAGCCACGACAACCAAAAAATCGCATGCCTCAATAGAAAAGACCGAGACGACGAGGGAAGGAATGCCCGCTGGTAAAAAACCCATATCTAGAGCCTAATGGTTCTTTGACCAAAAGGTAGAGCAAAGACAAGACAAATCAAAACAAACCCTAATGTAAACAAGTCCCGACAGGCACCATTAAAGGGTTAAAATGACTGAAAAAGAACAGCCATTATCGAATACGACCTAGTAAAGAGAGAAACTAGCCAGAACATCTATCAGATAGGAGACAGAATTAATCACGAAGCCTAACCAATCCCTTACCGACAAAAAACTGAAAAAATGAAGACACTTCCCACTTCTTTTAAGCTGGTTGGTACTAGTCCTCGATTATGAGGAGGGACTCCAGCTGCCGGTAATGGCGAAAACAAAGATCAAGCATCCAACAAACCCCATGTCAAAACACAGAAGAGGGGGGACGAGGTAAAGGGTTTAGCCAAAAGACAGGAACCACCGAAATAAAGACCAAAAAAAAGACGCCAAAACGCAGATCAAATCCCTCCCGAAATAACCCAGAAAAAATGACAGAAAGCGATAACATGTATCCTTATCCACCAAGATCCATAACAGAAAAGAATTGGCTGGGAGACAAAGGTTATAGGGACTACCCATACCTCTAAGAAGCGAAGCTTCCATCGCCATCATTCCGGAATCCTGCAAATACTCCGTCCAGCAGGCTGCGAGCAAAACCCTCGAACGCCCATCTCCACCACCATTAAAATTCCAAGCCAAAGTGAAAGCAAAAGAAGTATGCAACTTAGCCTTAAAGCATCCTCAATAACTATGCTTTGTTGTTGTTGGACGCATATGCTCATAATTGAGCTAACCGGTTTATGGTGAGATGCAAAGACAATTGGCCATGGAGAATCGTTGTTCATTTGACCTTCATGATTGTGTGCCTTTATACCTTTATAGATCACAACAACGATTTTTGGTTTATTCATCATACCAAAATGTCACAGCTCTTTATACCAAAACTTCCACAGTTGACAGATTTGAATGCTACGGATGGTGTTTGAATGCAATGGTTTTTCTCGTCCACAAAATTCAAAATGGAAACTATAATGGAAAACAATATGAGTAAGTACAGTGACGGTGGGTATACATGTGTTTTATCCCATGCTTACAGCTAGCCCCCCTTCGTTTCCATGATTTCCAAGGATTTTTTTAAATATTTTTGTCTTCAAATGAAATGAATCAATTTGTTAACATTAATCTTTTCCACATACACTCTTTTTTCCTAGAACTATAGATAAATATGGAGGTTGCAATCTATGTTTTCATTTATCTATCCCGATCCACCTGACTTTAAGCTCAAGTATATAATAGAATCCTGCTATTCACCATTAGCTACCCCCAAGCTGAACCAAAGTACCAATTCTCCAAGAAGACGTGGCTTATTATTCTTGTGGAAATTTTATCAGTGAGATCCGATAGTGATATTGCTTCCAACCATTAATTTAAGATCTCTAGGGAAAATATTGATCCCCAGACAGTGCTTTGCATTCAGACCCCAAGTCTGTCCAGCCCCTCCATATCTTTTGTTTTCATGTAATGCACACCTAGTGTGGCTTAGATGCGCTCTTACCCTGTCTATCCATTCATTATTCTTGGTTTATTAACTTATCCCATATATCACTTTGTTAGAACCTTGCCCCTCTTCGTCACTGTACATGTACTATGTCTCCCTCTTGGGGGGCTACGCTTTACATGGCTCAAGAAGATTGCATAATTAGCGCTATGGATTTCTTCCAATTCGGCAATGCCTTGACTCTCTCTTCCTTTTTTTTAATTTATTTGGTCAAAGACTTGGATGCACAGAAACTCTGAAATGTTTATCAGACAAGGTCTGATAGAGGGTGTGGACATTGGAACTAGCTCTAATACCACTGAAATGACAAAATTGTTTCTTACACAAATACCTAGTGCAAATAACGCAGATAATCCATGAAAGGAAAATTAATATATTATATGATTGATAAGATAATGATGATTTACAATGAGAAATGATGCTTGTATAAATACCCATGTTGGGTGCCTTTTTGTAAATAGGTATAACCTTTCATCAAGGTGTCTCTTCATTAAGTATTAATTTATTTAATTATTAATGTTTATTTATTATATATTTTGTTCATTACAGTTGATATCTCCTCACATGCAGTCACAAACTTCGCTAGATCTCTAACGTTGATTTGACCATACTCTAAGAAGTCTCGGTCACTTAGTAGAGCCAATTGTCAAATTTAAATTTATATTAGACTTTGTTTAACATACAAGGAGATAAGATATCCTTGTAACATAAACAATTCATCTCACTCTATATGAATAGAACACTCCCATTATGGAGAACTCCCACACACAGAGTACGCAATGGGACCTCTAACCTACTACCACTCTAATTAACACATGACTAGACGAGGCTAAGCATCCTAGCCACAACACATATAGTCAACACATGCATTGGAGGAAATTTCGGGTCTAAAATGGGCCTTATAAGAAAATGAACCATTGATGCAATGGAATTCAAGAACGAAAATAATTTCAATAAAATGATTCAACCATAATGGCTGACTTGGCATATTTGTTATAAAAAAACTACTTTTTGTTTACGTATTTTCAACGTATCTTCCTGTAGTTTTACTCAAATTTTGAGTGGGAGTACTCATTGGATGTGAAATTCAATTATGTATCCAATAAGTACCTACATTGCATACGTTTGATGGACCCCACACCACAAAAAATGGGAAATACATTAAGAAAACATGTTACTTTCAAGTAACATGTTTTCTTAATGTATTTCTCATTTTTTGTGGGGTGGGGTCCATCAAAAGTATGCAATGTGGGTACTCATTGGATACGGAATTGAATTATGCTTCCAAATTCTCTCGCTCGAAATTTGAGTAAAACACGGGGAGATAAGTTGAAAATACGAAAACAAAAAGTAGCTTTTATGTCTTTTCCTTCAAGATTTATAATATTATTTTATTATTCGCTTAGGAGACCCATTTTAGACCTCAAATTTACTCTAATGATTAATTAGGGAAACGATGGGTCCATTCTCTCTAGGTTTCAAAACCATATGAGAGAATGATCTATAGAATGTTTGCCCAATGTTGGAACCATGGAGAACCTCAATATCATTAACTTAGATTCATAGCACCCTGGCCATGTTTACATTATTCACGGGTAATCTTGCACTCAACAGATGACAATTCATCAATGGTCGTTGATTTAATGGTCTCCCATGACGTTCAACATCAAAAAAAATATTCACATTTTTGTATTCGTTTTGTACCTTGGATTCCATTTTTCATGATTGGTGGAATTCCTCACCCTTGTCAATAGATTTTATTATCAGTTGTTACTCAAGGGGTATCTTCCATGATTTATTTACATCCAATGCATGTAGGAGACATACTCTGTGGTTTTTTCTGCAAAAAAATTGTCCCACTCCTTTCGCAATTCAAATCATTCCCTGATATTTCCTCATGTTTGATGATGGGAGGTGCCTTGATGTCTCCTTTCCAATTGGTATTTTCCCATTGACTTCAATTCATCATGCTCTAGGAATGATATCTAGAGTCTTGATAGTACGTTGGGGATTGCAGTCATCAATGGAAACTTCCCTCACTATTTGGTAGAGGGAATACATAAATTCCTCTTACTCGATATATTCTACAAGTGTTCGACTCCCAAATATCTATTTACACTTGCTAGAATTTACTATCCTACTAGGTACCTTGGATCCAATCATAATTATCAATGGGTTACCTTGCATTTGTTAACAGTATACATGAATTACTGGTAATCAAATGGTATCCTCCATGTTCAAATTCAAATCATCTATTCATGGGCAGTATTCGTGCCTCTCGTGGTTTGGGTGGAATACCTTGGGCCAACAATGGCGTCCTCACATTTTTCTATTGTCTAAGTTGTGCAAGACTATACCACACCTCATATGACATTGGTACCATTGGGAAAAAAATTAATCATCTTAGTTGCATATTGTTCTCTTAATGCATCATGAGACATAGATACACCGTGTACCTATTTGTGGCTATGATCTTGATATTTACATAAATCCACCGTGTATCTATTGCTATGATCTCCTTATTGACATGGATCCATTGTGTATCATCTTCATGGCCATGATCCACTTCTATATTTTACATGGATCCACTATGTATTACTTTGTGTCCATTATCACTACATCATTTTGTTAGGATTATAATCCTCCCTTGTCCAAACTGGACAATTTTTCCTAACTTAGGAGTCATTTAGTCATTATTGGGTCCACTAGTACCATTGAGTCCACTTGGCCTAATGGGGACACACGTTCCAGTCACTAGAGTTTGAGGAACATCGATAGAGGCCTTTTGGAACTGACTGCACCTTCATGCATCAGTTTAGGCACCTCCTATACTAATCCCTACCATTTAGGAGCCACTGGGAGTGTCGGCACCAACCTCCTTCAGTTGTTGGCAGTTGGTGACTAGTCAATCCTAGTTATACTTTAGTTACATTCAGTTAGATGTCCTCCAGTTCAGTTAGCACCAGTATTTGCATGGTTTCATGTGGGAAGGCACCCTTTCTCCCTTACCACATCAATTAGACTAGTTTAATTGATTATAACTGATTGAGAGATTGAATTAGACAACTAGAGATAGCTAATTAAGCTCTGATAATGATTTAGACACTTCCAGTTAGCCATGCAGTTAGATTGAGTTAGTCAATTCGAATTTCCAGGTTATTAATGCCATTGTATTACATTGTAAACATTATCCATATTACTTTTGATTAATGAAAGCAATTATACAATTGCAACTCCTTATTGCACTATTTTCGTGTCATTTTTTGTATAATTGATCTTTGAAATATTCTATATGTTTTGTCTTGGTCCTCATATTACTATGACTCAAATTTCATATGGTATCAGAGCCATGGCAAGACAAGGAAATATTTCTACAGGTTTCATGTTGGATCTATGAAGCAATTTGAGCAAAAAGCTCAAAAACATTCCAGCTCTGCACCGGAAGCAGAGAGTTTACCACATAATTCCTGGAATCCTACCTTGTTGATCAAGCTTGCTTGATTGGATAAGCTAAGTGTGATGCAAACTCTAAAATTGTAGGTTTTTCAACCTTACTTTGGTTTTTTTTTTGTAATTGAAGGTACAACTTCATATGGATTCAAATTTATCAATTCCTCTTCTTACTCCATCCACAAGATATTTAGAATGTAAATTGAAGATGATTACATCTCTAAAGAGACAAGATATCTATGAGGATTCTATTGGACTTGGTAAATATTCTTATGAGTATAAGAATGACTAGCTAAATGATGGTGATATATCTTTTGGAACAATATTTATGTCCCTTTCTCCAAGCTTGCACTACCTTAATGGTTATGTTGAATACCCAAAGGATCTCTGGACAAAATTGGATAGAAACTTTGGAAAGCACAATGAGTATCATAATAGAAATTTGGAGATCACACCCAACACCACAAGAGTTCTTTATTCAAAATTCTCAGCCTCTACTCTCTCTGATGAAGTTGTTCAAGATGAAGAAGAAGCGGAATCTTCCACACAGTTAATTCGAATTGAAGAAAGTCTCTTTGCAGTGACTCCTTCTCTTGCTACTCAAGAATTTTATGAGATATCTCATATCTCATATTCTAATATGGATTGTATAGAGAATACATTTGAATCTCTAATATTGAAGAAGAACTCTCCTTCTATTAGATGCAAACATTCTCCAGTGATTCTCTTTTAAATTTTCCAATAATTGCTTTAGAAAGTGAAGAGGAATTTGATTTCTCTCCCTCTAATGTTGTTGTTGGTTTTAATATAAGTAATACCTTGGATATTTTGGAAATAATATCATGTTTTAGGATTTATTCACTCTCCTTGATGTAGAGCTTCCAGCAAATTCCTACAGGATTGCATGCACCAATACTCAGAATTTTGAAGAAGGAGTTAATTGTGTATCTACCATCTCGGTGGAGCACACTCTTGGATATAATATGAACCTATTTGGATATCATATGATATTATTTGGTTAAAATTTTAAGTTTCAAGATATTTTAGTAATGCTTGTAGCTGCTCTCACCAATTTTGGTGTGAAAAATCAAGCAACGCGAGTCTCCTTCAAAATTGTTGCTAGGGATTTGATGGCATTCCACACTTTTGGATATGATATGAACTTATTTGGATATGATATGATATTATTTGTATCTGATATGATATTATTTGGTTTGAATTTTAATTTCCAAGAGCCTTTAGTCATGCTTGGAGCTGGTCTCATCAATTTCGGTGTGACAAATCAAGTACTGCAAGTCTTCTTCAAACTTGCTACTGGGGATTTGATGTTAGTTTCCTCTTATGAGGCTACTGATATTATATTTTGTGAATCATTGGTTACTTATTAATCTATATCATATTATGGAGCTCAATAATTCACTCTCCACAGTACCAGGGCTTTTCTATCTTTGTATTTGATCATATGCTCATCTCCTCACAGAACTAGTAAAGATGGAGACATTCTCCATTCACCTGGACACTTGCTCCTAACACTTGGAGCTAATATTACCTCACATGTTGTGATGTTCAAGGCTGTAATATATAATTTTCTTGGTTTTTCTTCACATGGTTCGAATTCTCAAGAAATTTTTCTCTCTTATCAGTTGATTTCAGTTGCTCTACATGGGTCCAGTTTTCATCTAGTATTTGTCTATATTTCTTCTTCAATTGATCATATTATTCTTCTTCCAAAGAGGAATATTCCTCTAGACATAATAATTTAGTTTGGATTCAGAGGTTAACATGCACAATCTCGGGATGTTGCTGCACAGAAGAACCAAGATATTGCATTTGCTACTGCATAGTGCTATAAATTGCAGCAAAATTTTCACAAAGTTTTATTCAAAAATTGTTTTCCTAATTCACTGCTTAGTTTGAGGGGGGGTATTTTTTCCCATGAGGTTTTTCCCCATTTCCTTGGTTGTATTAAGCAATTAATTTTTTCATTTTAGCTATAATGGGTGACCTTTGGTCTTAGTTACCAAGGCCCACAGTTTTCCAAGTTAGGATTCAGGGGGGTGTTAGTATTATAATCCTCCCTTGTCCAAACTGGTCAATTTTTCCTAAATTAGGATTCATTTAGTCATTATTGGGTCCACTAGTGCCGTTGCGTCCACTTAGCCTTATGGGGCCACATGTACCAATCACTATATTGTGGGGAAGATAGAGGCTGATTGGAACTTACTGCACCTTCATGCATCAGTTTAGGCACCTCCTAGACCAATCCCTACAATTTAGGAGCTATTGGGAGTGTTGGCACCAACCTCCTTCAGTTGTTGGAATTTGGTGACTAGTCAAGCCTGGTTATGCTTCAGTTACATTCAGTTAGATGTCCTCCAGTTCAGTTAGAGCCAGTATTTGCATGGCTACATGTGGGAAGGCGCCCTTTCTCACCTACCACGTCAATTAGACTAGTTTAACTGATTATAATTGATTGAGAGACTGAATTAGACAACTGGAGATAGCTAGTTAAGCTCTGAAAGTGATTTAGACACTTCCAGTTAGCCATGCAGTCAGATTGAGTTAGTCAATTCGAATTACCTCTCATGGATTCGAATTTTCAGGCTATTAATGCCATTGTATTACAGTGTAAACATTATCCAGATTAATTTTGATTAATAAAATCAATTATACAGCTGCAACTCCTTATTGCATTGTTTTCATGTCATTTTCTGTGTAATTGATGTATGAAATCTTTCGTAAGTTTTGTCTTGGTCCTCAAATTACTGTGACTCAAATTTCATACATTTATATATATCATGGATCTGCAATGTATACAGTTTGGTGGCTATGTTCTATCATTTTGAGCATGGACATGACCATCTCAGTGAAAAGAATCCCTAACACCTATCTTTTTGTTGTAGGTACTTTGTCAGAACTAAGATTCTTGAAATCTTGGCCTTCTCTACTCTACATCCCTTTACAACACTTATTAAGATGTGTGTATGTTGGCTTAAAATTAATGGCCATGAAAAAACCACTCGACAAATGAATAATATGTCTAAGTAACTTTTAGTAAATCTATATTAAATAGTTAATAGCAAAACTACAAATTTTGGGATTATAACACCATGCTAATGCATATGTTATATTTACTTTCTTTATTGATACCCCTATAATTGTATAGAAAAGATACGCACAAATAGATATATGAGTGTCATTATTTTAAGGTTGTCCATATTATGAAAGTGTTTTCATATATTTAATATTGTTCGACATTATTTATTGCATCATCATTAAATTTTATGTTGAGTCTCATAATGTATTTATTAAGAATAGGTGGATTCTAAAGGTTTTTAAGAGGATTTTAAGTATTCACCAATAATTTTTTATTAGTAGTGAAGAGAAAAAATAACTATTTGGTTTCTTCTAAAACAAAAATATAATGATTATTAGATGATGATCTCATCCATAAGGGTAAATAGTTTTGGAGATAAAGGGAAACAATTTTTTTCTATCATATTTTCAACTTGTATTCTTTTAGGATTACTCAAATTCCGAATATGATTACTTGTTTGATACAAAATCAAATTATGCATCCAATGAGTACCCACTCAACATACTTTTGACAAACTACGGGTAGAAAAAAAAACTCGAAATACATTTGTTTTAATGTATTTCATTGAAAAAAATACATCTTTTTAATGTATTTTGAGTTTTTTTCAACCATTTTTCTATCAAATGTATGCTTAGTGGGTACTCATTGGATGCATAATTTAATATTGCATCCAATGAGTACTCCCACTTGAAATTTGAGTAAACCTACAAGGATATAAGTTTAAAACACAATAGAAAATAATAATTTTTTCTTTAAAATTTGTATATCTCTATTTTTATTATTTTAACTATTAGTTTATTATTTTCTTTAGTGGACCCATTTTAGACCTCAAAATTTCTCTAATGCCTACCACACTCCTAATTACAATAGTATTTGTGCTTTCATCATTCTCTAGCTAAGTTGAAATTTTGCTTTCAATCGGGCACTTCTAAATTGATTATTAAATGAGAATATAGTCTAGAATTCTAACATCACCTTCATTTTGTTTCTCTTTTTTCAAGAGAATATTTTTGAACTCCTTCAATGTTGATGCAGAAATGATTTTGTAGGAAGTTCACTAAATTGTGTCTTTTTGTCATCTTTTTAATAATGGTGGTACTGGTAACACCGTTTTTTTCAAGGGGTTAATCTTTTATAATTTTTGGTGTTGAGCTAGC
>LPNX011217407.1:981833-1028907 GCA_001517045.1 Pseudotsuga menziesii | reverse complement strand
AAGGAAAAAGGAAAACAAGAAAACACTTCAAAAACGAGAAACAAAATGTGAATGCTACCTCAACACCAAAAATATAAAAGATTAACCCCTTGAAAAAAATGTTACCAATACCACCATTATTAAAAAGATGACAAAAATACACAATTTAGTGAACTTCCTACAAAATCATTTCTACATCAACATTGAAGAAGTTCAAAAATATTCTCTTGAAAAAAGAGAAACAAAATGTGAATGCTACATCAACACAAAAATTGTGTGTGTGTGTGTGTGTGTATCATACCACAATTTTTTCCCTAATGGTTATATTTGCAAATGTATTTACTTTAAAGAAATATGTGTGTAGTTGTTAAGATAAATTATTGATTCAAAGGAGAAATGATAAATTTTACATAATTTTAAAACCTAATAAGATAATAAGATTCAATTTACCATAATTTGCAATGGAATAATCGTTTGAGCAACTGCTAGGGTTTGAAAATGGATAAAGTGCATAGAGTGGCTAGAAATGACGGAGGATAGATGTAAGGAAGCAATGGAAAAGGTAAGGGAAAGTAAGGAATCCTCCAGTCATATGGAACCATCCTTATTCAATTATGTTTAAAAGGGGAGGAAAGTATAGCTAAGGAGAAGGGGAACGTATGAAATGGGAGCTTAGAAACTCTAGATACAAGTGTAGATAAAGAAGGAAGGGACATTAGAAAAATATATCTGATCGACAGAGCCAAGATTTTAATAAGAGGATGCCTAACTAAGGTGATTAAAAACCCTATATATGAAGTTTCATCAACTAGGGTTGTAGGTTACATTTAGTATCTAAGAGATCATGTAGTGATAACAAATTTCATGAGGATATTGTCCTCAAAAAATGATTTAATATGGTGGATAAAATCAAGATGGAAACCTAAGGGGAAAATAAATTTAAAGCTATGGTCCAAGGGGGTTTTTACCACCACTTTTGCAAGTGTTTAAGATATAGAGATGATGCATACTTCTTCGATTATGTGGGTCTACGTTTGAGGTTCTAGATAGAGAAGTTCAACCATGAATGAAAATTTTCACAACTCCAATGTGGATTTGGTTGTAATCACTCCCTCAACATTTTGGGATGTAGAGACACTTGTAGGAATAGGAAATACACTAGGATGCTTTGTCAAAACCTTGAAACTTGGGCTAGAGTAGGAAAATATAAAAATTATGAAAGTTAGTTTACATGAATTTTTGGGGAGCTATCCTTGAATCCATCTACATCAACTTCCAATATTCAGAATGGTTTCAAATGCTAGACTACAAATACATACCTTTCCATTGTAGGAAATGCAATGAACACAATTACTTGTTTAGGGAATTCCCTTTAAACACCACAACTAATCCCAAGAATCAAGAGGAATGTGATGACAAAATGGGAATTGTCAAAGTGCCAAGAAAATTGAAGTATGGAAAAAATAACCCACCCAAGTAACCAATAATACCCCCAAATTAGCTAATAGTTTCTATTCTTTATTAGTAGAACATGAACTTACAAAAGTAAAATGAAGATAGGAAGAATTTGCAACCAAGGGAAATATACCTCCCATAACCACTATAGGTGAGACAAAGCATAGAAAAAATTATGCAATCCTACAAACAATAGAGGGAGATACTGGAGCCACTTTAGATCTAGAGATGAGAGATGAGGACGAGGATAAATCCAATACAGAGGAGGACGAGTTGGAAAAAACATAGGATATTTACATATAGGAAATAGATCTACCAACACTCACTGGAATATGTGGAGAAAAAACATTAACAAATATTTCAGAAGAGGAGATACATGTTTTACATAAAGAACGCTTAACATGTATGCTTTATCAAGTTTGACGATTCCAAATATTTTGATCATTTAAATTGGAACTTCCTAGTGCAAACACTAACCACTTTTGGTTTCAATTAGATTTGGGATAGTTGGGTGAAAAATATTGTCTCCTCAACCTTACTCTTTGCACTTATTAATAGTTACCCTACCCCGCTTTTATCCCATCTTGTGGTATTAGACAAGGGGATCCCCTCTCCCCCTTTTTGTTTATTCTAATGATGGAAGGGATGGGAAGAAGCTTACATCACAACATTGTTTTAAGAAATTTAAAGGGCCTCATAATTCATAGCGATGCTTATGGGTCACCCTTCAACCAAGGAGGAAACATCCTTCAAAGAAACCCTGGACACTTTCTCTTATCCTCCAAAATCCTTATAAATCAGGATAAATCACCTATATTTTTTTTCAACACTCCATTTATTAATCAACACAACATAGTGAGAATCCTTGGTTTCAAAAAAGGGACCCTTCTCTCAAAATACCTAAGAGATCCCCTTGTTGAGAAAATGTTGAGAAACATCTCTTGGGAAGAGCTTCTCTCCAACCTTAACCATAATATTAAACCTTAAAATATCTTAACCTTCTTTAGAATTTAATTTTGCTCAATTATGTGCTTCAATTTATGCCTCTGTACCTTCTCTCGATTTTGGTAGCACCTTCCATTATTAAGGCCATAGAATTCCTACAAAGATCCTTTATTTGCAAGGGGATTGGGGGGGGGGGGGGGGGGGGCTCTCCTAAAAAATGAATAAAATGAGACAAAGTCTATATTGAAAAATATTTAGGAGGATTAGGATTTCATGACCTTCATACCCTCAATAAGGTCTTGGAAGTGAAGATATAGTAAAGGTGGCTCAATAAAAAGGATGAGCCATGCATAAAGTTTGGCACAAATAATATGCAAGAGACCTAGAAGAACATTACCTCATAAGAATGGAGGAGAATTGTCTAGGATGTGGAATAATGTTTGGAAACACAAAAACTATAATGTTTGCAAGTAGAAAATTAAATTACCACACATATTTGAAGGATTGAGGGGCAAAGTTGAGTTATTCTCCCTTGACATTTCCACTCAAATCACATTTTATAGAATCATATCACATGTATTCCACCTAAAACTTGAGGGGATAGGCTTCATGCCCTCCCTTTTCTTCGTTCCCACCCTAATCAAGGTATACCCATTTGAACTATTGATGGTGTAGAAACCCTCCTCTATAAATATGGTACAATATGGAAGAAATATTTATAGAGGAGAATTTCTATGACATCAACAATTCAAATGGGTATACCTCATATAGGGTGTATGGGAAGGGATATAAGGGAGAGCATGCCACCTATCACCTCAAGATATCAGTGCAATACACATGATATAATTCTATAAAGTGTGATTTAGGTGGGAAGGTCGAGGGAGAATAACTCAACTTGCCCCCTCGATCCTTTGAAATGGTTACTATTTACTTAGCTCCTTGCAAACATTATGGTTTGATGTTTCCAAAAGATGGAAAGCACCAACCAACCCATTTCAACTATGATCACCATGGGAGATTGTACAAAGGCCTCATAAGAAGGGTATGTCATTGGATTCCATGGCTTATATTTCATGATTGTTCTTTTGACTATCCTAGGAAACATTGAGACCCTACATACTAGAGGATGAAAAAACATTGATTTACATTTTTCTAGAAACTTCCATAATCCCATTTTCTTATCTAGTTGGGGATCTACTTGTAAGAGAGGTAGGGTACGGGACTATCTCATACTGATAAGTTGTTCAATGAAGTAGACACCTAATGGTGATAAGCTTCGTGGTGAACATGGTAAACATGTGATTCTATATTCTGGTGGAGGAATACATATTCTATCTAAAATTTGAAGAATTTGAATATGTTATAGGCTATACAAGAAGTTAGAGAGAGATTCAATACCCACTCTAGTTCCTTGCTTAAAATATTAGGATGATACATAACCAATTTATAAGTATTAGGGGATAGTTTGAATTAGTAAAATTAATAATGGGAGACAACAAAACTTCAAAGCATGTCAGATCAGAAAACCCATGACCATGCAAGAACCCCCAATAAGGGTAATTCCTCCAATAAACCAACCAAAGTTGAAATGGATGCCATAAAATATGCCATGAGTTATCATAGGAGGTTCCCACCTAATATTAAAGTAGAGGTAGAACAATCGAGCATAGAGTAAGGGAGAGGTGAGGTAACACATATTTTGAGGACATTGATGCTACTCTCATGGATTGGATACATTACATCATATTTTATTCAAGTTGAGACACAATATTTTAAGCAAATTGACATATATTGGCACACCAAATCTCTCATTTCCCAAGTAATTGAAAATAGGGTTCTCAATAGAAATACACTCTTGGTAAATTGGACTACTTGGAGCACATAAATGAGACTTTAGGCAATGCTATTTGGGACATGGAAGCAATGGAGAATGAGAATAACCAAGAATAATAGACCCCATTCAAATAGACCCTTATTGGCACCAACCCAACTTTCATATATCTGGATTCAAACTATGAAGTTAATGAATGGGTTCCACAGTGTCTACATCAACACCAAAAATTATAAAAGATTAACCGCTTGAAAAAAACAATGTTACCAGTACCACTATTATTAAAAAGACGACAAAAAGACACAATTTAGTGAACTTCCTACAAAATCATTTCTACATCAACATTGAAGGAGTTCAAAAATATGCAAATGGGAAAAAAAAAGTGGTCGCACTCACCGCATGCGCTTTTCTTAACATTAACACCATTTTGATTAATATTCTCTACTTTGATCATGGCAGTCATGGTTTCCTTCCATTATTGCCTCACCTAAAACACAACTCTATCATGCAAATATCATCAAGCCTTGCAATCAAGTGAGAGTTGAAAAATGTTGTTTAAAAGGTATTGAAAAAATGTGTAGTGGTATTAAGGGTACTATTAAACAAAAAATGTTGATTTTATGGTTTTGATTCCAACAATACTATTTTTTTAGGCCTTGGTTTAAAAAATCTTGCAATTTCAAGCCCGAAAAAAAAGGTGCTAGTAGAAGTACCACTTTGAATTGGAGTTTGATTTTAAGATTTTGGTTGCAACAAATTTGGTTGTTAAATCCATGGTTAAACAAGAAGTATGTTTAACCCCGAAAAGAAAATTGCGATATAAGTAGCATCATTTTTTTGATTTAAAGTAGATTTTAAAATTTTCATTAACAACATTACAAGTTTCTAAGACCATGGTTGCAAAAAGTTATAATTTCAACTCCATAAAAAAGAGTTTATGTAATGTACCACTTTTCAATGTAGAGTAGTTTTGATATTTATAACACAAAAATATGAGTTTTTAAGGATAGTGTTCTCATTTTTACAATTCAATTCTCATCAAGTCAATGACTATGTTACTCGTGATCGCCACAAATCTATATATGCTACCCTCTTCAATATATCTCTTTCGTAAAAAACCCTTGATGAACAAATTTAATTTTATAAGACACTTGCCTTTGTCAATTCGGTTCTATAATCAGAATTTATCATTACATTATTCTTCAATCATTGGACATAAAGCATCATGCTCACATTCTCGATATCAACAATTTGTATTTTTATATATTTATTTATTATTTTACATTTGACTTGCGTTAGTACTTTAGATTTGAAGGTTTTTTTTTCAGAAGAAAAAAATACCAGACCTTGATATTCATTTAATTGAATCAAAGGACATCATATACATTGCAGCCTACAACCAGGCTTTTAAACAACACAAAAGCTACCGCAATTTTCCAAGTGTCCAACAAGTCACCAAGAGTAATGATACAGAGAGGAGCAGCCATCAACCAGGATTCTAAACATGCTTAATAGAAACCAAAAGATGCCAAGAGGCCATCAAATCACCATGAGAAATGGAGCAGAGAGGGGATCCTAACATCCAGTACATAGAAAGGCTAAAAAAAGGGAGCTGACAGTCATGACCAAAAGCCAGATGACAACCAAGCATAACCATCATGAGCACAAAGAGGGAACTGAGTGCTCTACCAAAAGAAGCTGATTCCATACAGCCAAAAAATAACAAGTGCCCATGAAAAATAAAGGGACTGAGTCCTGACACCATGCTCTAAAAGAGATGAAAAAACCCTTTCAAATCATTCAAACCATCAATAAACTCAGTGAAAATACTAGATCCAGGAGCCAAATCCAAGGATTCTTTTGATAGGCAATTAGCTTGCTGATTGTGCTCACGATAGATATGCTTGATTACCAAAAAGGAGAAACTGTTCATTTGTAACTTGATATCCTGACACCGATGATCAAGGCAAGGTGAATCCAAAGAAGCAACTTTGTTTTCCCAGTTGATGATGACTGGGGAGTCACCAAAAATATTTAAGGATGGGATCCCCATTTCTTTTTCTACTGCAAGAAGATTTCATAGGGCAAGAAGTTCAGCCTTGGTATTGGTGCTTAAGCCACAGCCCATAGAGAAGCTGAGAGAGTGAGAGTCATTAAGAAGCAAGACAAAACCAACTCCACCCTTTTTTTCTGTAGCAGCCCCATCAAAAAATCCACAAGGAAAAGTAATCTTCGGGAAAGATCCAATGTTCCTTAATTTTTTCTTCTGCTTCGAAATAGGATACAGATGCATAAGGCAATCCACCTGGTGCATGATGTCCATCATGGAGGCCTTCTTGCCATAAAAGATGCACCTATTGTGCATTTTCCAAACACTCCAGAAAACAAAAGTAGGAATGTATATGTGGACAGAGTGAATGGCGTGCTTGATGAACCAGTGATCCAAAAATAAACTGAAAGTACACTCCATAGCAAGAGGCACACAAAAGCGCTCACAGAGACTGATGAGATCCCATCTAGTAAAAGGGAATTTGATGAAAATGTGATGAACCGAGTCCTCACCGGAGGTGCATAGGATACACACACCAGGCCTAACCCATCCATGTTTCATGAGGTTATCCCATGTCAAAATTCGATTCCCAATTGCTAGCCAAGTGAAACAACAAATTTTTAATGGGATTTTACATCTCCAGAGGTTAGGAACAACTTGATCCACCACGGCTCCATGAAGAGTACTGGAAATAAAATCATATACCAGGGTAGCCGTAATATTTCCATACCTTTTGTTGTGAGTCCAAATCAGAGAATCCGGAGATTGATTGAGATGAATCTTGCCATGTTCGAGGCCTGTAATGTAATTCTCCCATAATATTTTCTAGTCTCCACCCAGCTCAAGATCATCGGCATCGAGCTAGTACCCCAAAAACCCATGTGAAATATTGTGCGCATGTTGCAGAGAGGTAATGGCATAGTCCTCTAAGTAGTCTTTGAGTTTAGATGGAAGAAAGGGCTGAGTGTCCAAACCAACAATCAGATCAGATCCGATATGAGTGTGCATACCATTACCTACCTGCCAAGACAAGCATCTGTCGATCCAGGTGAGAGTGTTGAGAAATCCATTCCAAATAATCGATACACCCTTTACAAAGAAAGACTTAAGTCTGATCCAAGTCACAACAAAACTGTTTTTTAAATATTTAGAGGTAATAACTTGGTGCCAAATCCCAGTTCCATTAAGAACTAGCCACATATTTTTCAAACACAGAGAGAGGCTGAACCAAGAAAGGTTTTTAATACCCCATCCACCAAGGTCTGTAGGCCAGGAGAGATACGACCAGTCCACCAGATGATACCTCTTCTTGTCAACTGACGAGCCCCACGGAAAGGAAAATATCAACTTCCTGAGTCTATCCAGAATAGATTTAGGAATAGGGGCAAGAGCCATCCAATAGACTAGCATGCTGATAAGCACAGCCCTGATCAAAATGAGTCTTCCCTCGAGAGAGAGAAATTTAAAGGTCCAGTGCTTAATTCTCCTTTCAAGAAAATTTATCAACCAGAACCAGTCCTTCACCACATAACCCAAGGGCTTGATGTAATAACCCAAGTACTTGAAGCCCTGAGTGATGTGATCATACTTGTAAGGTAGAGAGAGTGTGATACTGTTTAAAGTATCCACCTCCACATTATTGAAGAGAAACCCAGACTTATCCATACTGATGCACATACCTAAAGCCTAGCAAAAAGTATCCAAGATGACATCAAAAATAACCCATTCCTCCAAAGTGCCAGTCCCAAAGAGTACCACATCATCAAAAAATAAAAGATGTGTGAGGGTCAATTGTGAGTATATTTTCATACCTTCGATCTTGCCATTTCCCCTGGCATCTTCAATCAACAAGCTAAGACCCTCAATGACCAGAATAAAAAGGAGAGGTGATGAAGGGAAGCCTTGACTTATACCCCTAGAGGAAGCAAAGAAACTGGAGGAAGAACCATTGACCAATAAGGAAAATTTTATAGATGATAGGCATCCCATAATCCAATTAACACCACCTGGGGGAACACCAATCTAGAGTATTATGAGTCTGAGATACGACCAGTTCACCCTCTCAAAGGATTTAACCAAGTACATCTTAAGGATTAGGGCACTTTTATTTTTAGTCTTCACATAATGTAAAGCCTCCTGAGTAATACCAATTGGTTCTACAATTTTCCTATTCTTAAGAAATACAAACTGCTGGGAGGAAATGAACTTGTCCAGGAAATGTTTTAACCGTAAAGCCACAATCTTGATAATAAGCTTATACACCAAGTTGTTGAGAGAAACGGGTCGGTAATCCAAAAAGGTTAGTGTCTTTTCTCTCTTAGGAATCAGAGCAATGAAGGTAGATTTCAAAGAAGGAGTGACCCTCCCTTCCAATCTAGACCATTCTACAACATCTAAGAGATCCTTTCACAGAATGTCGAAGAAAGCCAGGAAAAATTCAACTGGACACCCATCCGACCCAGGGCTCTTGTCCCTATTGAAAGACTTCAATGCGTCCTCAATTTCCCCCATGGAGATCTCCAAGGTGAAACTATCAACCTCGTCCTGAGGAATAAAAGAAGGAAACAGTCTTATAACCTTGAGATGAGCCACAATGTTTGTCTAATGATCATCCTTGAAGATATTGGAGAAGTATTTAACACCTAAATCCTTTAAACCCTTCTCATATTCCACCAAGGTAACCTTATCATCTTTTAGAGCCCAAATAGAATTTTGATTCCTGCGAGCAGATACCACATAGTGAAAAAAAATTGTATTTGCATCTCCCAGTGCAACCCAGGTCATCCTACTCTTCAATTGCAATGAGAGGATCTCATGATCCAACAAGAGTTTCATTCTCTTTCTGAGCTCACAGAGTTGAGTCTGTTACTTAAAAGTGAGTATGACCAATACAGAAGAGCTCAAGAGGGCCTTAATTTCAAGATCAAGTGCCAGTGAATCCTTCTTCATCTCCTATGACTTGAAACGAGTCCAATATTTTACCTTTTTCTTTAGCAGATGGAGCTTCTGTGAAAGAGAATCCATGTCATCCTTTTGCTCCATAGGAAGTAATAGGGACCAAGCTTCTTTGACCATATGGGTGAATTCCTCATCAAGGAGCCATGCACAATTAAACTTAAAAGGATAATTGTATACCACGTTCCCCTCCACCCATTCAAAACATATGGGATAGTGATCAGAAATAAATGAAGGAGAATACCATGCTCAATGCTGAGGAAACAAAGAGATCAGGTCCGAAGAGATCAAAAACCTATCAATTCTTTTATTGATGCCTTCATCCCCATCCCTACCATTCCTCTAGGTAGGCCCTACATAAGAAGGTGCAATGTCCACCAGATCACAGTCAGAGAAGAGTTGAGTAAAGAAAGGCCCAAGAGGATCAATCAAGGTTGTATTCCCCCAAATTTCTGAAGCATTTAAATTAAGGTTTAGGTCCCTCGCAAGTATCAGGTTTGGTAAAGCTAGAAGACCCCCGTTCACAGCAGAATTCCAGAAAACATCACGATTGAGATAGGGCCCATAGCAATTCAAGATCGAAAGGGTAAAGTGAGAGCCCCTAATCCGATCCTTGATAAGGATGCCCACGGCAGTTTCAAAATCCTTACAACGAACCCTAAGAGGGTCCCATCCAACAAGAAGACCTCCAGACAGTCCCTTAGCACTGGTTGCATAGGATTCCCAGCCAAGTCTGAGTTTGGAAAAATATAGGAGAGTTGGATATGGACTTCACATAGTTTCTTGGAGTAAAATCAAATCAAGAGCAAAGGAAGAAAGAAGAGAGTGAAGGCTCTTTTATTTGGTTGAGCCTCCCAAGACATGCACATTAAGGGAGAGGATTTTCATCAGGGACCACCTAAAGTGGGCGACGAATCTCTAAGTACCCAGGGATGAGAGACTGAGTGATTTCTCATGGAATTTTTTATTCTGGATGATAGGAGAGTGTAGGTCAGAGCACAAGAGTCCCCCACCATAGTAGGGCATGGCTTCTTTTTATGCTTACAAATAGTAACATTTTCGAAACATATAGAGTCCAACAAGGGAATAGAAGGTGAGATGGGAGTTTTTGCAGAGAATATCACCATAGATTTCTGTAGTGTAGGGTCAGAGAATGAAGGCAAGGTGACAGGGCTAGGAGGAGTGTTGGTTTTGACAGGTGAAACTGCTCTCGAAAGAGGAGGAAAATCATCAATAGTGAAAAGAGGGCCATCCTCCACAGGAGAAAGAGGTTCAGTACCTGAAGGGGAGGGTGCAGCTAGTGAGGGTGAGCAAGAGGTGGAGGGCAGTGAAACAATGGGTTCCTCAGATGAGGAATTCTGAAGGGTAGAACTAGGCATACACCCAAAAGGGGTTTTTTTCAGAGAAGAATCCACCTCCAATTCATTAATTAACTAAAGATCATGACCAAACATTTCACCAAATAAAGAACAGGCTTCTGAGCAATTACCTGTTGAAAGAGGAACCTGAGGAGCTGAAGCATGGTCGAGCTAGTGCATGTCCAGGTAGGAAGGAAGAGAGTGGTGTCCAGAACTCATACTGACAAACCCATGAAGGAGAACTGGGCACTCTCTCCACAGATGACCAACCCCCCGGCACCTGCTACATCTGAAAGGGACATTTAGGTAGTCCAGACGTTGAGAGAAAAGACAGTCATGACAGAGAATTTCCACTTATGTCAAGAGCCCATCAAAGATATCCAGTTCCACATGTATATTTGCCATCCTATTATCAAAAGTGTACTGGAATTCTTCTTCCACCACCACAAACCTACCAATGGTATCTTATATACCTTCCAGAAACCCATGACTCCAAAGCAGGAAAGGCAAAGCAGGAAGTAAAACCCACAAATGGTGTTTCTTAACCCGCTCGTGAAGAGGTTCGAAGTGAGCATTCCAGGGACTAAGGATGAGGGATCCCTTCCCAATCCTCCAAAGCAAGTATAGAATGGCTGTGGCATGTGCATCCTTAAGAAAAACAAAAACAAACCAACCCTTGGCAAGCAAACTAATCGTGGGTACATAGGTGAGTAAGGGTTTCATGTGTTCTGTCGCACAAGCAATCCAATATTTATTTCCCATATGGTATTATTCTAGTCTTCCCACTAAAGAGCGAGAACAAAGTGCCTCAACATGTTCCATATAGATGTCACGACCAAGCACATACCGAACCTTGCCCTCCTGAGATTTCAAAGCTTTCTCTTTTCTTTTCCTGTGTGAGCGAGAATACCCAACCTGCTCCCCAGTGCTAAGTTCTAAAGGGCACCTAGGTAACCCAAGCCCCGACATCAAGAGAGGGAAAGGTGGCAGGGGCAGAAACCAAGCACCACATACACCGTCAACAAGCTAGGTCAACGTGTACCCCTAAAAATATGTCGAAGACCCGACAGATGGAGAAAAAAATGTGGCGACGAAAAGGGTACCCCACCCAACAGACAAAGGAAGCCAAAGCTTTGACCAAGAGGTAAGGGGAGCAAAGATTCAAAACCCACTAAGCGAAAAAATAGTCGATGAAGTACGATGCATGCCCAGGGCAGACCCTAGGTCTCGGATTCCAACAACAGAGGATTGAATATCAGAATCCCAGAGAAAATGGGTCAACCCAGACAATACAAAGACGGAAGTAAAACCCTACCACCAAGATAAGGAGAGCACATCAACTCAAGTGCTGCAAAGGAGAATAAAACAAGAAAACCCCCAGAGTCAACTCTGATAATCCCGGTAGACACAAAAGGAGACAGAGAGTACTATCACAGCATGACGCAAGAACAATAGAATCACCACCCCAATATATTCAACCCTGTCGAAGGTGCTAAAAACCCGAGGAGATATGGGGAGAGAGACACCACCATGCCGCACCCAAAAACAACGACTAACGCAGCAATAATTCCCACTTTTTGAATCCTGGTTGGTACTGGTCCCCCAGCATGGGGGAGGGACTCCAGGAGGTTGGATTACAGAAAACCAAAGGAAAAGAGGTCTGTATAGGGTAAATCAGATGAAATAAAGGCGGCGAGAAACTTACCATGTGTGCCCAAGTCCAAGCTAGGAAGAAGTGAATTCATGGTTACCTCTAGACCGAGCAAGCACAGAGATGTCGGGCGCCATGGACACCAATCTGTAGAGAAAAAACCATTCAAACACAAAATTTCTCCCTCCACCCTATTCCTCCAACCCTAAACTTATAAATCCTTCTACTTTAGATTAGATGGTTATCATCATATAGTTACTTCAAACATTTTTTATTATAAAATGTATTATATCCCCCGAAATATAATCATCATATATATTGTTATGACTAGTTGACTATTACAAATGTAAATTTAATGTCCCAAATTTTGCATTGGGTCACAATGGACAAATCACATTTTCCATATTCATGAAAGTTGTCAAATGGATGCTAAAAGTCAAATAATTGCCAAGGAGGAAATCACTAGTTTCCTAGGTTGGGGGTGGAAGCTTTGAGATTTGGAATAAGTGGGATAATAAATGATGTTTAGACATTAGAAGGGGATAAATATTTAATAATGTATCTTATTAAAAAAATACAAGAGAAAATGGAAGTGGCAATGGAGCATGAAGACACATGGAGACTATGTGGCCCACACTAGCTAGAATTCCTATGTTGAATGGTATCTTTCTCTTGCAAATTCGAATATATGGGAAGCCTAATGTTTTTGGATGGATTATAAGGTTAATATACTTATCCATATACTTAATAGTTCAAATTTGGGATGAATAGTAACTTACATAGGAGAGGAAGAGCCAAATGGGAGTTTCATGGACACTTGGCTAGATTCCCCTTACATTTATGACATCTATGACACCAATGATGGAGATTATATAACAGTTATGACACAAGTCAGATCTGAAGGCTGACATACTAACATACTGACATGTCGGGACTGAATAGAGCATCTTAGAGGTCGAATTTGGGAGTTGGAGAAGGCCAAGAGGCTCCTACTCAAATTTGGGAGAAGAGGGAAGGTGAAGAGAGAGACCACATGGCATAGCATGAGCAGCCACACCAATTCAACTTGGCTTTGGTTTATGGATGGATTTGGAAATTTATAATACTAATCATTTTTATAAAATATAGGGATCAGCAATGAGAAGAATCTTTTGCTTATTTGTGAAATTGTCATTTGTGAATTGTGAGAGCTAGTGGATGACTAGTTTTCTTGCTTAAGCCAATTTCAAGGGTGAAAGATTCCCATCCTAGATGGTGTTTGGAAAGGACACTCAAGTATTTCATGGAGCTTTAATGGAGTCTTATTTTCAGTTGTAAGCTACAGGAAATCATGTGGATTCTTCTATTGCAGCACTCTCTCTCAACTATTTCCATTTTTCACACCATATTCATGCCAATGGTGGGATTGCACTTTGGGTGAGCTATTGATATCTTTGGGGAAGATTATAATGCCAATTATATTGTGTTATGATTTATATTCTCTATATTTCATGTTCAGAAGACTCTCAGGTCGAAATACCCAAAAATAATTCATGTAATAATGTTGAACAATGAAGAAATAGTGTCATTTCCCCACTATCTTGTTGTGAACCATTGTAATGCTGATGATTTCAAATTGAGAGAGCCTTTAATTGTCCATTTCTGATTTTAATCCATTCAATATGATATTTTATTCATTCTAAAAAAGTTTCAAGTCAAAATTTCCAAGAGTTGTATGTCAAAATGACTTTTAATGAGCAAAGAATGACCATTTCCACTCCATTTTGATATATGCCATGGTAATGCTTATTATTTCGAATGGAGGAATGTATCTTTGATAAATGTATTATGTATGGACTTTAATTAATTTTTATTTCAAGTATCATGTTCAGTAATTAAGCATTGGAATCCATTTTACTCATTTGTATTGCATTGGGAGAAGATTTGGTGCATTTTCCCTAAGGGTCGAAATTGTGACTTGGGAGTTGTTTTGGAAAGAGTCATAACAGCCTGTATAAATGGAAACATGATGCATATGAGACTTTTAAAATGTCCCTTACACATACCCATCCTCTTTTCATAAATTCAAGTGACTTTGGGATCATTTGTGAAGCCATTTCTGGCAATTACCCAGGGGGAATTGGAGCCCCAATTTGCTAGTAAAGACTCCTACTTTGAATGGAACATTAAACAAGTTTGCAGAGGTAATTGGGAGGTAAAAAACATACATGAGAATTATATTTAAGTTATATTATCATTCATGTACCTTCAAAGAATATTTGGAAGCATTTAGGTCATTTTGGAGGTCTATACATCAAAACTAGTCAAGAGCCAAAATTGTGAAAAAATGGGAAATTGGGCATTTTAATAAAATTCCAAAAAAGGGACATTACAGTGGCATCAGAGCATGATATTGGAACCTGATGTGGTCTGATATTTATGAGTAAAATAATTCAAGAACCACAATTATATATTGAAACCAAAAGTTCTTTTGTTGAACAGGAAAAAAAAAAAAGCAGGAGAAGAAGGCAATTTTTTGGAAACTATGACTAGGCATGAAAAGAGAACCTCATATGATGGTGAGGAGATAATAAAAAGCATGGAACCTATATTTGAAGACATGACCAAGAATATTATGAAAGTATTTGAATTTTTGGCTATCCAAAGTTGGGAAAAATATATTGATTTTAAGAAAACTAAGGGGAAAAATGCATCAGCTTGCTTGAAGGAGCAAAAGGAGGAGACCCGTGAACCACCTAGTTCTGAAATAGGTGGAGTAGAAGAAGTAGTACATGAAGATGATCAAAATTCACTCCCAAGTGACTCTGAAAAATATGAAGAGACATCACATGAGTATGAAGAAGTTTTTATTGAAAATACTAAAGATAATTTTGTGACACGTGCTACCTTGGAAATGAAACAAATAGAATCTACTGATGGATGCTTGAACTATGAAGGAGTAGCTACTGATTGGTTCTCACAACTCTATGTTGGTGAAATAGATATCAGATTTCAAAATTTTGCTGCAATCCAAAATTCCATTAAACATGAAAATGAATACCTTGTAGTAGTTGAAGAAGAAACAAGATCAACTTCCCCATCACCACTTGAGCTTCATGAAGTCGGTCCAAGCAAGAAGGAAGAAGATGAGGAGGTTCATTTGCAAGAGCCTCATTTTATTGAAGGGTCCTTAAAGATGAATTAAAATAATATCCAAGAGGCCCTTAGCATACTCCATGACACTCAAGAATTGGTATCAAATTCTTGTTGGAGAGCTACTTCCTTGGAGGATCCATCATTCCTTGAAGACATGGAGAAGATCCAAAGAGCAATGTGCAACAACAAAGGTAATTTCATGTATTTTATTTTTGATAGAAAAAATGTCATTGAGATTATTGAATGGTTACAAGAATTCTACTTGAATAATAATGAAGTTATTCATAAGCTGACAATTCAAAATGAGCAACTTCTTGAAAAGTTGCAAGACGCTTGTTTTTCCTCCTATGTTCCAGATTGTCAAATGGTAGATTGTTTGGAGGATTCTCATGACATGGCGGATCATGAGAAATTTGGAAATTTGAGTGTACTTGATGTATTTGAATATGTACTTGAAGAGATCCAAACACTTGATGTGGTTGAAGAGGAACTTGAATTTTCTCTTGATGAAGGGTATGCAATTTTTAAAGAAGAACATGATTCCTCTACATTGGAACCAATATATGACAAATGTTTCACACTCTTGAAGGAGATGCATAATCCTACCCCTATGGATCATTCACATTATGAAAATTTTGCACTTACTGATCATTTACGTGAGTTGGTTCTTTCTCCTACATCCTACACTTCTAAATTTTGCAGCAGTCATCCTAATGAAGTATGGGTGAAAGGTTTCTTTTTGATGGTGCCACATGAAGAGCATGGACATTCTATTTCTCCTTTTGATGATGGAATTATTAGAGAACCATATTATTTACATTTTCAGCATCATCCTTGTTTACATTATGATTATACACCTCTACATGGGTGCACCTATGATGTTCATTTGAGTCACTTGAAGACTCATGGTTTTTCTTGCTCAACACTTGGTTCATTGGATGTTGTAAGAACTTCATCCAACACTAGGGTGAATAGACTTATGATAGGAGAATATTTTTGTTACCAGCCACATACATTGTTATATCTTTATGATTCACTCCTTCATGGATGTATGGGTAATACTTCTTTGAGTCATTTGAAGTCTCCTTGTTTCTATTTCTCACTATTTGGTTCAAATTTGAGTGGAGATTCATCATTCACTTCTGGGATGAAAGAATACATGGCTGAATATTTTGATGCATATAACTTATTTTTGGAGCAGCATTATAGGACATGGGATACTCACCTATGTCATTGGAGCAGAATTGATTGGTCACTTGAAGCATGTATGTACTCGGCAAATGGCAGTCTACTCACTGGGAGGTATAAGCACTTTCATGATTTCTTGGTGAGGCACCTCATTGATGTACATTCTTATTATGTTTTTATATACTTTGATGATATATATTATGAAATCATGATTTTTGTAAGAATGCATACAACAAAATGGGATCCAGGAATTCTCTTTCCAAATGGTATGGGTTGGAGAGCACTCTTAATTGTTGGAGTGCAATGCAAGCAATGGGACCCTGGGATAGTTTTTAGTCCCATTGATTTGAAATTATTTGGGAAACAAGTAGTATGGGAGATGGATTCCCCATTTGATAAGGAGATGTTAATCAGAGTAGTGTAGTAGCAAGAATGGTTGTTCCTCTCTGAAATATTCATGGAATCTCAAAGACTCAAGGTGGGCAGCTCAGTGGCAACTTCAAAGAATCATACAGAAAGCAGGTTCTTCAACAACCATGTTTGAAATTGCTTGAGGACAAGCAATATTGGGAATGGAGGATTTGTAATGTCCCAGATTTTGCATTGGGTCACAATGGACAAATAACATTTTCCATATTCATGAAATTTGTCAAATGGATGCTAAAAGTCAAATAATTGCCAAGGAGGAAATCACTAGTTTCCTAGGTTGGGGGTGGAATATTTGAGATTTGGAATAAGTGGGATAATAAATGATGTTTAGACATTAGAATAGGATAAATATTTAATAATGTAGCTTATTAAATAAATACAATAGAAAATGGAAGTGGCAATGGAGCATGAAGACACATGGAGACTATGTGGCCCACACTAGCTAGAATTCCTATGTTGAATGGTATCTTTCTCTTGCAAATTCGAATATATGGGAAGCATAATGTTTTTGGATGGATTATAAGGTTAATATACTTATACTTATACTTAATAGGTCAAATTTGGGATGAATTGTAACTTACATAGGAGAGAAAGAGCCAAATAGGAGTTTCATGGACACTTGGCTAGATTCCCCTTACATTTATGACATCTATGACACCAATGATGGATATTATATGACAGATATGAAGGCTGAAATACTGACATAATAACATGTCAAAACTGAATAGAGCATCTTAGAGGTCGAATTTGGGAGTTGGAGAAGGGCAATAGGCTCCTACTCAAATTTGGGAGAAGAGGGAAGGTGAAGAGAGAGGCCACATGGCATAGCATGAGCAGCCACACCAATTCAACTTGGATTTGGTTTATGGATGGATTTGGAACTTTAGAAGACTAATAATGTTTATAAAATATATGTATCAGCCATGAGAAGAATATTTTTCTCATTTGTGAATTGTGAGAGCTAGTGGATGACTAGTTTTCTTGCTTAAGCCAATTTCGAGGGTGAAAGATTCACATCCTAGTTGGTGTTTGGAAAGGCCACTCAGGTATTTCATGGAGATTTAATGGAGTCTTATTTGCAGTTGTAAGCTACAGAAAATCATGTGGATTCTTCTATTTCAGCACTCTCTCTCAACTATTTCCAGTTTTCACACCATATTCATGACAATGGAGGGATTGCACTTTGGGTGAGCTATTGATCTCTTTGGGGAATATTATAATTCCAATTATATTGTGCTATGATGTATATTCTATGTATTTCATTTTTAGAAGACTCTCAGGTCGAAATACCCAAAATAATTCATGTAAGAATGTTGAACAATGAAGAAATAGTGTCATTTTCCCACTATCTTGTTGTGAACCATTGTAATGCTGATGATTTCGAATTGAGAGAGCCCTTAATTGTCCATTTATGATTGTAATCAGTTAAATATGATTTTTTCTTCATTATCAAAAATTTTCAAGTCTAAATTCCCAAGAATTGTATGTCAAAATGACTTTTAATGAGCAAAGAATGACCATTTCCACTCCATTTTGATATATGCCATGGTAATGCTTATTATTTCGAATGGAGGAATATATCTCTGATAAATGTATGATGGATGGAATTTAATTAATGTGTATTTCAAGTCTCATGTTCAGTAATTAATCATTGGAATCCATTTTACTCATTTTTATTGCATTGGGAGAAGATTTGGTGCATTTTCCCTAAGGGTCGAAATTGTGACTTGGGAGTTGTTTTGGAAAGAGTCATAACAGCCTGTATAAACTAAAACATGATGCATATGAGAATTTTAAAAGGTACCTTACACATACTCTGTTCATAAATTCAAGTGACTTTGGGATCATTTGTGAAGCCATTTCCAGCAATTACCCAGGGGGAATTGGAGCCCCAATTTGCTAGTAAAGACTCCTACTTTGAACAGAACATTAAACAAGTTTGCAGAGGTAATTGGGAGGTAAAAAAACATACATGAGCATGATATTTAAGTTATATTATCATTCATGTACCTTCATAGAAAATTTGGAATCATTTGGGTCAATTTGGAGGTCTAGACATCAAAACTAGTCAAGAGCCAAAATTGTGAAAAAATGGGAAATTGGGCATTTTAATAAAATTCCAAAAAAGGGACATTACAGTAAATGATTTTTTTTAATTGATAAAACTATAAAGTCAGTTGTTACTAATGTAAATGGAAAAAATTATTTTCTATATTAGTTGTATTGAACATAAAAATCACTTTACATTATTTACTTTAATTTAAGGGGTGGAGATTACATTTATTTTCTACTCTCTTTCCCAATTGCTCTCTATTATATCTTTGCTATACTAAAATGACATGATTATTTCCTTGGTTGACCGTATTTAGATTGATTGCTAGAATATCCTCTTTGTTAGTTTTCAATTGAAATACAATGTCTTCACCGACTAGTATTGTTCATTTGAAATTCATTTTTATTGCAAATAGTATATTAGATGCTTTTATGCCAGTATATTTTGCTTCTCTACTCATCCTAAAGCTAGAGATTATAAAAGTGTTCAATTAACTTTACCAATTCAAATAATCCAAGACTAATAACAAGCACTTAGTGTAATTTTGACAAATTGTTTTAGAGAGATTCCAACTAGATCTTACCCTCCAATTGGTCTTGAATGGTTGTCAATTAAATCTTATTGTCTTTTCTTTTTGTAAGTAGCAGTAAAATATATTAATATACAAAAATTGGTACAAACTGAGTGTTCTTGACACTTGTCCAAAACATGTCAGGGCATAAACTAGAAATTATTATATCTGTAATGAACTTGCCCTTGGAGTGGGAATTAAGTTTCCACTGTCCAAAATTAACAGTGCAGTATCACAAACTAACAGGTTAACTAGAAAAAAAACAAACTATCATCCCCGGAGAGGGTCGGTTTGGGGTCCTGGTGTTGCTCCCTGGCAGGAGGAGGAACTGGCATTTGTTATTGGTTTTCAGTCTCCATGCACGTTCCTTCTTTTTTTCTTGGTGTCTCCACATTGATAGAGGCTTTAGCTACATGTCTGGTATGTTGAGTGTCTTGGTGCATGTCCTTTGTAGGGTCCGGCTGGCTCACGCTTGGTGCATTCGAAGAAGTATCATAAGCCATGGAGGTGTCTGAATCACTAGAGGTCGAGGGAGAGGGAGCGCAGTCACGTTCCCAGAGAAATTATGCAAACACATTCTTCATTCTCCAGTAGTGGGAGAGTCATTGACGCAGAGGCTGTCTGGTGCGGTGGCGAACCACACCTTATGCTTCCCAATCCCCAACCACCATGCACATGTTGAGGGGAATGTGGGTGCCATATCCCGTAGAGATTGAACTTCGTAAGGTCACCCTACTTCTAGCTCCCCTGGATCTACTACCTCTGCGTGGAGTGGCCCTGAGCCTGATTGGAATTTTTGGTGAGCATTTGGAAGGCCAGATAATGTTGGAGTGCCCACAGAGATTGCTAGTGTTCATGTTCCATGTAATTTATTCATGGTTTAAAGGCTAAATAACACTGGAGCGATCGTAGAAACAGATAGAAATAGTATGTCGGTGGTGGAGTGAAGACCGTGCAGAGCCATTAAACATGACAACCAGAAGGCCAAGGCTAATGAAAAATGGATATTAATTTGTTTTGCTACGTGTAGAAGGCCATCCAGGCTTAGTTCTCTATGAATTAACCAGAGGTACCAAAGCAGGTGTTGTGCAGGATGGATTTCGCGTTGGAGTGCTCTTTCAGAGGGAGGAAAGCGAGGTTATAACGGTGACAAAGACAACTAGGGCAGGTGGCCATTAACCTACAGTCATGCCTCCCTCCATGTCGCCTCTTCTTGAAACACCCACATCCGGGATAAATCTTAATGTCTTAATTTGGCTAATGATTTTCCATTATATCATTCCATTATTTCTATGCAACATAATTAATTACATTTCTATTCCTTGCTTAGATGTTCTATATTGAATTAGTGGAATGATCTCATGTTTTACAATCATGCCAATTATTCTATGTGTAATCAAATGACTCTCATTTTCCATAGTTGATTTTGGTTCATCACCTTCTATTGTGTCCAGTGATTTCTAAATCACTTATTTGAACTTCCACTATAAATAATTTTTATTATCTAGCAGGCAAGTCTAGCATCGTCTGAAATAGTTTGGGTTATTTCCTTTTTATGGAGATTTTTAAATTTTAAATCAAAATCTCCCATGACTTTTATTAAAAATTTATTTTTGGCCTCTTCATAATACAAGACTAAACTTCCAATCAATTGATCTCTTTAACCCCACTCTAATCCCATGTTCCTTTCTATTCACGATCTTTAAAAACCTTTAATGCACTTAAACATTTTAAAAAATGAATAGATTTATCTTTGAAATTAGACTTCAAAACCCTCAACCTCCCTCAATGAGTTCATTGTTTCTTTTGCAACAACCTTGACTCTTTAGTAATATTTTCTAACAACGATGTTTATATGGTTCATCTTTGGTTGTGGTGGTGACTTGTTTTTGCAATGGCTCCTCTCTAGTAAGAATAGTAATGAATTGCTTTTAGCTTCGCTCTTTTTTTTCCCCGTTGATCTGCATCATGGTAGTTTTGTCCTTAATCTTCTGTCACATGTTCTACTCTATCGCAACAATCTTCTTTTACAACGGAAGGTTGTTATCAATGACATATTTTTTTAACCATACTCGAATGGAAGGATCTTTCCTTTTCTACTAGAATGGAAGCTCGAACAAACTATCACAATAAACTTTTCTTCGCTAAAATTTTGATGGCAATTCAAGCCATGTGTTTCCTTTAAAGATGGAATCCGACTCAAATTTTGAATATGTTTCAATCTCAAACACTCCCTCAATTGCAATTTTCTCTCCAATATTTTTTACAATTGTCGTTAGTCCATAACTTGTAGGTGTTAATCTCCACTACAATCATCAAAGTTAAGATCCATGAGAGAGAGTTGACCCATGTTACGAAACTCATGGGGAGTTTTTCATGCAAATTCCAACAATCTCCCCCCTATTGTTACCCAAGTGAGTTTTGAACTACAGTCATGTCGCTTTAATACCATTTTTTAGAGGACAGTTGTCATTAGACCAAAACCTACAAACCTTAATCTACCCTAGAATAGTTTAAGTTAAGATCCACGAGAGGGGATTAACCCATGTGGAAAAAGTCATAGGGAGTGTTACGCTACACATGTACCCAATGCACCTTCAGGTGTACCCTAGGGAGAGAGGGCCATGTTTTTCAACCAGGAGGGGTGTTATCAAGAAATGGTGGTCATGGCTAGGCCCTTTGGTCCATCATTTAGAAGTATTATGGCTTAATGGCACTGTTGAATTCCCTTTGATGGAGTTTTTAATATCAGGGTTGATGTTTGGGGATCCTAAGGGTTGACCACTGATTCACATGGCTCCATATCTTGTTTATGTGCTCTGGTGGCCTCTGCTTTAGCTACGAGACATCTGTCTCCTTTCACATCCACTTTGGACACCCTCCTGGCCCTTAAGTTAGTGGGGACATGATCTCTGTGGCCTTATCACCTCATAGCAAAGCCACCCTCCATGCCAAGCATTTTCATTCTTTGAGGAGGGTGTTGAGGGATTTTTCACCATTCTAAGTATTATATGCGCTATAACGCCCTCCTTCCAAGTCACTCTAGCCTTTCGTTCGATGTGATTCACTTATTTAGGCTATTTTTTTGCACCCATGGGAACAAATGTCCCCGGTAGCCTACCTTAAGCCTACATTAGGTCATGTTTTATTGTTTTAATTTTAAGTTGACAATTTTATAATTTCAAATTGACATTTTAAGGCATGTAGGCCTCGAAATTTTTGTAATTAGTGAGTATGAGATCATATAAATAGATCTCCTCACTTTCATTTTATAAATGAGATAACTGGGATTATTACTATATTGTTATTCTACCCTAACTAGTTCTCTTTGGAGAGAATGTTCCCTTCTTGAGGAGGACTTTTCTGGTTATGCAAGATGGATTTTGGAAGTTCTATGGATGAATTCTTTTTTTTATGGTGATGCTTATATTTGTTGGCAAAACACAAGCACATTGAGGTTTTCTTTTGATCCCTTTGTTTTATCGTTGGTGAATGGTGCATATTCATGACTGAATGGTATCTTTAGGGATGCATTTTTTCTAGAGTAGGCCATTACAAAACATTTGTCACCTTGAAAGACAAAGAAACGTCTCCTTGTGGTAGTTTCTCTAGGATTTATCCATAGGTTTCTAGGGTAGTTATTTACCTAGGTTTGTTCTTCTCATGTTGGAGCCACTCTTTACCTTAGATCCCCCTTGTCCTCATTTCTAGCACCCAAAACAGTCCCAAAATATCCTCCCTACACCTCTATCTCCTTTATTTTCTCCCTCAATTTCCCTAAAGGCCCTTCCTAAAACCTTTGTTTCCCTTGACTCGGGACCTAACAGCCTTTTTTCATCCTCGAATACCTTATTTCCTTCCCCTTCTAGCACGGGTCTACCTTAAGGAAACTCCAGGACCTTCCCCACTCTCTTAGTCCTTTTCCTTCACCCTCGTTTGGGCCTTTCTTGGCCTCTTCATTCTCTCGGCTCCCCTCTAACATGATTCCTTTTTCCTTCGGGTCAGTTTAGGGTTGTTCCCTTTGTTTCTCATAAGTCACATAGGGCCCTCACTAGGCTCCCTTCCTTCCTTGAATCCCTTTGATGGTCTCCCTTTCCACCTTTTCACCCTCGAGAAAGCCTTAAAGGATACCCCAGGGATGATCCCTTACCTTGAGCAACCTTTAGGTCTACTCCCTATTTCAGGTCTATTTTTATAGCAGCAGCCCTCCCTCTTTCTTCATTTGGGGCCCTAACAGTCCATCCCTTAACTCTTGGTTCTCCTCCCAGAAGTCTGGTATAGACTTCTTCCTTACCATTCCAAGGGTCTTCCATCGTTGTACACCTTTAGGGATGCCCTTTACAGTGGCATCCCTCTCTATTAGGTATGTGTTCCATTTCATCCCCTAGGACCTACATACATATAAGCTAATTATGGTTAGTGTTAATTGTTAATTTACAAGTATACTTCCTACTCATTATGTGCTTCCTACTAACGATGATTGATTACACAATGTTTCTATACGGAATACTTAATGCTGGTGTATACAATACCTTTGCAATTTCATACCTCATATTGGTTACTTCAACTAAATGCATGTATTGGAAGTCTCCACAAATATAGATACACAACTGATATATTTTTTGTGTTTGTGTTCATTATTTTGTTTCAAGTGTTCAATGTTCTTGTAAGTACCTGCGTAAATGATTGATGCATGCATGATGTACTAATTAGCTAGTTTATTAATCAATGCTTGTCGCATACATTCTTGTACTTATGTTTTTTTTGGACAATAATATAATCTTGTACTTAACCAATAATTGCACATGTGTTTTTGTTGTTTCTATTGTGAAATAAGGCTAACTTGTGGGTAGATATATCGCTACAACAAAAACTAAAAAACTCTGACGGATCAAGTCTTATCACTGAGAGAGGGGGGGGGGGTGAATTAGTGACAGAAATTTAAACACAATTTATTTTATTTTAGCAAATGTAAAAACAAATTTGGACACAATTTTTTAATGTGGAACCCAATAAGGTAAACCACCAACGTGTTTCTATTATATGCAAAACTTTATTTATACAATATACAATAGTTATTTGCAAGCCCCCACATGCTAGAGACAACAATCCCCAAGTTTCTCAACTGCTGCTGAAGGATGCACCCACACCCTGGATTCAACCTACACCTACAGATAAGGATACACCAATACCATATTTCTCCAACCACTACTTGAAGGAGGATAAGACCTCCTTGCAAGCATGTAGCCTTCCCTAGCACCACCCTTCCACCCTAATTTGATATTATTAAACTTCCAGATCTTCTTAAAAACAATGTCTCTTGTTACTCTTCTTTGGTCTCTGTCTTATGTTGTGGCTACATAGATCTGGATGACAAAGACACCTTTCTTCTACTTCAATCTTTTGCTTAAATACTTCTTCTCAATATCAATACAGCAACATATTTTTTCAAATCTATTCATGCCTCTTCAATCTAGACAAACACACATTTTCCAAACCAACATGCTATCTCATTTATTTGTTCCTCATTCTTAATTATGTTTATAAGTTTAAACTTCTTTAATCAATTACTTAATTGACAAACCATTTTCAGACCTGTGAGCTCTCTTCCTTTGCGGGCTCCCTGTATATTTCCTTACGTTGGCTTACCTTCCATTTACAAGCGACGAGCTTCCTCATGTCCTCTATGGGCTTCTCTTTCTTCCCTATAGGATTCCTCATGCTATCTTCTCCTCGACGGGATCCCTACAAACATTCCCTAAACTCTTGTTATTCAATTTACAGTTTAACCTTTCAGTCGCATTCTTTTGAAGTCTCTATTGCTGAAATCACCCTGATTCGTTGATCTGATTTCATGTTTCTTCCTTACGGTAGATCTCAAAAATGTCTTTCCACACTATTATCTTTCTCCAATCATTTTTCACAATCGTCTTTCAGCACTCATCCTAAGTCGTTGATCTTTATCCCAGACTGTATCCTGACCGTAGATCTGATATGGGATGCAATATGCAGATTGTCGAACCATGACATTTCTCAAAATGTCTTTCCACACTTAGTTTTCCACTTTAATCGTTGTGCATCGTTAATCTCCTGCGCGCTTCTTCATGACCGTTGATCTTCGATAAGACGCGGATAGTGGAACACAGGTTTGTGACTTTTCCATAATGTCATTTCAAGATTTCCACTTCCACACTAATCTTTCCACCCTAATTGTTATGCACCGTTGATCTCCTGCGGGCTCCTTTGTGACATTTGATCTTCCGAAATGCAGGATGTGGAGTGAGGGTTCTCAAAATCTCAAACGTTGCTTTCACACTCCTCCAAGTTTTGTTTTCCGCACTAACCTTTCCGCACAATCTATCTTTCGTGGATGTCTTTCTGACCATCGATCTTTCGAATCGCAAGATGAAGAATGCGGGACTGTGACATTTCCTACAATCTTTTCACAATTATGCACCTTCCACTTTCCGCCTTCCGCTTTTCTTTGTGCAGAAATCATTATCCATTGTCGATCTCCTTGTGGTTCTATTCTCATTCGTCCGATCTTAATATTTTGCGGAACTTATCTCCTCTCCACTTTTCTGTTTCCATAATGGCTTTCCTATAACGCTTTTTATGCACCATCAATCTGCTACAGGATAGATATTCACCATTGATCTATACTCTTTTGTGGAACTTCACCTTTTCCGTCTATCCTTTACGAAACTGATCCCTAACCGTCGGATCTCGTGTGGGATGCTTCCTGACCATTGATTTTAGATCGAATGCGGATCTCACCATGACTTTGCAGATATGCACGATTTCTTTTCAAAAATCCTCTGCGACCGTCTTTAACAATTTTGAAGATTTAAACACATGGAGAATTTCATCATGCTGATTATAAAGAATTTATAAACACTCTTGCAGATATAGTTTCTATGTTCTTCGATTGTTACATATATTCTATCTCCCATTCATTTCACTCTTCTATACTTCCACTCTTCATTTTTCTAACCAACTTTGTGACTCATACTGCATCTCCTCTCCCACTCGACCTTTGCTCTTTGTTTCATTAACCATTGTTTACATATATTGTCTTCGAAGTCTTCAAATCATTCATTCATGTTGTCTTATCATCAATGTCCATTTCATCCATTGCATTTGTCATTAATGAACTCTTATAACATCATCATTAGGACGCCATCATATGCCATATTATCATATATGCCATGCCACATCCTCAACTATGCCATGCCATGCCATCATATCTGCCATTTCATCATTCATGCCATGTCATCCCTACCTTTGTCTTTCCTTTGACTTATATAGAGTTCACCTTTTGTCTTTCACTCAGTTCACTCTGCCATCATGTCCTTTACTTATCCTTTGTCATTCGTATTAAACTGGTAGCAACAAGGAAGGTCTTCCTGCATGCATGTGTTCTTGCATGCAGAAGAATTAAAATAGGAAACCAATTGAATTTAATTTACTTTTCCTAAGTTTACTTTGGAAAATAAATTAAAGTGATAGAAATTAACTTTAGTGAACCACTAGTTAAAGTAAAAGTGAAATTAGGGTTTTCGCTTTACCTAAAGTTATAAAAGAGAGATCAATTGGTGGAGAGAACACACACTTGTATTCCGACAGAGACAGGATACAGACAGGGAGAGAAATTCAAACAAAGGATTTAGCTGAGAAGACGGAGGAGCAAGCAGTAGGATTATCGAGCTTCATACAACTAGGTCGTACACTCACGCAGGAGGGTGTTGAGGTTTAGCTGGGATTTTCCCAGTGATTCTGTTGGGTACTGCATTCCCCAGGTTTGGGTGAATTTGCAGTGATTGTAAAAGTTCCATATTTTCTCATAATAAAATCTATATCTGACTCCTGCACCGGTTTTCCCATCTTGGGTTTTTCCGGGGGTTTCCAACCCAAAATAATATTGTCAATATTGTGATGTGATGTTGTGATTTATTTCTCAGTTTTATATTCCGCTGCATACTGTAAAAGATATTGATGTGTGGTTATCAGTTGATATTTTGCATGCACTGTTTATCCCTATTTGAATATTAAAGGAAAATTTACATGGCATCAGAGCTCTGGTGAGCTAAACCTGAGAGATTTGCAGCAGCAATAATAGATCAAGGGCAGATCTATAGGAAGAAACAAACCTAGACTTCCATATCTAGGGTTTGACAGGTACACTTCACTATCGTCGTGCAGTTGAGAGTTGAGGATAGATTCCAGGGTGCTCAGAACTTTCCTACATGGAAAGAAAGGATCACAAGGATCCTGGACATCAGTGATGCAAAGGAGCACATTGACTCCACGAAGGCTGCACCCACAGATCCGGCAGATTTAGCATATTGGAAGAAGATTGATTCTAGAGCCATGCTGATTATCATGGATAGAGTGAAGGACCATATAGTCCCTCACCTTTTTGTTAAGAATACCACATTAGAGATGTGGACGGCTTTGGAGAGTTTGTACCAAAGAAAGAACGAGAACCGGAAGATGGTGTTGCAAGAGAGGATGCGCAGCACCAAGATGGCCAAGGGAGAAGGAGTGGTGCCTTATCTCACGAGGCTCACACAGATCAGGGACGAACTTGGAGATGTTGGCTCTAAGACAGTGGATGGGGAGCTAGTTTGGATAGCCCTCAATGGCTTCTCTAATCCATGGGACACCTTTGTGAAAGATGTTGTGGCTAGGGAGAATCTCCCAGATTGGAAGAGACTATGGGATGACTTTGTGCAAGATGAGGAGGCTCTAGCCCTCATAGGGAAGAGCAAGGGGAAGACAAAGAGGAAGAAGGATCGTAAGAAGAACCTTGACGTATCAAAGGTCAAGTGTTTCATCTGCCACAAGCAGGGACACTTTTCCTCCTAGTGCCCAGACAGGAAGAAGAAGAGTAACACTCAGATGGTTGGATCTACAAAGGTGGAAGAGTTCAGTAGGAACTTTGATGAGGAGTTTTGCTTGATATCTTGCATGGAAAACACCGCAGGGAGCAGCATATGGTACATTGACATTCGAGCATCTAGTCACATGACTGGACAAAACAGATTCTTCAGAGTCTTGTAGGAGGGTGGAACAAGGATCCACATTGAGCTGGCTGATGATGCACGGTATCAGGCATAGGGAGTTGGCACTGTTTCATTTGAGAGGGAGTCTAGAAAACCCCTCAGTTTTGTTGATGTGTTATATGTTCCAGGACTAACCAAGAACCTTATATCAGTCTCCACTCTAGAGGACAAGGGATATCAGGTGAAGTTTCGTGACCATAGAGTTTATATCAGGCCCAAGGGGTTAGATAGGAGCTTGGATTGGGCGATTGGAAAAAGGAGTGAGCAAGTGTACAGATTACACTTTGAGCCTGCAAATTCTCTATTCCATAGTAGCAGCAGTCAGGGTAAGTTGTGGCATAGGAAGATGGCACACTTACATCATGGAGCACTGAAGCATTTGAGACAGGCAGTCATTGGAGTTCCTTGGGTACAGGAGGAAAAGCATAACCACTGCAAGGGTTGTGATTTGGGGAAGAACATCAGGAAGCCTTTCCCATAGAGTAGGCACAAGTCTAAGGAGCCCTTGGACTGGGTGCATTCAAATGTATGAGGACCTATGAGTTTCCAGTCGTTCAGTGGTTACAGTTACTGCGTAACCTTCATTGATGACTATTCTAGGAAAACCTAGATCTATTTCCTGAAGGCCAAGTCAAAGGTCTTTGAGAGGTTTCGAGAGTTCAAGACTCTTGTGGAGGACCAAACTGGAAAGAATATTCGGGTGTTGAGGACATACAACGGGGGTAAGTACACTTCCAATGAGTTCATGGAGTATTATTCGGCTGAGGGGATCAAGAAGGAGCACACTGTACCCCATACCCCACTGCAGAATGGAGTTGCAGAGTGAAAGAACAAGACTATGGTTGGAGCAACCAAGGCCATGGTATTTGATCAGGGATTATCACTATTCCTCTGGGTCGAGGCATACAGGACTGCAGTATACATTCAGAGGAGGTGTCCCCACATAGCCTTGGGGAGGAAGACACAAGAGGAGGTCTTCCCAGGAATTAGGCCAGATGTGAGTCACATTCACATATTCAGCAGTGTCTACTATTGTCATGTTCATGTTGACAATAGGAAGAAGTTGGACCCTTCTGAGAGAAGGGGTTACTTGTTGGTTACAGCAAGATTTCGAAGCCACATAGAGTTTACATTTCTGCTCACGAGAGGATCATTGTGAGCAGGGATTTCCAGTTCGATGAGGACAGGGCCTTGTGGAGATCTCTGTACTTACCAGTAGAGTAGCATCTAGCACATGAGTCGGGAGTCAAGTTGGAGGAGCCAGGTGTACAGGTATAGGTACAGACACAGAGCACGGGTTCTAGTCGTCAGAGGGAGTCATGTGGACAGGATTGTTCAATCCTTGACTTGAAGGATGAGCTGTAGCAGGAGACGGATATCCAGCAGCTGCAGCAGGTTGACACTAAGCCAAGGCCTAAGTGGTTTAGATCCATAGTGCAGGATTCTAGGTAGGTAGATCCTCCACAGACATATTTTAGATGGAGTGTACCACCAGAGAGGCTTAGTTATATGGCACTGATGACAGAGTTGATTAACTATGAACCTTCCAGCTTCAGGGAGGCTACACAACATGATGTGTGGCAGAAGCTATGGTTGAGGAGTATGACTCCATTATGAAAAACCAGGTATGAGAGGTTGTGCTGAGGCCACAAGGGAAAAAGGTGGTGGGATCCAGATGGATCTACAAGGTGAAGCATGTAGCAGACGGAAGCATAGAGAAGTACAAGGCACGCTTCGTGGAAAAGGGGTTTTCACAGAAGGAGGATATTGATTATGAGGAGACATTCACCCCTGTTTCCAGGTATTCTTCAATTCATACCATTATCTCACTAGTAGTTGAGATGGGTTGGCGTATCCATCAGATGGATGTCAAGACTGCCTTCCTCAACGGAGTGATAGAGGAGGAGGTGTATATTGAGAAGCCAGAGGGGTTTGATGTGGAGAATAGGGAGACGCATCTATGTAGACTGCATCGAGCTCTTTACAGGCTCAAACAGGCACCTCAAGCATGGTACTCAAGGATTGACAGCTATTTACGGGAGATGGGATTTCAGCGCGGTGAGGCTGACCACAACCTGTACTTCTTGACAAGTGAGGTGCTTCTCATACTGGTATTATATGTAGATGATATCTTTTTGACTGGAGATGAGAGGCTGATTGGACACTGTAATTCCAACCTTGCAGTGGACTTTGATATGAAAGACCTTGGGCTGATGCATTACTTTTTGGGCTTGGAGGTTTGGTAGAGAGATGAATGCTTCTTCATCGGACAGAGGATGTATGCAGTAGAGATCCTGAAGAGATTCAAGATGGAGGACTGCAATCCTATGTCCATACCTCTAGTTTCCTACTAGAGGAAGATTGATGCATCAGGGTCAGACGGATTTGATCCTACCTTGTATCGTCAACTTATTGGATCACTTATGTATCTGGTCAACACTCAACCAGACATCAGCTTTGTTGTCAACTCTTTGAGTCAGTTCATGGTGGACCCTCGAAGAGTGCATTGGACGGCTGCGAAGCACATACTTCACTACATCAAAGGTACAGTGGAGTATGGATTGGTTTATGAGTGCAAGGGGAGTGTACAGTTAGTAGGTTTCACAAATGCTGACTGGGAAAGATGTGTAGAGGACCGAAAGAGTACTTGAGTTTGTTGTTTCAGCATTGGATCAGGGGTTGTCTCCTGGTTCAACAAGAAGCAGAATTTAGTTGCATTAAACTCGGCATAGGTTGACTACATGGTAGCCAGCATGGCTGCTTGTGAGGGTTGTGGCTGAGGAAGTTACTTGCAGGGTTGTTCGAGTGTGAGCTAGAGGCTGTAGTAGTTCACTGTGACAATCAGAGTGGCATCAGGCTATCTGAGAATCCATTGTTCCATGACCAGAGCAAACACGTAGACATCAAATACCACTTCTTGAGAGATAGTGTTCAGAGGGGAACCATTCGGTTGGAGTACATACAAACAGATGAGCATGTGGCGAACATTTCCACCAAGGCACTTTGTAGACAGAGTTTTATGAAGTTCAGGGATAACTTGGGGTTGCTACCGAATCCCTTCCTCGTTGAGAGGGAGTGTTAAACTAGTAGCAACAAGTAAGGTCTTCCTGCATGCATGTGTTCATTAGAGGAAATTTCAACTCAAAATGGGCCTTTTAACTTTAACTCAAATTCCAAGTCATCATGTGTTAGCCAATGAAATTGCTTTAAATTTGAAATACCGTCTGGGTCTTAAACACTTTTTTAATATAAATTTGGGGATAGGTATCATAAAAAAAACTACCTTTTTTTTTGTCTTTTCATATCTCCCCGTGCTTTTACTCAAATTTCGATCAGGAGAGCACGTTGGATGCAGAATTAAATTCTGCATCCCATCACGTTTTTTCAAGTATTTCTTGTTTTGGGGGTATAGGGGTCCGTCAAAACTATGCCGAGTGGGTACTCATTGGATGCGGAATTTAATTCTGCATCCAACGAGCTCTCTCGATCGAAATTTGAGTAAAAGCGCGGGGAGATATGTCAAAAATACAAACAAAAAAGTAGTTTTTTTTCTTTTCTTCCTTCAAAATTAATAAATATTATTTTATTATTTTAACTATTATTTTATTAAATTTTTTTAAGAGGCCCATTTTGAGTTGAAATTTCCTCTAATGTAAGACTTAAAATATAAAATCAATTGTATTTAATTTACTTTTCCTAAGTTTACATTGGAAAATAAATTAAAGTGATCTAAATTAACTTTAGTGAGCCACTTGGTAAAGTGAAAGTGAAATTAGGGGTTTTTATTTACCACTAGTTAAAGTGAAAGTGAAATTAGGGTTTTCGCTTTATCAAAAGTTATAAAAGAGAGATCAATTGGTGGAGAGAACACACTTGTATTCCAACAAAGACAGGATACAGACAGAGAGAGAAAGTCAGAAAGAGGATTTAGCTGAGAAGACGGAGGAGCAAGCAACAGGATCATCGAGCTTCATACAGCTGGGCCATACACTCACACATGAGGGTGTTGAGGTTTAGCTGGGATTTTCCCAGTGATTCTGTTGGGTACTGCATTCGCCAAATTTGGGTGAATTTGCACTGATTGTAAAAGTTCCATATTTTCTCATAATAAAATATATATCTGACTGTTGCACCGGTTTTCCCATCTTGGGTTTTTCTGGGGGTTTCCATACCCAAAATAATAGTGTCAATATTGTGATGTGATGTTGTGATTTATTTCTCAGTTTTATATTCCGCTGCGTACTGTAAAAGATATTCATGTGTGGTTATCAGTTGATATTTTGCATGCATTGTTTAGCCCTAGTTGAATATTAAAGGAAAATTTACAATTCGTGAACTATTTTGACATCAATGGCAACTATAATCCATATTGCCAAAAATTTCATACAAATACTTCATTCACCTTTTGGACTCCATTAGACACTGATCATTAACAATCCTCGAAAGAAGATATTTTTGTGTCTTAGTTTCTTTTCAGGGTCTTAATAGGGATCTCCCCTAAGAGGCTTAGGATTTCAAAGCAGTTGAGGAAAAGTTGACTGAGGTGACAGTGGTTACTTTATCCTCACTTACTTACCAATTACTTGGCCTTCCATTTCATCCGATAACATTTTGGCTTTGTTGTCGAGGACCCTCGAACTTGTTGAGGTGATTTATCTAGGCAAGAATGGAATTTCAGTAAGTCTTGAATTCCTTGATTGTATATGATTGCCTATATTTTTAGGAATAACCTGAATTCCTATCTGGCGGCCCCACAAAGAACTCATCCCACCCTGTCAATCAGGTACACCCTTGTTTTGTTTAGTACTTTGGTGAGATTTGTTTAACTAACATGGCAGGTCTCTCCTGGCAACTCCGATTGAAGAAAAAGAAAAGAAGTGCTCTATAAATACAATGAGGCCTGATGACATGGCATCCAATTTTGAATTATTGATGGATTATTGGATTTCTCACGCATTCCAGGATTCCCACACAAGTATGTCGTTCAAGATGGTGGGAAGGCACTTTTCCCATTATTTCAGCAGTATAAGTACCATGCAGCAACACATGTATAGGCATTCATGCAATTCCTCGGGAAAGGCAACATCGAACATGAATACATCGAAATGGGGCTCCTTCTGCTATCTATTCACTTAGAAGACAACTTTTCTGTCAGGAATTGGTACGAGGGTTTTCCTCGCAAAAAAAGTTTCTTCACTCAGCGAGTTCATCAATGCATTCAGCATGGATTGGGATTATGGTATCGAAGATCATGAAAGAAAAGCCATGGTCGAAAATATATGGGAAGAAACACTGGGAAATAGACACACACAAGGTGGTTCAAGCAAAGGAATCGAAGACGATATTCCATTTGAATTTAAAGATCCTGACAATCCAACCATTGCAGAAATGGAAGTATATTTTGCTCTGCTTGACCTATCAAGGTTCCCAAGTTACTCGGACGGACTACCACATGAACTGAGGAAGCCTTTCAATGATCAGAACAAGAATTATGTCGAAGACCTGGTCGCAAAATTTTTGTTGTTATTCCCAGAAGAAGCTGAATTGGAAGGTGTATACATGAGGTTGTTCACTCTTCACCTAAAAGGAAAGGCATGTGTTTGGTTCATGAAATTTCCAAAAGCTGGGATATCTACTCTTCCGTAATTGATTGAAATATTTTGTAGACGTTGGTGCCCTGGGAAACAACATAGATGGATACACCATGTTGAGTATGCTAAAGGCTTATTCAGTAAAGAGATCGACAACGAAAGTCAGATTTATGAAGCTAACGATCTCTCAAGCACGGTAGATGAAGCTCCCCAAGCAGGAAAACATGATTATGGTCCCACGTATGAAGATCCAAAATTCCTAGTTGAAGAAGCTAAAGAACAGGAGGATAGGGTGAGCTCTTTCTTTCAACATACAGTGACTCCCTATGACATCTCAGATCTCTTGGAACATAATGGTGGAAATTTTGAGGACGATGATTATTGGAAATTTATGGGTCCACCTTTCTATGATTCTTCGAGACCGGGGAGCATTGTTTCCATACGTCGCAGCGATAAAGAACAACTTGATGAAGTTACTTTGGTTGAGATAAAAATTTAACACAATTTGGGATGAGCTTTCAGTCACCTCTAGCAAGGATATTGAAGACATAACTTATGAATACCATGTTGAAAGAGATATGATTATTCATTCTCCTTATGAAGCTAATGATGAAGAATGGCTCAATCCTTTTTCCACTGTAATTGAAGATGAAACATCGCCAAACCTTGCAAATAGCTGTCATCTATAGATGGTTCATTATGATGAAAAGTTCAAAGATTTGGTATCTCGTATATCTAGTGATTCTCCCATGATTTCTCCATCATATTTATCCAACATCAAGGAAGCAGGTTATACAGAGGATTTTTTCGTTGAAATTCAACCTATGGTGAACCCAGATTATAAGTCTCTGTTGTGTTTGTCAAGAAGCATTGGAGAAATTGTTCAGTCCACTCTATCATATATTGGTAAGCCCTTAATGACACATTTCAACAAGATCGAGGTAGGTAGATGGACAGGTATGATTTTCATCCATTAGTTTCATAGTATTTGTTGTTTATCTTTTCATTTGAAGCATGAAGGTATGAATTATATAGCCGACAATTTCAAATTTTCAAGGATTATTGGGGTTACTAACATGATTGTGAAAATGATAAGTAATGTACTTGTATGCCCAAAGAAATGCTTAAGTAAATGTAAAGACAGTTTGCAGCTCACATATGAAGATTTCCAAGGTCTAGCCCTACGAATAGCCTCCCAAGTGCAGGATTTATGGGTGAGTTTTAGGAGAAAAAAAATCTTAGAAGACATGTATGATGAAGGTGTCCCATACATAAGCCCACTAGAGCATGGATCAATGATGCTTGTCAAAGCAATGCTTCTCTGTGGCACCGATTTCAAGTCTTCCAGGTTCTTGAGGCCTAGATTCCTACACTCATCAAGATAAAGATCCTGGTACAAACTCAACATATCATCGATGAGGTATTGTCGTGGATTACATTAAAAGACAAAGGTAAGATATCAGGTATGAATTGTTTACTCAGATGGTTACATTGGTGGTATGATTTCACCTAATCTATTTTAGCTACCATATTTAGAGTAGGTAGGGTCAGTTGCATTAGGCATATTTCTATGCATTGCATTTGATGCCTCTTCATCATCTAGTTAGTCTTCGTTGTTCTTAGTTTGTTTCCCTCATTTTGTGAACAAGGCGGGATGGAAGTGTATGCCCATAGATGCTTTTAATCCTCTCGTACATTTGATATGTGTGTAGGTCTACAAGTACCAGTGGATTCATAGGTTCTCGAGCACTCCCAGGAAAAGCACTCATCTCGCAGTTGGATCCAGTGTTACTTTGCACTTGTACCCAACGCACCTTCAAGTGTACTCCAGGGAGAGAGGGCCATTTTTTTGACTGGGAGGGGTGTTAACAAGCAATAGTGGTCATGGTTGGGCCCTTTGGTCCATCCTTTAGGAGTACTATGGCTTAGTGGCAGTGTTGACTACCCTTTGATGGGGTTTTTAACCTCGGGGTTGGTGTTTGGGGCTCCTAAGGGTTGACCACTATGTCACATGTCTCCATATCATGTTTATGTGCTCTAGTGGCCTCTACTTCAGCTACAATACATCTATCTCTTTTCGCAGCCACTTTGGACACCCTCCTAACCCTTCAGTTAATGGGAACCTGCTCTCCCAGGCCTTATCCCCTCAAAGAAAATCCACCCTCCATGTCAAGCCTTTTGATGCTTTGAGGAGGGTGATGAGGTATGTTACAGCATTCTAGGGCTTGGATGGGGTATAACGCCCTCCTTCTAGTACACTCCAGACTTTCGTTCGGGGCGATTCCCTTATTTAAGCTATTTTTGGCACCCAAGGAAACAAATACCCCCAGTAGCATACCTTAAGCCTACATTAGGTCATATTTTATTGTTTTAATTTTAAGTTGACAATTTTATAATTTCAAATTGACACATTTCAAGGCATGTAGGCCTAGATATTTTTGTAATTAGTGAATATGAGATCATATAAATAGATCTCCTCACTTTCATTTTAGACATGAGATAAGTGGGATTATTACTATATTGTTATTCTACCATAACTAGGGCTCTTTGGAGAGAATGCACTCTTCTTGAGGACTTTTCTGGTTACGCAAGCTGTCTTTTGGAAGTTCTATGGATGAATTCTTTTTTTTTTATGGTGATGCTTAGATTTGTTGGCAAAACACAAGCACATTGAGCTTTGGCTTCTTGATATCTTTGTTTTATCGTTGATAAATGATGCATATTCATGACTGAATGGTAGCTGTAGGGATACATTTTTTCTAGAGTATGCCATTACCAGCATTACAGGAATTTTGAGGTCTAAAATGGGTCTCAAAACAAAAAATGTACTATCAAAATCAACTTTAAAATAACCAATAACATTCTAGAAATGACATCATCGATTATAGTTGATGTGGCATTGCTTGAGTTAAAGATACTTACTTGTCAAATTATAAATAGTGGATGAAAATCCATAGTAAACCATACTCCTGGAAAAAAAAGTACTTACACATTACTTTTGAATATTATATACTTGGTAGTCTTAAAGTAGTGATAAAAAGTAAAGTACTTTAAAGTACTTTTTCTTATTTAAATATAAAATATGATATAAAAATTTAAACAACCCATACAAAAATTCAAAATCCTAAATCCTCATGATAACGTACTTTTCTAGAAAATAGGAATACTGTATTTAAGTTTCTATAATTAAATATATATGTATATAATGTCAAAACATGTCACATACTTTATGTACTTTGACATGATTTTGACATTATGTACATATATTATATACAATATGCATGATACTTTTTCTTTTGGGATAAAGAACGAACTTATGAGTGGATATGTTATATTTTATTTATAATTTTAAAATAAAAGTATTATTATTAAATGAATAAAGTTAAATTTAAATATGTTTATATTATTATTAATTTATATAAGTTTAATTTTATTTTATGAGTATTTTAATTGGGTATATTTCTGTATTAAAAGTACTTTTATTTTTAGTCATATCAAAGAGTTTTTTATTGATTTTATATTTGTACATCTCTTCAATTTAACTCAACCATGGTTGCAATGGTTGTTGTGTAAAAAGTGAGTGTAAATATACCTCCCCTACATAATGCCTAACTCCTAATATTTTATTATATATCTTATGAAGCCCATTTTAGACCTCAAAATTCTCCTAATGCCTTTTGTCACCTTGAAAGACGGAGCAACGTCTCCTTGTGGAAGTTTCTCTAGGGTTTATCCATAGGTTTATTGGGTAGTTGTTTACCTAGGTTTGTTTTTTTCACATTGGAGCAACTATTTACCTTAGATGCCATAGGGCTACAGAACCTTAGTTCTCCCTTGTCCTCATCTCTAGCACCCAAAACAGTCCCAAAATCTCCTCCCTACACCTCCTTGTCCTTTCTTTTCCCCCTTGACTTCCCTAAAGGCCCTTCCTAGGACCTTCGATGCCCTTGACGCAGGCCCTAACAGTTTGTTTTCATCCCCTGATACCTTATTTCCTTCACCTTCTTCCATGGGTCTGTCTTAAGTCAGCTCCAAGACCTTCCCCACTCTCTCGGTCCGTTTCATTCACCCTCGTTTGGGCCTTTCCTGGGCTCTTCATTCTCTTGGCTCCCCTCTAACAGGATTCCTTTTTCCTTTGGGTCAGCTTAGGGTTGTTCCCTTTGTTTCTCATCACTCACCTAGGGCCGTCACTAGGATCCCTTCCTTCCTCGCCACCTTTTCATGGTCTCCCTTTCCACCTTTTCACCCCCGGGCCTGCCTTAAAGGCTACCCTACGGTTGATCCCTTACCTTGAGCCACCTTTAGGCCTGCTCCATATTCTAGGTCTGTCGATATAGCAACAACCCTCCATATTCCTTCATTCAAGGCTCTAACAGTCCTTCCCTTAACTCTCGGTTGTCCTCTCAGAAGTATGGTACAGACTTCTTCCTAACCATTATGAGGGTCTTCCATCTTTGTGCACCTTTAGGGCTAGCCTTTACAGTGGCATCCCTCTCTATTAGGTTGGGTGTCCTATTTAGCCCTTAGCACCTGCATACATATAAGCTAACTATGGTTAGTGTTAATTGTTAATTTACAAGTATACTGCCTACTCATTTTGTGCTTCCAACTGACGATGACTAAATACATAATGTTGTAAATACATAATGTTGCTATACTAAATACTTATTGTTGGCATATACAATACCTTTGCAATTTCAAACCTCATATTGGTTACTTCAACCAAATGCATGTATTAGATGTTTCCACGAATGTAGATACACAACTGATATATTGTGTGTCGTTGTTCATTATAATGTTTTAAGTGTTTAATGTTGATGTAAGTACCTGAGTAAATGGCTGGTGCATACATTTTGTATTAATTAGCTAGTTTATTAATCAATGCTTGTTGCAGACATTCTTGTACTTGTGTTCTTTTTGGACAATAATAAAAGCATGTACTTTATCAATAATTGCACGTGTTTTTATTGTTTCCATTGTGAAATAAGGCTAACTGTTGGGTAGATATATCGCTACAACAACAACTATACAAGTTATACAAATCTTTCATTCACTTTTTGGACTCCATTAGACCCTGATTATTAATAATCTTTGAAAGAATATATTTTTGCGTCTTAGTGTCTTTTCAGGGTCACAATAGGGCTCTTCCCTGGGAGGCTTAGTCTTCCAAAGCAGTTGAGGAAAAGTTGACTAAGGTGACAGTGGTTACTTTATCCTCACTTACTGATGGCTTGGACTACCAATTCATCCGGTAACAGGGAGCACTGGATGCAAATGCCAACAATGTCTTAAATAACAATTTCTCCAATCATGTCCTCTTGTGGATATATGCGATCTTCATTTTCCAACTTTGACACTACATCGAAATGTTGATGAGCATGAAAGGAAAAAATACTATGTCAATACGCTTAAATAGTAGGTTAGGATTTTACTTGTTGCACCAAAAGCAACGAAGTGCTTTACATCAGTGTGATAGAAATGTTAGTCGCATATGTGGGTAGCACTTATATAACGGGTTCAAAAAATGAGTAATATTATATGTTAGTCAAAAATAGATATAAATAAAAATAAAAAAATCTATATCTATATGAATGAAAGAGAGAATTGATATGTACACCTATAAAATCTGCCATATATAGAAAGAAATGGAGAGATCAAAATTTACACTTACTAGAAATACTACAAATATGATATTTCCGTAGAAATATTGTGACCCCACTTTGTTTACGCTTAGCTCCATCTTAAATTATTAAAACAAATACACCTCAATAAATCTTATCCCTTTCTATGCTCGATAGATCGAGAGTTAAAATGTATCTAGCTTAGCCTTCCTGTCAATTTTACACAATCCTATGCCAATATAAATCACTTCAATTAAATATTAATTCATCGTTCCCAAAAAATTTCAATTGATAGATCGAGAGTTAAAATGTATCTAGCTTAGCCCTTTACATTGTCTCTCCCGTCAATTTTACACAACCTATCATTGTTTTCCTAAATATTAATTCATCGTTCCCAAAAAATTTCAATTGCTCGTGTTTTTCTGTACACTTTAATTGTGAACAAAATGACCATTAATTCCAGCGTTGTGGATCATACTTAAATGTTAACCACTATATTTTATTTGTGGAATTCATGGCTTCTCAAAGCCTTTAAACCTAAAGCTCGAGTTATCAACCTTTTCCAGCACCTTCATTGCCTTGACAACAAGTTTCTGTGTTTCTTTGGCATTTTGCCTTCGAAATTGACAAAATAAAAGCATATTTATTGTCGTTTGTCAATTCTCTAAAATGAGAAAAACCATTGGCCTAACCGAAGTACCAGAATTATTTTTATCAACATATATAACCTAATTTTAAGTTGCCTCTTTTCTGCCATATTCTATCAAGATCCATCTCATCAATTTTTGTCAAAGCTTTGTAAAAGAATTTAGCTATCATTCTCTGCCTCTTTTCTTCCTCAACTGGATACATACAAGTTTTCTACAAGACCCCATATGTGCCCTCTTGAAAACAATCTATCAACCTATCAACCTTAGAATACAATGGCACATGTTTCTTATGATCTCACTTAGCTATAGCAAGGTACCAAATTTGTCAACTATACACTAACTTAAACCAAAAGAGAAAATCAAAGTCACCACATTCATAAAACATAGAAAATTGAATTCAAAAGTCAACAGCATAGTCAAAACCAAATATAGAGCTCTTTAAAATAAGTATTGGTTCATGTTATTGCTAGAGTTAAAAAGAAAATGTCTCAACAAATATTAAAAGACCAACAACAATTCTGACTATCTGATAAATCATTTCATTCATAGACAAACAAAACTACCGACTCTACTAGTTGAATCGTTTCATTCACGACTTGAAACGTTAGCAATACCAAATCCCAAATTATATGACAACACATTTCATGGACGTACTTGTCCATCTAAAGGCAATTTCCAGACTTTAAACCTCTTCCTGTATATACACTTGATTGCATCAAAGAAAATCTCGAACAAACGTTTAAACAATAAATAAAAATGCAAAGCTATATGATATGGATCATAACATGAAGGAGAATATTGGATCAAATGTTTTCTGATTTTTTGTACAATAATTTCTACACCCATAATGATGTTAAAAGTCCAAGGCTCAAATTATATCAACCACCACAGCTCATGAAATATGCAAGTTCATGCCATGCACCCAAGGCACAAATCCAGACTTCCAAAGATTTCCTATAGAAACTTTAATCACGGGTGGAACAAGAAAAACGTATACTACAGCATACTTGGCATAAAGGGAACCTGCCTTCTCAATATTAATAGGGCTCTTATCTTTCCCGTTTCGAAAAAAGGGTTGCAACAATTTCCTGCTAAACAAGAAATGATTAACACATGAATCTTTAAAATTATGTAAGTAATGTTACGTAACTTATTATGTTATGCAGCAGAAGGTTAGCACTGAAAGTTTTTCATAACATTTCATAATAATTCCACAACGGTGCTTTCATTGTCTACTGGATTATGAAGTTATTCATAACCCAAATTATATTAACCACCACAGCTCATCAAATAAGCAAGTGCATGATGTACACCCGAAAACTATATTAACCACCAAAGCTCGTGGAATAAGCAAGTTCTTGATGTACACCCAAGGCATAATTCTAGACTTTCAAACTCTTCCTATAAAGACTTTTATCCCAAATGGAAAAAGAAAAATGCATATTACAGCATGCTTGGCATGAAGGGAACCTTGCTTTTCAAGCCAAATAGGACTCTTATCTTTCCCGTTTAGAGAAAAGGTTGGGCTCAATTTCCTGTGGAACAAGAATGATTGACACATCTTATGTGTGATGTTATGTAACATATTTTGTTAGGCAGCAGAAGGTTAGCACTAAAAGTTGTCTGAGCTTAATAGAGTTAGTCATAACATTTCATCATAATTCCACGACGGTACTTCATGTCTATTGGAGAAGTAACTATGCCTACAACCAGGGTTTCACTTTCCAGTGGCATACAGTGACTGACCATCATTAGGGAAGGACGACTGAAGTGATGGATCTCAAAACAGTTATCACCAAATAATGAAACTAGAAATGATTATCATCGTTTGGAAAGGAGTACATCCTCATACTAGTGAGTAAGTTTCTTGTAGATGATTATCAACATTGGACCTTAAACACATTTTCCTATCCATATATATTTTATGCCTATTAAATTTCTGGCATCTGATAGAAATAGCTAAGAACCCGGCCGCCTAAGTTTCTACGAGATTTCTACCTGGTGCATTGCTAGTCCGCTAATCTGGAAACAAAAACATACATAAAAATTGATAGCAATTGAAATTTTATATTTTGTAAATAATTGAACACGGAGTTGTAACATACATAAAAATTGAAAGAAAGCAAAATTTATATTTTGTAAATAATGAACCCAGATTTGTTAACATAAATAAAAATTGGTAGGAATATAGGAATATAAATTTTATGTTTTGAAAATAATTGAACCCAGATTTGTAAACTAAATAGAAAAATTGTTGCCACTTGTTAGATATGATGTCAGTGCGTTTTGACCATCAGTTACTAACTTACTAATGTTCATTTCTTACAGTTCTGAATACACTAAACAATGAATATTTTTAACAGAGATCAAACTGCAGAAAAAAACATAAAAGCTTTCAACTATCAGCAGTTATGCAGTGAAGAAAACCTGACTACCTCACAATTTTCTGAGTCGATACTCTTGCATTTTATCTGTATTAACTTTATTAGAAGCGCTAAGATGATATTGACAAGTTCCCATCATTGTCAAACTCCAACCTCCTAGCTTGCTTAACTACAACCTAGCATAACATCAATATACACCGGTTGATATTGTTTTTAAGCCTCTGACATTTGAGCTTGACAATGCTAACTACAAGATACAATTTGGCCAATGATACAGGCTAACAGGATGAACAATAATCAGTGCGAAATTGATCTGTTCTACAATAAACAAGAACTGCCAAAACCAGTTATTCTCATTTCACAGTGAATACTTCAGGAGCATGTTTATTTCCAACACCACAGAACATGATATTGGAATCCACAGTGATTCTCTGCATCTTGTTCAATCCAAGAGAGAATGAAAGTATAACCATCGAGGAAACATAAAAAACATGCTTCCCAGTTTGGAGATACAATGAACCTCCAAGAGCATCAGAAAACATAAAAACCATGTTTTCCAGTTTGGAGATACAATGAATCTCTGAGAGTATCAGATGGCAGCAACCAATTAACATTCCAACGCAACAGGCTGCACCTGGAATACAAGCCATACCACCAGTTACCCAGCATTTCATCATCAAGTGTCGAAAAGACCAGAAAATGGGCACCCCAAAAGAAGAGACACCCATTGTCAAATCATAAAATGAAAAGAGCTCTTTTAATCACTAATTAACTTTCAAATTAAAACCAACATATTATGTCCTTCATTAAATTCCAGTGGGAATGTAAGTCATGGCATATTGCTAATATTTGTGCAGTCTGCATTTCCATCAATAAAGCATTTACAGGACCATAACAAACTTCAGACGAACTGTTGATGATGTAGAAAGATGAATAATTCCTTACAGCAAAATTCATAACAGTCAATTCACATCAAGCTCTATCTGCAGTTGAATAAATATATTCAAATCATAAAACTTTGTTCGTGATGTAGATAATCCAGTCCCTTGGATTAATTAGTCAGAAACAATTTACCAAGGCAAAAGTCCCAAAACCAGTCATGTTTTTAAACATATTTGCACACTCTAAATAAAGGCATAGCATTTTCTCAGGTTTTCAACAGCAACATCAACACAGCAACAGGATACATGAGGAAAAGAGAGGTCTCATTAAAATGGAAATCATATCACAATGAGATCTTTTGACAGATAACAAACCAATTCTCTTTTGTACCCTGTTCTCTAACCGGAACTCATTCATGGTCTGACATCAAGGAAGAGATCATTATATTAATGAAAGAGAAACATTCTCAGCTGCATCTTACAACATAGATACGCTACATGCAACTAAACAGCTTATCATTATGAGCAAACAAAAGAATGGACCACTGATTTTCTTGAACCAAAACCATCTTGACTTCACTTGCAATCTCTAGCTGGATTGCGAGGAGTTATATCAAACCATGGAATAACTGTTAAAAAATTGACTGCCACTTGTCCACCAGGAAAGAATGTAGGAGTGCAGAAATAAATCAGATTAATGCACCAGACAATTTGTACTTCAAATCAGTCAATACTGATGACATTCTTATTAGCCTACCTCAAACATGTTATGATCAATACCAGAGCTGCTTACTCCATAGTTTGGGCCATGGGTCCTATCATATTGAAGGATCCTAAGCTTACCTTCCTGCATCAAAAGAAAGATTAATATTGTAACCATAAACTGGCAGTAAAATTAGCAAGAGATGCATGCAATGACTGGAACAAGTTTACACAACAAACAATATAACTTGAAGAATTATTTCTAACCTTTGTTCCATACACAAGGCCGCCTCCAACTAATGGGTGAAAGCATGCTACATTAACCTCATCTTCTGCACTAGGAAGCACTCTTACTAGCTCCATATTTGAAACTTTGTAGATCTGCAAACTCACAAAAGTAATAGTGAGCTATTTGCACGTTTCATGAAAATAGCCATGGCAATGCAAAGTCAAAATTAGTAAAGGAAAATTATGATAATGCTGCTGCATGCATAATGAAGAATTCCATATTCGAAACTGCAGAAGAGTGGACAGAAGTTTCTTGAAATTAATATTAGGATGAAGAGAAAAGGGCAACAAATATTTCCTGGTAATTTCATGTCCCAATACATTTACAACACAATATTTCAGAAGTACAATTTCTATATTGAAATAAATTATTTGCTGAAAATGGGCACTCTTATTAAGGGACTTCCACAGAGCAATATGAAAATAGGCACAACTGAAGAAATAAAAAATCCTAGAGATCTGTTTAATGCATCACAAAAGGTCGAAGGAACCTGGTACAATAAGTAAAAGGACTTGCTAGTCCTCGTCGTCATCTTATTTCTGAAAGGTATAGCCTTTTGCTCGAAAAAAAACAAAACCATTAGAACTTACCATTTCCAAACATCCATAAGCTTCACGGGCATATATATATATAGGTGAGGCTTCTGGATGTTTCTAGTATAACATAGCAACCTGAGTGTTCAGAACTTACCTCATGACATCATAAGGACGAAATGAGGAAATACTAATTTGGAACTAAATCCCATCAAAGGCATATGCCACAATATAAAGTATCATAGTTACTATGCTCAGGCCTCAGATTCATACTAGCAAAGGAAAGGACTCAGCATATCTGCATGCTTGCACTCAGCATACCCAGCAATGTATAAAAGGGAAAAAATAAATCATTTTATTGTAAGAAAAGCTGCTGACAAGTATTGACTCAGGATACACAGCATACTCAAGAGTTCTCTGAAATACTCGGAACCTGGCCCGTATTGGCCAGTCAATACTCATGCAATGGAAATCAGAAGAATATTGAGACATATACTCCTCCTAGAGCTATACATGCCATACTCAGGGGTATTACAACTATCGAAACTACCACTATAGGGTCATGCTAGAGTGGCATTTGAGTTACTGGATGAGCCTTTTTAGATATTCATATATGATTTTAATCCAAATAGAATGATAATGTAACATTCTTAGCTCTGAAAAACTAAAAACTTTGGCACAACCCAGTCGTAGGAAATATATATAAAATACCTCTACAAGGTCACACTTCTTGGTTTAGAAGAATCATTTTAGGGATGGATCTTTTGGAACTTAGGTTTTGGGAAAGGAATAATAGAGCAGTGCTCAAATCAAAACCTCTTTTAGAAGAACCCTCAAGTGTGAGAAGAAGAGTAGGTAAAATCCTGAGCATTAATTCTATGTGTTCCCTAGCACATGGGAATTTGAGGTACAGATCCCCAATATAATTCCACGTTGTATCAGAATTGATTTTACAGGTCCACTGGGGCAAGGAAACTCAAGAGACAGGTCTCCAATATAATCCTACATGGTATTGAAGCAGTGTTATGGTGGAAGCCCAAAAGTTAGATAATTGAAAATTTCTAGGTTTGTTGTGTCATTACGAGTGTTTCTGCAACAGTAAACTGTTTTTAACTACTTTAGTTGCCAGAATTATTCTCTCCCCAGATATGTTATTACATTCCTTTGCTAAGTTGCATGATACGGGGAAACGGAAACGTGTATCTGATACGGGAACGCGATGGAAACGCGACCCCCCAAAATTTAGGAAACGGGGAAACGCGATATATATATATTAACAAATTAAATGTGAAACATAAATGACAACTTACAAGTGATAAATCATTAATGATAATTTCAAACATCAAACATTTTGATTTAACTATAACATCACATTCTATTAAACTGCAACATACAAAAAAAAATAATGTGCTTTGTCTGCTAGAGGAATTAATATCTATGCTGAAAATGTTGCACACGTTCAATGCAATTCAGAAATTTCATCTCTTTGACTACAGGTTTCCCAGATCTTAACCTTGTGGATTTTCAGCATTAGGGTTGTGAACTAAAGTATAAAATTGCAATGCCAAGAAATCAATATTTCACTTTCTAACAGCCCAATCTTTTAAGTAATCCAAGGAAAAAAGATACCAAACAACCTGGATAAGTTTCAGCCCTCTAGGGCAACATATCCCACATAAACCAGATCTGAAAATTTACTTTTACAGCAGTTATAACACCAGGTATAGCAGCAGGAAAACAACCCTTAGATTTTTCAAA
>LPNX011217407.1:820355-981563 GCA_001517045.1 Pseudotsuga menziesii | reverse complement strand
TGTGTTTTGCCCTAACTCGTAGGTGAAACGCGCCCTTCAGGAGGTGATACGCGTGTGAAACGCGTTTCCAACTGTCTGATACGAGTTTCAGCTTCGTGGTGCGGTCTCATCTTCTCTGAAACGCGTTTCAATGGAGTATCACACGGGTTTCCGCGTTTCCTACAGGAAACGAGCTTGGTACGTGGGGGTTTTAGACGTTTCCTGCAACTTAGTTCCTTTGTATCTACAAAACAAAATCTGCGTTATTGAAAGTACTGCAGAAAAGAAAAACGTGGAGAAACAGAGCATAGAAGTGTGGAAGGGCAATTTAAGTTGCAGAAACCAGCAGAATGCAAAAGAAAAGCACAAGAAGCAGGCATGTAGATGGCAAAAAAAGAGGACATAAATCAAGACATAGAAGACCAGAAAATGATACATAATGGAGTTTGTGGTTCCTAGATTGAACATGTATATTGCCACAACCCACACTGAATTGTATAATTATATTGCAAATAATTTCAGCGCAACCCAAAATTCAAATATATGACTAAACCTACCAAAACGGTTCCTGTAGGTGCTTTGAAGTGCTAAGAGCAGTTTGCTTAGACGAACGAACTGCAAGTCGACTGAATACTTGCCATTTTATGGAACAAATCCTGTGTCTTGTTTATAATCTTGAGCATTTTTGCAGTGCGTTGTGTATTTTTAAGCATTACAAGGTTTTGGAGGGGTATAAAATTTAAATTGTGCGGGATTTATACTAATGTGGTTCCCAGATGCTGCTATCCCATCTTTTTGTTTATATTCAATGACACTAGCTAAATCCTGTGATGTTTTAATCATTAAAAAAAGTAAATTTTCCTTTGATACTCAACTAGGGCTAAACAGTGTATTCAAATAGATCTACTAATAACCACACATCAATATCTTTTACGAGTATGCAGCAGAATATAAAAAACTGAGAAATAAATCACAACCTCACATCACAATATTTATACTATTATTTTGGGTATGGAAAACCCCGGAAAAACCCAAGATGGGAAAACCGGTGCAGCAGTTAGATATAGATTTTATTATGAGAAAATATGGAACTTTTTACAATCATTGCTAATCACCCAAACCTGATGAAGCAGTACCCGGCAGAATCACTGGGCAAACCCCAGCTAAACCTCCAGCCCCTTTGTGTGACTGTACAGCCTCCCACACGTGCGGATCTGTACTGCTGTATGGTATCCGTATGGTGTGTGCAGCAACTGTACGGAATCCGTATGGTCTGTACCAGTGTTTTAAAAACCAGCCAAGTCGGAATCCGAGTTGGCCGAGTTGGCCGAGTTGACCTCTGGCCGAGCTGACTCGGCCTGCAACTCAAGCTCGGGTGGCCGATTTTATACTTAGTCGACCGAGTTGGGTCAGAGTCGGCCGAGTTAGGGTCCGAGTTGGCCGAGTCGGCCGAGCTGACCAAGTTGCAACCCGAGTCAGCCGAGTCAGCTGTGGCAGACACCCACAAGAATGCAGAATCCAAAATAAATGTTTATTTTTTATTTTTAAGATTTTTCTTATTCTAACCATAACTTGAGGCCATAAGATGACCCCCTGCCTTTCTATTTGCCTCACACTTCTGCTGTAAGATGTTTGTGAGCATTTGGCATTATTGTTGTTTGGATTCATGGAGGCTTAGAGGAGCGTCCAACAGTGAAAAACAATCAACATGATTGCAGGAGTTGGGACGTTGGAGACTGGTTTTCTGTTACCTAGATGTATGTTAGCTTCCAGCTAGCCATTGTTTCTTTTTTTCTCATTAAATTGACAAATATCAATCTTCTTTTCTATTGTTTGCTGCCAAAATAATAAGATTTTTTTCTTTTTTCTTTGTATGTTTAGATTTGCTTTGCATTTAGATTCTGGATTGGCCCCAAAAGGAAAAGATCAGGCATGGATCTATGATGATGTCATTGAAGGGAAAATGTATTGCAAGTGTTGCAAGACATGGATTAAAGGAGGGGGCATTAATAGATTTAAACAACAGTTGGCTGCTGCTAGAGGAAATATTGCCCCATGGGAAGCTGATTTAGAGTTTATTGGTGAGATTACGTTCGAGTTGTAACAACAGTTTGATGAATTTGAAGAGAAGGCTAAACAAAAAGAGATGTATGGTCATTGACATATGATGTAGTGGCATCATAGCATGTTGTTTTTTGGACTCTACAAGCCATTTAGGCCTCATTGATTATGTTTTTTGTTCTAGATATGTATTGCACAGTACACTCAATGCCATTTTGATATATTCACGCTTATATGGTATATGCATGAGTAGACGTTGGATATTTTGTCTCTAATGCTTTGCAAACATGGATCAAAATCTTTAAAATATTATTTTTCTTTAAAATTATTATTTTATGTATTTTTTGAGTAATCCGAGTCATTAAATTCAAATCAGCCGAGTCATTACCAATTCATTACCGAGTCCGAGTTGACCCTTGACCCATTCCGAGTCCGAGTCCGAGTTTTAAAACATTGGTCTGTACAGCCTTCCTCTACAACAGTTACCTGTCGATCCGTGCGGCCTCTGTCCTGCTTGGTAGCTCGGTCATCTTGTTTGCTCACTCCTCCGTCTTCCCAGCTAAATCCTTTGTCTGACTTCCTCTCCATGTCTGTATCATGTCTCTGTCGGAATATAAGTGTGTGTGTCCTCTCAACCAATTGACCTTTCTTTTATAACTTTAGGTATAGTGAAAACCCTAATTTCACTTTCACTTAAAGTCAATAAATAATTAGATCACTTTAATTATTTTCCAAACTAAACTTAGAAAAAATAGTTTAATACAACTGGTTTCTTGTTTTAGAGTCTTCTGCATCCAAGGACACTTGCATGCAGTAAGACCTTCCTTCTTGTTGCTAGTTTAACACTCCCTCTCAACGAGGAAGGGATTCAGTAGCAACCCCAACTTATCCCTGAACTTCACAAAACATTGTCCACCTGCTCATCTATCTGTATGTACTCCAACCAAATTGTTCCTCTCTGAACACAATCTCTCAAGAAGTGGTACATGATGTCTATATGTTTGCTCCAGTCATCGAACACTAGATTCTCAAATAGCTTGATGCCACTATGATTGTCACAGTGAACTACTATAGCCTCTAGCTCACACTCGAACCACCCCAAAAGTAACTTCCTCAGCCACATACCATCACAAGCAGACATGCTAGCTGCCATGTACTAGGCCTCTGCCGAGCTCAATGCAACTGACTTCTACTTCCTGCTCAACCAAGAGACAAGCCCTGACCTAATGCCGAAACAGCAACCTAAAGTACTCTTCCTGTCCTCTACACATCCTGCCCAGTCAGCATCCGTGAAACTTGCTAAATGCACACACCCCTTGCACTCATAAAACCAACCCATACTCCACTGTACCTCTTATGTAGCAAAGTATGTGCTTCGCAGCCGTCCAATGCACTCTCCGAGGGTCCACCATGAACTGACTCAAAAAGTTGACTGCAAAGTTGATGTCTAGCCGTGTGTTGACCAGATACATAAGTAATCCGATAAGCTGACGAGGCAGGGTAGGATCAAATCCGTCTGACCCCGATGCATCAATCTTCCTCCAGTTGGAAACTAGAGATATGGCCATAGGCTTGCAATGCTCCATCCTAAATCTCTTCAAGATCTCTACTGCATACTTCCCCTATCCAATGAAGAAGCATCCATCTCTCTGTCGAACCTCCAAGCCCAAAAAGTAATGCATCAACCCAAGGTCTTTCATCTCAAACTCAACTGCAAGGTTGAACTTGCAGTCTCCAATCAGCCTCTCATCTCCTGTCAAAAAGAGATCATCCACATATAAGACCAATATGAGAGGCACCCCACCTGTCAAGAAGTACAGGTTGTGGTCAGCCACACTCCGCTGAAATCCCATCTCTCGTAGATAGTTGTCTATCCTCGAGTACCATGCTCGAGGTGCCTGCTTGAACCCATAAAGAGCTTGATGTAGTCCGCATACATGCGTCTCCCTATTCTCTACATCAAACCCCTCTGGTTGCTCAATATATACCTCCTCCTCAATCACTCTGTTGAGGAAGGCAATCTTGATTCCATCTGATGGACTCGCGAACCCATCTCTGCTGCTAAAGAGATAATGGTCTGAATGGAAGAATACCTGGCAACTGGGGCGAAGGTCTCCTCATAGTCAATGCCCTCTTTCTGTGAAAACCCCTTTTCCACGAAGCGTGCATTATACTTTTCCACACTTCCGTGCATTATACTTTTCCACCTGGATCCTACCACCTTCTTGCCTTCAGGTCTTGGAAAAACTTCCCATACCTAGTTCTTCATGATTTAGTCATACTCCTCAGTCATGGCCTCCTGCCACACATCATGTTGTGCAACCTCCTCAAAACTGAAAGGTTCAGAGTCAATCAACTCTTTCATCAGTGCCATATAACTTAGTCTCTCTAGTGGTACACTCCATCTAAAAGATCTCTGTGGAAGATCCACCTGCGTGGAATCCTGTACTGTGGACCTATACCAATTAGGTTGTGGCCTAGTGTCTACCTGTTGCGGCTGTTGGATGTCCATCTCCTGCTGCAGCTCATCCTCCCCATCAAAGATAGGAGGATCCTGTACACCTGACTCCCTCTGACTGCCAGAGCCTGTGCCCTATGTTTGTACCTGTACCTGTACATCTGGCTCCTCCAACTTGATCCCTGTATCATGTGCTAGCTGCTGCTCTACTAGTGAGTCCATAGATCTTCGCAAGGCCCTGTCCTCATCGAACTAGACATCCCTACTCACAATGATCCTCTTGCGAGAAGGAATGTAAACTTTGTATGCCTTCGAAGTCTCGCTATATCCAAAAAGTAGCCCCTTCTCTCTAGAAGGGTCCAGCTTCTTCCTAGTGTTAGCATGAACATGACAATACCAAACATTGCCAAATATGCGAATGTGACTCACATCTGGCTGAGTGCCTATGAAGAGCTCCTCTGGTGTCTTCCTCCCCAAAGTTGTGTGGGGACACCTATTCTGATTGTACACTGTAGTCTTGTATGCCTCGGGCCGAAGGAATAGTGGTAATCCCTGATCAAATAGCATGGCCTTTGCTGCTCCAACCATAGTCCTGTTCTTCCGCTCTGCAACTCCATTCTGCTGTGGGGTATGGGGCACAGTGTGCTCTTTCTTGATACCCTCTGCTGAACAATACTCCATCAACTCGTTGGAGGTGTACTCACCCCCATTGTCTGTAATCAACACCCGAATCTTCTTTCATGTTTGGTTCTCCACGAGAGTCTCGAACTCCCAGAGCCTCTCAAAGACCTTTGACTTAGCCTTCAGGAAATAAATCCAAGTCTTCCTGGAATGGTCATCAATGAAGGTCACTCAGTAACTGTAACCACTGAACGAATGGACACTCATAGGTCCGCATACATCCAAATGCACCAAGTCTAGGGGCTCCTTAGACTTGTGCTCACTCTGTGGGAAAGGATTCCTGATGTTCTTCCCCAAAGCACAACCCTTGCACGCTTATGCTTCTCCTCCTGTACCTGAGGAACTCCAGTGACAGCCTGTCTCAAGTGCCTCATTGCTCCATGTTGCAAGTGTGCCATCCTCCTATACCACAACTCACCTTGACTATTGTTGTTGCTGACTATTCTGAGAAGAGTTATGGGGTTTCCAAGGTGCGGAGCTCTTTTCCGACAAAGGAGGGGAAGGCCATTATAAATAAAATAGTTACTCTCAATTGCTGGAAAATATCGGCGGCATTCACTGAAGAAACTTCCGGATCGAGTGAACCGTGGGAGCATCTCTAAAAATGCTTCATTCTTTCATTCACGGGTGGACGCTTCATTCATGTAGACCAGAGGTTCCTGCACTTAACTGAGTGTCCAATGAGTCTTTCCATGGACTAGACCTAAATTCCTAATTGACAAAAACATCCCCGTTGTAGGCTCAAAGTGGAGTCTATATACTTTCCCGCTCCTCCTACCAATCACCCGATCCAAGCTCCTATCTGACCCCTTGGGCCTGATATATACTCTATGGTCACAAAACTTCTCCTGATATCCCTTGTCCTCCAAAGTGGAGACTGATATAAGGTTTTTGGTCAATTCTGGAACATATAACACATCAGCAAAACTGAGGGTTTTTCTAGACTCCCTCTCAAATGAAACAGTGCCTACTCCTATCGTCTGATACCGCGCATCATCACCCAGCTCAGCATGGATACCTGTTCCACCCTCCTGCAAGTCTCTGAAGAATCTCTTATGTCCACTCATGTGACTAGATGCTCCACTGTCGATGTATAATATACTGTTCCCTGTGGTGCTTGCCATGAAAGCTATCAAGCAAAACTCCTCATCGAAGTTCCTGCTGAAATCCTCCACCTCTACAGATCTAGCCATCTAAGTGTTACTCTTCTTCTTCCTGTCTGGGCACTGGGAGTTAAAGTGTCCCTGCTTGTGGCAGATAAAACACTTGACCTTTGAAACGTCAAGTTTCTTCTTGCCATCTTTCTTCCTCTTTGCCTTACCCTTTCTCTTCCCTGTCAAGGCTAGAGTCTCCTCATCCACAATCTGTGGGGAACTGTTGGATGAGCCTGATCCTTGATGTTATATTTTTATCATTGAAGTAATATGATCTTAGGATCTTAGCTGAGAGAATAACATGCACATCAAAAAATTACAAGAGACAATAGACACAAAGATTTTCCTCGGAGAAACCATAAAGGAGAAAACCCCGCAACTTCCTCAGAGATAGAATGAGCACCAGTAGCAAAAGTAAAACCCAAAAACATAAAGATGATCTCCAACAGTTGATCTCTCTCACTTGTGCCAGCACTTCCTCTCTCACTCATGCGCCCTAGTTGAGTGAGTGTGTGTGACAAATAGAGAGTCTCACTCTCTATTTATACTAGTTTCTGACTTGACAATTACTTACCAGGGCCAACATCTCTAGGAGAGTCTAATAACCCTAGTGCCCCTCAACTGTGGGGACTTTGCCCCTCTGATCAACAAGGAGGGTTAACCTCAACTCAATTGTGGAGACTATTGCCCCGACTTACAATGGAGGGTTAACCTCATTGACTTTACATGACTTTATTATATTAATGACTCTCCCGATAGGAACATCGGGGTATAATGAAATAGAATATATAAAATATACAAGTGAATACATTCCGAAGTTACAAATACATCAACACTCCCTCTTAACTAGGAAGGTATTCTCTTGACACAATTCATCAGCACAAGTCTTCTTCTCTGGATCATCATGAAAGCCAGAACATCACTGGATCATCATCAAAGCTAGATCATTACTGGATCAGCATCATCACTGCTTCCGCTATCTCGATCAAATGGTGCTATCTTTCAATTCTACTCGTCACAGGAAGTTCTACAGAACAAGCCCTTTTTCATGCTGGTTGTAGGCCTAGCCTCCATGTAGGTCTTCATCTTCTTCAGCACTTATATCTGACCATGGAAAGAACACATCCAAGAACCATGTCAGAAAGCCCGTCCAACACTTACATCTAACCATGGGAGGAACACTTCCACCACCATGTCAGAAAGGCCCAACACTCACATTTGACCATGGGAGGCCCAGCCTGCCACCATGTCAGAATGGCCCAGCACTTACATCCTACCATGGAAGGAACACATCCAAGAACCATGTCGTAAAGGCTCACTACTTATATCCGACCATGGGAGGGACACATCCAAAAACCATGTCAGAAAGGCTCAGCACTTATATCTAGCCATGTGGGGAACACATCCCACATCCATGATAGAAAGGCTCAGCACTTATATCTAGCCATGTGGGGAACACATCCTGCATCCATGATAGAAAGGCTCAGTACTTATATCCGACCATGGAAGGAACTAATCCTACCAAGTCAGAAAGGCTTTGCACTTATATCTGCCCATGGAAGGAACCAATCCTACCATGTCAGAAAGGCTCTGCACTTACATCTTCCCATGGAAGGAACCAATCCTACCATGTCAGAAAGGCTCTCCGACTCATCACTTCCCCTTGGAAGGAACCTCGATCTGGAGAACACCAAGCTTCTCCCTGAAGTACTCAAACTTCACTCCGGCCATTTTAGCATAGAATCACATCAAGGTTGATTACGTCCAAGGATAACCTACGAGCTTCACCAAGACCAATTATATCTAAGGACAACCTACAAGACCGTTTACGTCTGAGCAACCTACGAGCTTCGCCAGGATTTTATGCTCAGACAACCTGTCTCACCGGCGATGCTAGAACTCCCTCTTTCGAGAGATCTCGATCTGGATCACAAACTGGAGCTTCACTGCTCCTCTCTCGGCTATCCTCAACGCCATGCAGGACTCCTTTCTACTAATCCAAGAGATCATACCTGATCCCATACTGAACCAACACCCTGAAGTGCTCTTCCTATCAATGGCACTGCCCAATCCGAATCCACATAACCCTCCGTGTTAATCTTCTGATTCGCTTCATACTTGAGCCCATAGTCAACTGTACCCTTCAGGTACCTCACTGCATGCTTTGCAACCATCATGTGAACATGTCTCGGATCCGTCATGAACTGGCTCAATGTGTTCACAGCAAAGCAAATATCTGGTCTCGTATTCGTCTGATACATGAAAGACCCAATCATCTAACGATACATTGTAGCATCAACCGACTCTGATGAAGTATCACTCAATAGCTTCAGGTTCGATGCCATAGGTGTGGTCATGACCTTGCAGTCCATCATCCTTAACCTCTTCAAGATCTCCACTGCATACTTCTCTTGTCCCAGGGACATTCCACCTGTGTTCTACCACACCTCCATGCCTAGAAAGTAGTGCATCATATCCAAGTCCTTCATCTCGAACTCGACAACAAGTCTCCTTGCAACTTTAATGAGTTCCTCTTTTCTGTCAAGAACAAGTCATCGACAGGAGCATCACTGGTCTTCTACCTTCAATCTTGAAGTAAAGGTTGGAATCTGCTTTACTCTTAGTAAAGCCTAGAGCCATCAGTAAGTTGTCCATCCTGTCGTACCATGTCGAATATCAAGATCTTATGCAGTCACTCTCTCTGAAGCGGAGCATCATTCTCCCTCTGCCTTTCGTACTCTATGTATTGAAACATTATGTACTGGAGTGACAAGTAGCTTCCTCTACTACTAATATTCTATGTATCCATCTAGGGTCACTAGATACCAAAATCCTCTATCTTGAAAACGTTCTTCTCGCACCCATCTATGAGCTTGTCATCCTCTATAGGCTTTCATCTTCAACCTTGTAGCAAAAGTTAAGATCTTCATCACTCTAGGTGATCTTCAAGCTCCTCATGTATGTGTTATTCCATGGGTGTCTTCTGAGCTCGTACAAGGCCTTCTTTAATTTGCACACGAGTCTGCCTGTCATGTCTCTTAACTTCTAGTGGCTACAAATGTCTCTTCGTAGTGTATGCCTTCTTTCCGTGAGAAGCCTCGTGCTACGAATCTTGCCTTGTATCCCACGATGTTTCCATCTACTGCATGATGGAATTTGCATATCCGTATGGAAGATACTACAGACTTCCCTTTCTTCTTGGCTATTTCTTCATAGCTGGAAGGTTCTGCATCAATGATGTCACTCAACAGTGTTACATAACTGCACTGTGTCTAAGATCTCTTCTTTCTTTGAAAGTATCGTCATATTATTCTTCATTTTGGATTATTTCTTGAACTGTCGTCACTTGTTCTTCGAAACAAGTCTCATCCTTCTTTTCTTATAGGCGATTATACACGATCTTTCCTACAAGTCAAATGCATTAGTTGTATGGTTAGAAACATTTCATAAGGCATATTCATAATGAAAAATTCTTATGCATAAAGATATAATCATGCAACTATTTTAGCCAATACAACATTCATCCATATCTCACGGAAACTTTCTAGATGCCTTCCATCTCTACCATGACATCATTGAGAATGTGCACTAATCCAATATGTCAGCAAAGAGGTTTCATTCTAGATAAGTAGCAATGGAGAGTTGTATAGCACCATGAGCTACTTATCCATCACATGCATATTAATAGTATACTGTCATTAATGCAAACCTTATATCATGCATAACACATCAACCGAATATAAACAAATGCATAACAAAATAATATCATGAAATGACAATTGAATACTTATCTTTATTTGTTTCGTGGGTAGACTCCTTCCAGCTTCATCATCTTCTTCATTCATAACACCATCATTTCTTATCCAAATGCTAAGCTAAGATGGATAAGAGGTTCTTCAGGAATTGATATCTTCATATTCATCATCGCTTGAGGGATCTTCTTTGAATCATGAGCGCTTGATCTTCAGTTGCTCCCATCTTCTCTTCTGGTGTCTTTAGGGAAGACACATGTGGTATAAGGTGATCCTTGATGGAATCAGCAATAATCCTCTTGGCCTTGACCAAGTTCTTCTTGTGTAAGGCCTTAGCCTCATCTCCCTCTGGAACTGGAACCTCTCCACTTATGTAGGTGTCCAATTCATTTTCTTCAAGAACCAGTGAAATCCTATACTTCCATGCTCAGAGGTTTTCAGCTTCACCAAGCTTGTCATCAGGCTGGTGTGATGGGTCATTTTGAAATGAGAACCTCAAATGTAAATAGCAAAAGATTAGATCTTACAGATTTGAGGTGTTCGTCTTGGTTCTGGATTTGGCTGATCTAGGATTTGTCAGAGAAACCCTAATTTTCAAAACTTGGAATTTTTCAGATCTAGTTGGATAGAAAGATGGGCCTCTTCAAGGCGCGCTGTCCAATGTACTCCTTTTCTGAAAACAGTGGAGGGAAGTTCCTGGAACAGGAAGCCCTAGTTTTCCAATTTCTTCTACAAAAATTCCTGATATTGTTTCTACCGTATCTCTGAACATATTGCTCTTCTATGTCTGAAATTTCATACTGAGGTGGCCTCGTCTGTCCTCTTTCCAACACCACAGGTTTGAGCAGAATTGGTTTCACCAATTGGGACTTATGAGAGTTTTCCCAAGGTGACTTATTTCAAAACTGTTCAGCATAGCGAACTTGTATGGACTGCCACGTGTCCTTGTTTCATCATCAAGGTCTGAAACTTTTACCACAGAAAGTACACTCCGTGCCCTATCTGGAACATCTGGCAAAATTTCAATTGGACCTTTGTAACCCAAGATATAGCAATTCTACCTAGGTGTCCTGTTTAGGGATGAATCCTGGAAGAGGCTAGAACCCTGATTTGGAGGAATCATATCTCCCAGAATATAGAGAATCTGAAGCTGAAATTTTTACACAGGGTCAATCAGGATTTTATCTTCGGCCTATGAAAATTTCGGCCCCTAAGAGTTCTTCAATCCCGAGATATAGCGAATGTACCAAAACTACCAGTTTTAGTATTTTAGGGTTTTTCAGGCCCGAGGTCAAACTCGGGTTTGACTTTTCTGGAGTTTCACACAACCAAAAACTTCGACCTTGGTCTCTAAACTTCGATTTTGATGAGGAGAGCAATTCTATGCTGGATTCACTCAGAAACTTCTCTTCTGTAAAAAGCTCTAATTTCCCGCAGCAAAAACTGAGAATTCTCGGAATCAAATTCTGTTTCGACATAAAGATATGCCCTTCAATGGAGAGCTAGCCTAGCCTCCTTTTGCTAATGGATTGTGGAGAGAGACCCAAAAAGTAAGAAGCCCTAGCTTCTGCAGCTGCACAGTGTCTTCTTCTCAGGTTAGCTCCGATACCATATTAGATTTTTTTTCATTTAAGTAATATGATCTTAGGACCTTATCTGAGAGAATAGCATGCACATCAATCAATCACAAGAGACAAAAAACACAAAGATTTTCCCTGGGGAAACCATAAAGGAGAAAACCCCGCAACTTCCTCAGAGATAGAATGAGCACCAGTAGCAAAAGTAAAACCCGAAAACATAAAGATGATCTCCAACAGTTGATCTCTCTCACTTGTGCCAACACTTCCTCTCTCACTCATGCGCCCCAGTTGAGTGAGTGTGTGTGACAAATAGAGTCTCACTCTCTATTTATACTAGTTTCTAACTTAACAATTACTTACTAGGGCGGACATCTCTACGAGAGTCTAATAACCCTAGTGCCCCTCAACTGTGGGGACTTTGCCCCTCTGATCAACAAGGAGGGTTAACCTCAACTCAATTGTGGAGACTATTGCCCCGACTTACAACGGAGGGTTAACCTCATTGACTTTACATGACTTTATTATATTAATGACTCCCGATACGAACATCGAGGTATAATGAAATACAATATATAAAATATACAAGTGAATACATTCCAAAGTTACAAATACATCAACACTTGACCCATGCGGGTCTCCTCCTGCACAAAGTTATCCCAAAGTCTCTGCTAATCAGGGAGCTTCTCTCTAGCCACAACACCCTTAACAAAGGTGTCCCATGGCTTAGAGAAGCCATTGAGAGCTATCTGAACTAGCTCCTCATCCTCAGTCTTAGAGCCAACAGCTCCAAGCTCATCCTTGATCTGTGTGATCCTTGTGAGGTAAGGCACCAATCCTTCTCCCTTGGTCATCTTGGTGTTGTGCATCCTCTCTTGCAGCACCATGTTTCGATTCTCATTCTTGCTCTGGTATAGACTTTCCAAATCCTTCCACATCTCTAATGCGGTCGTATTTCTGGAAAGGTGAGGGACTATGTGGTCCTTCACCCCATCCAAGATGATCAACATGGCTCTAGAATCAATCTTCTTCCCTGCTACTAACTCTATCGGATCTGTGGGTGCAACCTTCGTGGAGTCAATGTGCTTCTCTGCATCACTGACGTCCAGGACCCTTGTGATCCTTTCCTTCCATGTAGGAAAGTTATGAGCACCCTGGAGTCTATCCAGAACTCTCAACTCCATGGCCATACTAAAGTGTACCTGTCAAACCCTAGATCTGCAATCTAGGTTTGTGTCTTGAAATAGATCTGCCCTTGATCTATCACTGTTGCTGCAAATCTCTCAGCATTAGCTCACCAGAGCTTTGATACCATGTAAATTTTCCTTTAATATTCAACTAAGGCTAAATAGTGTATTCAAATAGATCTACTAATAACCACACATGAATATCTTTTACAAGTATGCAACGGAATATAAAGAACTGAGAAATAAATCACAACATCACATCACAATATTGAGACTATTATTTTGGGTATGGAAACCCACGGAAAAACCCAAGATGGGAAAACCGGTGCAGCAGTTAGATATAGATTTTATTATGAGAAAATATGGAACTTTTTGCAATTACTGCTAATCACCCAAACCTGGTGAAGCAGTACCCAGCAGAATCACTAGACAAACCTCAGCTAAACCTCCAGCCTCTATGTGTGACTGTACAACCAAGTGTACGGCCTCCCACACGTGCAGATCCGTACGGCCATACAGTTGTTGTACAAAATTCGTACGGTCTGTACGACCTTCCTCTGCAGCTACTGCATGTCGATTCGTGCGGCCTCTGTCCTTCCTGGTAGCTCGGTGATCCTGTTTGCTCACTCCTACATCTTCTCAGCTAAATCCTCTGTCTGACTCCCTCTCCCTATCTGTATTCTATTTCTATCGGAATACAAGTGTGTGTGTCTCCTCTCAACCAATTGACCTTTCTTTTATAACTTTAGGTAAAGCGAAAACCCTCATTTCATTTTCACTTAAAGTCGATAAATAATTAGATCACTTTAATTATTTTCCAAAGTAAACTTAGGAAAAATAATTAAATACAAATGGTTTCCTATTTTAGAGTCTTCTTCATGCAAGGACACTTGCACGCAGGAAGACCTTACTTCTTCTTGTTAATTTAACAAAAAAGAGGTGCATGCTTTTGTCAAGTGTGTAGCACAGAATACATGAACGGGAGTAGGTCGGAGTGGAGCAGTAACACCTAGTTGAAGCCAAAGGAAAGCAACACAGGGAATAAAGGCAGAACAAATAGCAATGTCAAATGCCAGACATGAATACCAGATATAAAAGAACAGCAAGAAAACGAGGAAGACTCTCAAGTTGAGGCCAAATGCAGCACAACTGTTAGCCTTTGGAATTACCCGAAAAGTGTTTTCACCTTGCTGGGAGAGCAATAGGTCTCCTTACCCCTTGGCAATGCTTCATGGACATGTCAACATCCTTGTATTGTAAAGTATTCCATGTGAGGTTGCCTTGTTGGTTGCTTGTATGGACATGTGTCCTTGTTTTATGTTAGCCTCCCTCACCTATTGTCTATATAAAGGGAGGAGAAAACTTTGCCATATCATTATCTTCATTGTACTATATTATTTTTAATAGTCTTGATCATGTCTTGTAGGGGAGCAAGACAATGTGCTCCATATGGAAAACCTAGGAGAAGACAAGAAGATAGAGAGACATCTTAGTTGTTCTTGGAAAGATTGCTCTTTTGTGATACTAGGATTTGCTATTGTGAGATGTTATGGTTTGTGCTATGCAAGTAAACCCTAGAGAAGAACATGACGTGGAGTTGATGATGGATTATCTTGTAGCTCTTGTTGTAGCACTAAGGTTTCTACCTTAGTAGAAGACATGGAGAGTGAAGCTAATACTTTGTGCATGATTATGGAACTTTATCCTTGTGGGATGCATGGAGGCCAGATCAAGATCATTGAGAGTCTAGCTCGATGAATCTTCAGCTTGGTGTGATGCCTTGCTTAGAAGAAGACTCACCTATTGTATTATTGATGTACTATGGAGGACTTGGTGCTTGTGATGATGCAATACCTAGGATTTGACAGCTCAAACCCTAGGATGAACATGTAGACTTGGAGGATAGTGCTAGAGTTGTCTTGCCATTTACTTGTGTGATGCAACATGGCTAGGGTTTGTAAAGTCTAAGCAAAACAAGAGCTCTAGTGTGGAGTGTTAGTTTTTGTAGCTCGGTAGATATTTTTGCACCTTGTGCCTGGGTGCAGAAGTGTGGAAAAATGTAGTCTCAATAAAGGTCATTAAGTCACTTTATTAATGTGTATTTATTAAAGTGTTTTCGATGTATTTTATGTTTTTAAAGTGAGTTGTACTTTATTAAAGTGACTTTCAGTTTATAAAGTGATTTTCAGTTTATAAAGTGACTTTAAGTCATAAAATGTATCTTTTTAATGATTTGGGGTAAACTTATTTTAAATGATTTTTCGAAATGTGATGTGTTTTTACATAGTTCACAAGTGATTTAAGTGAAGAGAATAAAACACAACCTTTGATCTTGTGGGCCAAGATCAAATCTTAGCCATTGAAGATAAAAAGTCATCGGCAGTTACCCTAAATTGAAAATAAAAAGACACTTCAGGCTTCATTCTAAGACACTTTCCAAGAGAGCTGTGAGAGGTCACGATTTTCAAGAAGAGTGAGAAAAGGGCAGTTGAAAGGTCGATTTTTCAGCAGCAACAGAAAGAAGGGCTCGATTCCCAAGGCGGTGGGCATGTTTTCCAAGGTTGGCACTGCTCCCTAGGAGGGCACAATTCCCAAGGCAGATTTCTGCTATTATTTTGACAGGACGTACAGCTGGTGCCAGTGAAAGCCGTACTGCTATTTTTGGCACTGTATTCGAGGTAGCCAAGTGCAGCAAAAGAGTGGACCGTACTTTTGGAGTTCTGAGCACGTTTTTCTATGCAAAAACTGCTATAGTTGTTTTTGTTGTTTCTGGACAGTTTTGGGCAGTTGAGTGTCACTGTTTCCAAGGTCATCTACAGCACATTTTTTCAAGGGGAAAGTCTGTTCCAAATTTCTGAAATTTCACGGTAATGTACTGTGCATAAAGGCTGAAAATTACAGCTGTTGCAACAATCTGGGTTTTACTGCCTGTTAATGGAAAGTCTTCTTGCATGGGTCAAGTTTGACCAACATTTTATGTGTCTGAAATTTATTTACAGCCTGCTGTCCATGCATGTTTTCTGCTGCTTTATGACACTTTAATGTTGTGTATTAACTTCCTGGGGTCTAAAATTATTTCATGGGTATGGTGATGATTTTATGACAGTCTAAGCTTAATATCAGTGTACATTGAAGTGTTCGATAAAAGCTGTCATTGACTGCATGCGCATCACAGTGAGTTTTTGTCATTTTTCAACATGGAGAGCTTTGTTTGATAGAAGGTTGGCATATGTGCCAACAAGGATTTTCTGGTTTTTATGCTAGAATGTTGACGATCTTTGGTGGAATGACAAGCATTGATTGGGAGTTGGTGGTTAGGGTTTTCTTATCGTTTCCCTATCTAGGGTTTGGAGAGCTTCACTTGTACCAGCTTTGTGATAAAGTTGTGCTATGTACTTGTAATTCATCTTTTAATATATAGATGAAGTTTCCAGCTGCCCACATTTTGTGTACTTGCAGATGTGCTTTCCAGCATATGTTATTTTCACAATTGAGTAGATTTCACTGTTTCAGCCCTTGTTGCTCATGCTAATTTGACAAAACATATAGCTGAAATACTTAAGTTATTTAAGACATATCTAGAAGATAATTTTATCACCTATTTAACATGGTATCAGAGCAAGGCTCTGATGTTTAGTGGGCAGCAGTGCTGTGGTGATCTTGGCAGATTTATTTTTGCTGGATTTTAACATCTTGTTGGCAGGTGTTGGGCAGAAAGGGGCAGCTAGTGGTCTATTGTTTCTTTTGACAGCATAGATGGTTGTTTGCATCAGATATGAGGATTGGTTGTCGAACTACTTGCAGTGTAAAGTCAGAATAAATGTTGCTCTCAAGGAAAGCACCGTGGTAACTATGGACTATGGTTAGCACCGTGGTAACTCCTCCTGAATCTGATCCTATTGCTCTGGACATGCATGAAGTAAAAGAGGCCAAAGCAAAGAGGATGATTCTAGATGGTATAAGGGACCACCTTATCCCACATGTGGCTGAGAAGAACACTGCTCATGATATGTGGGTTGCACTGAAAGGCTTGTATGAGGCTAGGAATGAGAACCATAAGATGGCTCTCAAAAGACAAATTGCAGGGAACCAAGATGGCCAAGGGTGAGGGTGAACTATCCTATCTTACTCGGGTGGCCCAAGTAAAAGATAAGTTGGTTGTAGTTGGAGAAGTCATTTTTGGTTCGGAGTTGGTCAGGATAGGCTCGAAAGGCTTCACCAAGGAATGGGAAGTCTTTGTGAAGTGTGTGATTGCTCATAAACACCTTCCAAATTGGAGCATATTATGGGATGATTTCACTCAGGAGGATACCCGAGAAGGATCTCAAGGCAATGGACAGAAGGAGGGTGTTGATGAAGAGAATGTTGCTCTTTTTGCTAAGAGCAAGAAGAAGTCCAAGAAGGACTTGAGCAAAGTCAAATGTTTTGCTTGTGCTCAGTTTGGTCATCGTGCTTCTCAGTGTCCTAAGAAGAAGAAGAAGAAGAAGAGAGATGAGGATGTGACCGTGGAAGCTACAGCAGAGGTAGAGGACTTTGCGAGAAGATTTGGGAAGGAATTATCTTTATTCTCTATTGTTTCGAGTGTCAGTAGCAATGGAGTTGTGCATAATAGTAGTTGGTTTATTAATAGTGGAGCTTCACGTCATATGACTGGATTATATCATATATTCCGAGAGATTACTGAAATAGGTCTTGCCGGATGGTTGAAAGAGAAGGGGAAATGGCATGTGCAATTTGTGAATTTGGGAGGGTCGGATTCCAAGTCCGTCAAGGAGAACTGTCCATTGTCTTGAGATCCTTCCCAGATCTCCTCCTTAGTGAATTCATCCCATAATCTACTCCAATCTAGAAGGTGTTCTCGAGCAACCACACACTTCACAAAGACTTCTCATTCCTTGGTGAAGCCTTTCAAGGCCATCCTCACCAAATTAGAATCAGAAATTACTTCAACAGCAGCCAACTCATCTTTTACCTGGGCCGCCCGAGTAAGATAGGATACTACGCCCTCATCCTTGGCCATCTTTGTTCCCCGCAATTTGTCTTTGAGAGCCATCTTTCGGTTCTCATTCTTAGCCTCATACAAGACTTTCAGTGTAACCCACATATCATGAGCAGTTTTCTTCTCCGCCACATGTGGGATAAGGTGGTCCCTTATACCATCCAAAACCATACTTGCAGTGGAAAGTCAGAATGACTGTTGTTCTCAAGGAATCCAGACTATGGACCATGGTTAACACCGTGGTAACTCCTCCCAAATCTGATCCTATTGCTTTGGACATGCATGGAGTAAAAGAGGCCAAAGCACAAAGGCTCCCAGATCTCCTCCTTAGTGAAATCATCCCATAATCTGCTCCAATCTAGAAGGTGTTCTCGAGCAACCACACACTTCACAAAGACTTCCCATTCCTTGGTGAAGCCTTTCAAGGCTATCCTCACCAAATTAGAATCAGAAATTACTTCAACAGCAGCCAACTCATCTTTTACCTGGGCCGCCCGAGTTAGGATACTACACCCTCATCCTTGGCCATTTTGGTTCCCCGCTATTTGTCTTTGAGAGCCATCTTTCGGTTCTCATTCTTAGCCTCATACAAGAATTTCAGTGTAACCCACATATGATGAGCAGTTTTCTTCTCCGCCATATGTGGGATAAGGTGGTCCCTTATACCATCCAAAACCATCCTTTGTGCTCTGGCCTCTTTTACTCCATGCATGTCCAAAGCAATAGGATCAGATTTGGGAGGAGTTACCACGGTGTTAACCATGGTCCATAGTCTGGATTCCTTGAGAACAACAGTCATTCTGACTTTCCACTGCAAGTAGTTGGACATACCATCCAACCGATCCTCATATCTGATGCAAACCTATGCTGTCAAAAGAAACAATAGACCACTAGCTGTCCCTTTCTACCCAGCACCTGCCAACAAGATGTTAAAATCCAGCAAAAATAAATCTGCCAAGATCACTACAACACTGCTGCCCACTAATCATCAGAGCCTTTCTCTGATACCATGTTAAATAAGTGATAAAAACTCATATCTCAAACTGTGCGCATGCATGCAGAGTTAATAACAACATTTATCCAACACTTTAATATGACTGATATTAAGCTTAAACAGTCTAAAAAATACCACCATACACCCAGGAATAAATTTCAGATCCCAAAAAGTTAATACACAGAATTAAAGTGTTCCAAAGCAGTGGAAAAACTCATGAACAGCAGGCTGTAAATAATTCCAGATACATAAAAATTGGTCAAACCTTACCCATCCAAGAGGTCCTTTCATTAACAGGCAGTGAATCTCAGCATGTTACAACAGCAGTAACTTTCAGCCATAAAACACAGTCCATATCGGAGATTTTCGAGAAATCTGAGCCAAACATTCACCTAAAATAACTGAAAAGACTCACTTTATGACATAAAGTCACTTTATAAAGTGAATGTCACTTTAATAAATTACAACTCACTTTAAAACATAAAGTCACATCAAAAGTACTTTAATAAATACATTAATAAAGTCGCTTAAGACCTTTTTGAGACTACATTATTCCTCACTTTTGCACCCATGCACAAAGTGCAAAACTACCTCCCGAGCTATAAAAGCTAACAGATAAAGGGGAAGAGTTAACGGTATTGTATTCTGCTGTGATAAGAGAAATCAGATCTGTTGTATCGTATGTCTTGAAAGTGTGCCCTGTGGGCTGTAACATGTGCCATTGAAGTGTACTCCTGTGGCATTGATTCTCTTGGGCTTCCAGGTGAAATTGGAATGAAGGGTAGTAAAATATTCCTGGTGTAATATAACATATTAGGTCAGCCCTAAGGCTGAAAATCCACAGGGAACAGATCCAGGGAACCTCAAGATTGAGGTGAAATTTCAGAAGTTGCATTAATTGCTGGATTGTCAAAATTTCTACAAAAAAGGCAGGCAAGTGTGCATGACGAACAGTGGATTGACACCGCAATTGAATCATACATCGACATAATGATAAGTTCACAGATTCAGAGCAAAATAACACATGAAACAGAGAAGCATCCTAGGAACATTAATGCACAACCTGTGACAGACACTAGGCAGGAGCATGCAACAAAGAAGTCAGAGGTCGAGCAGCCAATTGATGGAAGTAAATGAAGAGTCGAGTGAACAAGAAACACAGCATATGTGGCCAAAACTGCGGGACACAGGGTGGGAGTGACAGAATTTAAATATTTTTTTTAGTTTTGTAATGCTTTGTATCAATTATTCAAGTGCAACCATCTTGCTTTTAAAGGTCTTGTCATAACAATATTGTAAAAAGGAGTTAAGAGGTTATTGGGGACGGAAATTGACATTTTAAAGCACAGGCAAGCAAACATTTAAATTTCCAAGTAGTAAAAAGCTTTGTAATCTGCCAAATTCTCCAAAAGAACAGGAATTGTGAAGTAGATAATGCATTTGTAGAACATGTGGGGAGGTCACAATGGATGCCTTTGGACAACTTCTGTACAAAGACAAGTATATAGTGTTTCACAAGGCACAGCAAAAACATAACAGACAAACATACAGGGGAATGAAAGGAATAAAAATCAAGGGTATGCAATTTGGAATGCTCCCAAATTTTTCAAACATCAGGTAATTAATCTCTTGCTCTAAACAAGTTAGGAAAATAAACAAATTAACAAAGGAAATGATTAATATTACAGACTCAGAATAATTAACCCCAAGATGATCATGTCAGTTGAAAACGAATTATAAAGTGAATTTCAGGTCAAAATTAGATATCGTGGTCACACCACATTCCAACATGTAACTAGGCCTGGTGAAGGTTTGGGGTTTTCCAGTTCAAAACCCATTGGCAGTGGTGATTTAGATTAATCCAACTCAAACCCATCAGAACAGGTGGTTTAGGGCAGTCCAAGTAAAAATCCAATGATTATTGATTCATGGCTAAGATGCATCAACTCAAATACAGAAACAGACATGGAAATTTTTCAAATAAGGCTTAAGCTGGATATTATACCACAATGAAGCTGCACACACAATATATATATATAAGCAATAAAAATTCAGAAATACATGGCATTGATGATCATTAATCAGTGCCTTTCAAATAATGTTTTCACACTATAAATATCAGGATGGATCTCAAACCACAAAGATGGCACATGTACATGTATTTTCAGGAATGCATATGTTTTTTGTCATTTAATTGGCCAAAAATGTGTGCTTTTTTGGCCCAATACGCTTCATAAATCCTGAAAAGTTGACAAAATCTGCTCAAAACAGTCCAGTCACGCAAGGTGTTTTCAAAATCTGTCACACCTTCAATGAAGACACCAGTGGTGGCAATTGCAAATATTTTAAGTAGTTTACACTGGAAAAATGATTAATGACCTTGTCCAAAACCCTGAATACACATAACCATGATTTTTAAGTAACCATACTTGATCCTTCTTTGGTTAGCAACTTATCATAGCTTTTCCTTAGCAAAAAATAACACCCCTAGACTTGTGGGATAATTAACATGGCATGCCAAAAGTTGGTTTATAAGAAATGCTCAAGTACAATGTGTGAATTTTTCTAATCCCAGATCTAGATAAACAATTTCCTAGTGATTTTCCTTGCTGAAAATTCAATTTCAGCTGGCTGAATAATTTATGCTTCTGGAGTTATTAACAGAATTTAAAGAGAAGAAGCAAAATTGAAACAGATCTACTCCAAAACACATGCACATAATTTTATGCCCTTCAAATCTGTTTTTCATTAAAATAATATCCAAGCATACAAAGTCTCCCTTACTGGGAAAATGGCCCATGGAGAAAAGTACAATCTACAGCAAACCTGGCAAATATGCCCTCCTAAGAAAATCTTCCTCCTGCAAATCTGCTCCAGAAAACCCCTCTGCATCTACTGCTGGCCTGTACAGCCCATACAGCGCTGAAATCCTTGGTGTACGGCTCTTACAGTGCTGAAAGGCCTGTTGTACAGCCCGTACAGACTGTATGGATCGGCAGCCTGCTGTACGATCTTGCTGCTGGGTTGTTGTACGCCTGTACTGCTTGGCCGAATGGTTCTGTTGTACTAGTTCCTCACCGTTCTCTTCTTCTATCTGCCAAATCTAGAAAGCTAAAGTACTTCTCCACTCTCTCAACTGTGTTTCTCACTCAAACCTTGTGTGTTGGTGTGTCTTCTCCGCTAACCTCCTAAGTAATCAGTGTTTGAAATTAGAACTCCCCCTCACTTGAGATCAACGGCTAAAATTCGCTTAATTAACTTAAATCACTAATGTCAAAAACTTGGGCACTTTTACTAAATTAACCTCAATTAATTTTAAAATGATATTCACTTCAATATTTAAATTATTAAAGTGAATCTCCAAAGTTCTGATAGATATTAATGACGATTTCCACAGGTTAGACACAAACCCATGTGGAAATGCATGTCTGAGCAACAAACTTCAACATAATGGAGACAGCTTAGTCATGGCAAAGGATCACATCCAAAGCTTTCTAGACGCTTGTGTCATCAAGCAAGTCCATCATGATGATATCATTGTCAAATTGTTTCTCAAAACTTTAGAGGGGGGTATTGAAAAAGAGTTTTGTACCATCCCAACTGGTTTGCATAAATAATTGGGATTCAATGGGAAAACGTTTAGAAGATCCGTGGCTTAGTACCCAATTGGTCCATGATCTCTATTTAAAAAGCATGGAGGGTCATTTGCTTGATGATCTCTATTAATATATTGCCTTAAGTAACTGTTTGGTTAGGGCTGTGGACTATTTCCCTCTCTGAGGGTTTTAACCACGTAAAACATCGGTGCGTCAATCTGTGATCTGTTTGTGTGAGTGGTTGTTTAAGGTTTCAAGTTGTGTGCAAATATGATAATTTATAAGGAATCCCATGGATGAAGCACATAACAGTTATAGAACCCTACTTCTATTAGGTAAAAGGTAGCTTATCGTTTAAGCACAAAAGAGGAAATGGTTCCTCATCCACCTCTTCTTATGTCTCAAATTGTTGTTGAGTCTTATGATAAAAATAAACATTTAGTAAAGACCACAACCCATCTGAAGCTATCTGACACCCTTTCTGCACCACAACCAATTAAAATTATGTTAAATCTTATTATATGATCAAAGATTTAGTTATGACCCCAACTAGTATGAAGCTATTAGACACTCTTTTATGCAGCACAACCAATTAAAAAAATTATGTCGAAATTATATACAGTGGGCTTCCTTCATCCTCATGATATTGTTTCTTCAGATTCTGACATTTTCCCTATGATATGGTCTATAACAAATTGTCATCTCAAAAACCCTGTGTTGCAAGGGTACCCATCCCCAGGGGTTGGGTTTGCATCCCCATCCTAGGTACCGTCCCCAAGTACCGGAAACCGGTTCGGGTACTTCATAGACGTCCCCTGAAGTGTTGAATTTTTAGCATTAGCATGAATACTTTAAAATTTGCGGACTAACATATAACAAATGACAAGTGCATTAAACAACATCAACCCACTGAACAAGACTTTTTCACTGGGGAAACCTTTAAAGAACAAAAACCCCAAAAGCATTAGTAATTCATCTCGTAAATGAGATGACCGAGTTCTTAAAGAATTCTCAAACCCTAATTGGGTTTGTAACACAAATCCACAATTACACCGAAGATAATCTTTTTACACAAAAAATGCCAAATAAGGCTTTTATCAGATTAGGGATTTCTACCCTAATTTTCTTTCTCCTGCCCAGAGAGATCAGGCTGCCCGAAAATTTTCTCTACCTGCCCGAGCCCTACCCGGATCTTTTGCTCACCTTCTCGGTACCTGTTGCCTTGCCCAGATTTATTTTTACCTTCCTGGATTACCCTGCTGCCCGAGACTCCTGCCCGTTTTGTTAGCTGCTGCCCATGGCTTTTGCTGGCTGTCGGAAGCCCTTACGAGCTGTCTATTAGCATTATGAGGGTCTGCTATAGACTCGGGTGCCCTTACGGGCAGTCTACTACAGACCCGAACCCTTCACAGGCTCTGTGCTAGCATCCCGAGGGTCTGTAGGGCCTGCCCGAGTGAAAGAGAAGGAAACCTGGAGAGGAGGGGGGTTGCCCGTGAACTGTATTAGCTGCCCAGTGAGGATTGCAGCTGCCCGAAAACCTGCCAATGAGGAAGGGAGAAGGCTGCCATGAGGAAAGAGTGCTTTTGCTGGTGGATTTAGGATAAAACCCTAATACATAAAGATGTTGCAAAAACAGTGATGAAACCCTAGTTTAGGGTTTGATCAAGAACAAGTGTAAATGCCCTAGCTAGACTCATCCATGCTAGGGCATACACATCAATCTTTCTTCTCTTCAATAACCAGCGATTTCTTCTTCTTGGAGCAGTTGTACCTATGACAGCAAGTGTGTGTAATAATGAAATGGATTGATCTTTTAGAGCCTTTGAGTCACCTGTAAGTGGACCAAAACTCAAAAGAACAAAATATTATTATTTTATTCTTTTATCACTATGACTTTTACCTTTAGTGGTACTAAAGGTCTTTTTGCACTTTCACTTTGACACCTTAGTGGTACTAAGGGTCCTTGTGTATTTTAGACTTTTGCTTTAGCCTTCTTCAAGTGCCTTGTGGTCAAAACAAGTGGTCAAGGTGGTCCTTCATCCCCACTCAAAGTCCATCATCATAAACAAAGAGAATTACTAATGCTTTTATCTCACACTCTGTGTGACACCAAGATCGTATGCTAAGGTGTCTTAACCAAGGGTAGCTAAGCCTTGGAGAAGATCACAAAGCCCACTGATAATCGGTCAGAGAGTCATGTTAGGATATTTAGACACTTAGGAGTTAGTTAAGATCAACTTGTGTAATATATCCGTTAGGTAAAAGTGTGATTCTTTAGTATGCATTAGTATGCATTTGAAAATATTCTAATCCGACGGTCACGATATGTTCTAGACGTAGAGTGATCCGACGGTTCAACTTCTCTTAGATCATACCTACCATTGATCCGTGGCTTAACACCCGATTGGTCTACGATCTCTATTTAAAGAGCATAGAGGGTCCTTGGCTAGTTGATCGATTATGAGAAACTCATATGTAACTTTCTTTCTTTTGCATAATAAATTGCTCCAAGTAGCTATTTGGCTGGGGCCGTGGACTGTTTCCCTCTCGAGGATTTTAACCACATGACAAACATCAGTGTGTTGATCTGTGATCTATTTGTGTGAAACAGTTACTCAAGGTGTTCGGTCTTTTGGGAGTACCCTGTGTACCCGAACAAGTCACACATGCCTAGACCCGGTCTAAGGCTTATAGTGTTGTCCTGGTAATAGACCAGGTGCCTGAGCCATAGGATGCATAATTTTACACAAGGTCAAATACTTGGTAACAGACCAAGCGCCTCCATTCTCCCAGGGAATAGCCCTTAGCCCCAGGCTGAGCCCCTAGTCCCAAACTAGGTTAAATTCCTGGTAACTGACCAGATACCTCCATTCAAAGAATGGCCACTCAACTCTAGGCTGAGTCCCCCAATGCTAGACTGGTTCCACATCCTGGTCCCGGACCAGATGTCACCATTCAACAGAATGGTCACTCAATTCAAGGTTGAGTTACCCAGTTCTTGAGGAGTTCCATATCTTGGTCCCAGACCAGATATCCCCATTCAACATAATGGTCACTCAACTCTAGGTTGAGTCCTCCGGTGTTGGACTAGTTCCACACCCTAGTCCCAAACTAGGTGTCTCCATTCTCCTAAGAGAATGGCTCTCGATGCTGCTCAAAAAAATCAACATGAAGTCCCCGTCGAAGTCCCCAACTACAGGGTATCTTTGGCCCAAAAACAGCAAACTTTGCTCATTTTGGGGACTTTGGGGAAACTCTAGTATATGAAAATTAAAAAATTAATTAATATATATATATATATATATATATTATTAAAAAAATTACCTTTACGAAGAGGGACGGGGTAGGCGTGGGACCCCCTACCCTCTTAAGACACTGCGGGCCTGTCCACTTCTCCCAACGCATAGTTGAGTATTGACTTTTTTTTGGAGCCCATGAGAGGAAAGCTTGTTGCGCAAACAAGAGGATACACGCAGAGGAGAGGGAAGACAAGTTTAGGTGGTGGCAAGACAAGGGTTTGTGCTTTTAACTTAATGACATGGCACTATCTAGCTTGGAGGGTCTGGTATTTATTCTTATATTGTTTCTTCTAGATGATTGCCTTAATCTTTTATGACTTTGGATCTTGTCATTGGATTTTTCTTGGCATAGTTTGTGTTTAGTGTTGATCCTTTGTGCAAGTTGTTCCAATGTTGTTGCACAAACCGTATTCTATCCTTCATTAATGATAGAAAACATACTTTGTTGATGTTTGTGCAAGCGTTGCTATGCATGTGCATATTTCTAATTTTGAAAAAACAAAAGCTCCATCAACTATTGTCATGTTTATACTTAAGGTTCATATGTAATTCCCACTTTATATCAATGATTTATGAACTTTGAAGCAATGTGCATGTTAGTTGTCGTTGTTACTTATTGAAATTGAATACTAGTGAAAAATAAATTGATTTAATTTTTTATTTTATATATATATATATATATACAGTACCCCTAACGTACCCAAGTCCCCTATTTCAAAAAGTGTCATCCCCATCCCTGTACCCAAGTTTCCTGGCAACTTATAAAAGGACAAAGGATTACTTTTCAAGAAGTTGTCCCGAGACTGCGTGTCCGAAATCAGGACATTCTGAAAAGATGTGTCTGACAGGCTCTGTCAGTGTGTCCATGTCGAACATGCAGACACGGGACACACTGCCCCATATGGACGTGTCCGGTATCGGAGGTCAAAAGGTAGTACACATGGAGGTTAACTACATTCAAGTATTTGATCCATATCACCCTCCTTGAGGAAAGGATTATGTGTCACAAAGTCATTATGGAACTTTATGCCGCTTCCATGGTCGATTAAATATTGAAATCCAACCTAAAGGTAACACTCTGTTTGACAATGGCAATTTATATAACGATAAATTCTTTGGTATGGTTTAGAATGATGATCAAAACACTTGCCATTCTCATGACACAAAATTTTCTTCCCATTACTTTAACAATTCTTGGAACATTTCAATCAATAATTGGTTTGAAAGCTCAACACTTCGATAAAAAAAACATCAAAAACATTCATACCTCTTGGTTGTGAATCTAATCCCATTAAGAATATAGGCTAACTACATAAGACCAATCAACCAGGTTGCTACTCAATTATAGCTTCGAACACTTGGAGATTAACCAATCCAAGATGTTAGACCTTTGTGGGACACTTCCTTTGGCCTTCACATTTATTTGTTTATGTAGAATTGTTTAACTTTTATGCTTATTGTTTTTGCTTTGCTTTCAAATTTATTGACCTATATTTACATATTGTCTCCATTTGTTGGTTGTTAAAATCTTAGTGTAGATTTCTTGCTTTCCTATTTGATTGCTTGTATGCTTTCATAGGTAGGTTCTTGGTTTTTTATAAAATGTTCATCTTGTTACCCTCCAGGACCTGCAGTGTGCCATAGCAGATGTACCAAACAGTAGGGGTACTTTTCATTGTAAAGACCAAGTTGGGGCATGTTTTATGTTAAGTGTTTGTCTAGTGGGGCTCAAGACCCTTGGTTTGGCCATGGCAAGTCTTCTTGGTTATCATTTCAAGGAGTATTGGCTTAGTGGCTCTGTTGACTACCCCTTTATGGGTGGAAGTCCCCAATCATGTTGGGCATTTATGCCCTGGATTGGTGCTCTAATGCTTCTTGGGTTGACTCCATTAAGACACATGGCTTAAGGGCTCCTAAGCACACTTATGTTTATGCTATGTAAAAGGTCATTCAACGTATAAGGGTTGTCATATCCGCCTTAGAATACTTCTTGGATACCCCCTTGGACATATTTTTATTTGTACTACCCATTTATCTTGGTCATCCCAGTCATAAAGGAGTCAAGGACAAATCATCCACCTTTGCAAGCTTGAAGAGGTCATACCACCTATAGAAGGAAGGCATTGGGAGAAAAAGCACAATGTTTGGATTTTATGGGGCATGCATCCTCCTTCTAGGCTCAATGTTTCATCATGTTGCAGCACTTCATTATCATTATCTTATGTTCTATGAGGTTTATTCCCCAGATTGTGGGTGACAAACCCTAATAAATCATTTTAAGTCATTTTAGGTAGGTCACCCTAGAGGAGTTAAAAGGTGTGTCTTTTTTAAAAGGCATGTCTTGTCACAAATAAATAAGACACTCATCATTCATTTGTAAAACAAAATTGTTACATAAAAAAATATAAATATAACATCATATATATATAATATCATTAATATTAATGTTAATGATTAATTAATTAATTAAATCAAGAGACGTGCCTCTTAGTAAGGGCACGATGGGATTATATAAGAGCCATCATTGTAAATGTAATATCATCACTTATCTTATCAAATATATTTTATTATTTATACATGGAATATTTATTTTATTTGCATTGGGTTTTCCAGTAAGAAACAGAGTTTCTCTATTTGGATTTGATGGGGCATGCATCCTCCTTCTAGGCTCAATGTTTCATCATGTTGCAACACTTCATTATCATTATCTTATGTTTTATGAGGTTTATTCCCCAAATTGTGGGTGACAAACCCTAAAAAATCATTTTAAGTCATTTCAAGTCATTTTAGGTAGGTTGCCCTAGAGGAGTTGAAAGGTGTGTCTTTTTGAAAAGGCATGTCTTGTCACATATAAATAAGACACTCCTCATTCATTTGTAAAACAAGATCCTGGGATCAAATAAAATCTTATCTCTTTTTCTTGATGTCTACTCGAGGCTAAGTGGTGCGCACCTCTCTTCTTGAGCATATAAAGGCTTAATGTGGTGATTTTTGGTGATTTAAGGCTTCCAAACTATCTTGAAAGGACTCCTATGAGGGTTACTCTCTTCTCTTTTCTTCTTCTTTAATGGTAAGATCTATGGTCCTCTTGTCTTGCACTATCAAAGACATTTGAGGTAAGGGTAAATTAGTGTTTTAATGCATAATAACATTGTCTTGTAAGTGAGACAACCCTTCTCGGAGGGTCTCTCTTGTCAAACATTTGGCACCTCTCTTTTCCTTAATTATTTCAAAACCAACAAAACCTAGGGTTTCTTGGTTTTGCCCTAATTCATTCAAAATCGAATTGCCAACTCTTGAGAGGAATAATAATCACGATTTCTCAGTGGACTGAAGGAACAAGGCCTAGGTCCTATTCCCTCATCTTCACTCAAATAATCTTTTTATCAAATTCTTGTATTATATATTGCAAAAATACAAAAAATCAAATATTCTGAAAAACCCTAAAAATTAAATATTTTGCAAAAATCCAAAAATATTTATTTTTGTGACTTAGTTATTTTTAAATTGTTATTTCTGAAGTTAATAATTGCTGCACTCAATTTCAGTAGTTGACAAAACATTGGAAAAATCCAATAAAAGTTGAAAAATCTTGCAAAAAAATCATTGTTAGCTCAAAAAGACCCACAGAAGGCGTGATGTCAGCCCTGGCTAGTGTGATGTCAGCCATCTAGGGTTTTTCCGTATCTGGTATATTATTATTGCAGGGCCATTCAGAAATAGAAACCAAGCCCTAGGGATTTGCAGAGGTTTCCCCTAATTTACTAGGTCACTCAAGATGATAGGCACTCTACAGGGGGTTGATAGTAAATACACCCATTATAGCAAATTCCCAATAGGTCAAATTCAGATGATTTCAACGGTTAGTTTGGGAAAGTTCTCATATTCTATCTTGCTGGTTTTTACTGCAAAAAAGTACTTAGTTACATACCTATTATTGCTCCTAACCCTCCAAATCAAGAAGCGTTTATTGCATATCTTTCATTGACTCCGACAAGCATTGGTCTACCCTTAGTGGATAGTATTGCTTTCCTTGGCCTATTTTACAGGCCTATCCTTACCTTATTTCGAAAAGACTCCCGTGGCCCAAGGAGCAAGGCCTCTAGAGGAAAGGGGTTACATTTAGATGGCAATGGGTGTATCTCCTTGAAACGTTCTCAGTCATATTGCCGGGTCCGCTGGGTCCACCGGTTCCACATATCTCAGTTGGGTCCATATACCTTCGGTTGTGGAAAGGTTCTAGTTTTTAAGGTAACACATACAAAAATATGTAGGCTTTGAGCAATGAGTGGCCTAAAGCGTTTCAAAATTTGATTGTTTGACATTTTAATCTGTATAAGAGAGCAAACCATACAAATTAATTTTTGATAGTCTGTGTTTCTGGTATGAATTGTTGGTTAAGGTTGCATGACTATGGTCTTCCATCAAAAGCCAAACTTAGGGCCATGGGCAGTGGCTTTGGTATCTGAACTCATCAGTTAAAGGGCCAAAAGATAAACTCACTATTGCAATTTTTCTTACTTTTTTTCCTTTTCTTTGATCATTGGTACTACAGTTTGCATACTGATACATTGTTTATGCATTGTCCTTTTTGCAAAAGATCTCTTGTTAGTATGAATGTAAAGTAATGATCGGTGGCATGCATGATGACCCGCATTGAGCCAAGGCCCCCCACCCTAACTGTTAAAAGTCGAGCCACAAAATCGGGCGAGGCCCTTGCACCTCTTGGGCCACAATGCTCAATGGAACCTGGTCCTTCTCCCCTTTCTGCAACTTCTTTGTGTTTCCGTATAAAAATTCTACCTTTTATCTTTTGCTTTGTCGTGTATTTTGTTCTTTGGCCATTCCCTATTGTGTAATGGCCCCAATACCTCAGTGTTCCATATTGGTTCATGTTCTTTAGTCAAATTAGCATTACCCATAGTTCAATGTGCCTACACGAGGCACTACTCCCATGGCACCAGATACTGTTGAGCCCAAATTTGATTTAGGTATAGCATTTATCTCAACCAGGTATAGTCCAATTTTAGATCAGTGTGAAGCCCCTTAAGCCTAAATTGGTCAATTACATAGCAGAGTTATATTATGGTTGTTTTTCATGGGTATATGGTTGGTCATTGCAATATGGTGGTCAACAAACTTTTTCATGGGCATATAACTGGTTGGGTATGGCCTTAGGTCATCATGTGAAATACAATATACAAACAACTGAAAAACACTTTTAAATATGAACATGAAATGTTTTTCAGGGAACCATTTACTAGTTACTACCCAGTTGTAGGAATCCAAAATGGATGCCAACACTGGGCTAGGCTATGAGATGAAGAGGATAGGGCTACATATTGGCTTTCTCTCAAAGATGCCCAAGGATGGTGCCACATGTTCCAAACCAGATAATGATAAGCCCTTTAGTGCACTAAAGAACCCAAATTGATGCAAATTTCAATTCCGTGCAATCTAGCATTTTCCTCAACTTTTCAACATCTTGCTTTCGTTTTCTCTTTACCTTTTGAAGCCTCAAAGTGATCTTCAAAATTAAAGTCTGCGTTGATTTGTGAAATTTGATGTTGGTTACTATCCTGTAAGAGAAACTAACAACAACATCGATGCATATTCAAGCAACACCCTTCACTAGCAATCACACTAGTACAAGCAATCCCTCTAACAGCACCCAGAATAGTACAGGGAAACCCTCTACAAGAACTCACAATAGTACAAGAAATTCTTCCATATATTCCCTAATAGGGCAATTCCCCTCCCACCACTTACACTAGTTTGCGCAATTCCATCCACTAGGCTGCATTTCTTGTACCAAAAGTCCCTTTACTAGGCGACAATTGTAGTACGGTCAATGCCTTCACTAAGCTACAATTACGGCATGGGTTTCCATGCTCAAAAGATCTTTGCTTAGCTGAAATAAATCCCTACTACAAAAGCCTAGCCTCACAAATGATTCCAACCTCTACTCAAAAAAATATCTCTCCCACATGCTTTCCAAGCTTGCACAACAGTCATATCAAATACAATGAGCATCAGCATCTAAGGTCGTTGCTCTCCAACCAACAAGGCATTCACTATGAATTGACCATGTAAGGAGACAAAAAAGGAACATCCATAACCTTCTAATGAGGTCTATAATATTTGAGCTTGGAAAAGCAACATGTTTAATATTCTCAATGGTGTTATATACTCATGCCACCTTTCAAATTGAGGGGAGGGGGTTATATACTTGCCACATGTCCTAACTGACTTTCTCTTATCCACATGCCTCTTTATCATAACCCCCTCTATGTATCCTAACTGACTTTCCCTTGTCCACATGCCTCTCTATCATAACCCCCACTATTTTCCATGATAACGATTATTATGTGATATATATTAGCTTTACTTTACGAGGATACATCATGCTTGCATTGTGGACCTTTGTGAAAAGCATAATAGCGAAAGTGAGCTAATTTACTTACTAATGGGGCACTGGCCTTGGGCTCCTATAATAAACTTTACAACACCACACAACTAGCTCCATTTGTACAAATATACAAATGGAAGAGGTGTATTTTACAAAGTCTGCATGAAGTAGCAACTAGTAAAAATATTTTATATGCATCATATTTATATGTCAAGCACTGCAAAGAATAGACTAGGGCACCAAAATCGGGTATTACAAAAAGCGAAGAAAAAAAAATAAAAAATAATAATAATAAAATTAGTTTTGCTTTTGCACTATTTAGACTATAAGCCATATTAGATAATGGGAACACATTTGATATGCTTGGTTGTGTTCCCCCTCTCTTTCTCTCCTTTTCATTTGCCTGTGGAGAATAGCGTTAAAGTCATCCCTAAATATATTGGGCATGCATACATGACTAGGAGGGAACTTGAAAAGCATGAAGCCCATGAGAGACCTTTTCCAAGCTTCAATTCTTCAAAACACAATAGTTTGAGATCATCACTTGCTCTAGTTTGTTAAGAGGCCAATACTATGGTGATTCTTTATTTTAATATTTGCATTGCAAACTTATCTCTACCAAAGGTATGCCTCTCTAGTCATGCTTAAACAATAATCCTTCAAGCTCCACTTCAAGATATCCCATCTTAAATGAGACTACTTCAGACCAATCAACAACTTTCAATCTACAATGCTTGCAATCTTATTCTTATTCAATCTAACTGGATGCAGGTGGAGTGAATGTGGGCTATCTTGATTCGAAGTCTCATTCATTGTAAGTGGAGTATATTATCCAAGCTATGTTTGGTTCCCATTGATTGTATCCCGAGAGTATCCTCAAGCTTATTTCTCGGCTTCTTAGAAATAGGTATTTAAGTGATTCTACCTTTGCATGTGAGAGATATCCTTACTTGGCTCTTTGATCCTATCATCGAGTTGTTTTTTAATCCCATTTGGATCTAATTGTGAACAGACAATACTAAAGCCTCACAGATTCTATACTTTTGCAATTGGTGAACAGTTTGATAGACTATCCACCTCTCTATTGATATTCATCAATTGCACCAGGTCACCCTTCTTCCACTTGAAGGCAAAATAAAATTGTGATCAAGAGACATCCATCAATAATTAACTCCAAAGTTGCATGAATCTTGGACAAAAGTGTGGTTTTCGAAACAAGGATACAACATTTATAAAAACATAAATAAACATATATATTTACAAAAAATATTTTGTTCTGAAAATTTAAAATGATAAATCTTTGATATTAAATCCCCTAGACCATTAAATTAGCTTTATATGTTAGGCTATATATTCCATTCGAAAGGAGCTAGAAAGCATAAACTTATCTCTCAACAATTCAATATAATAAATTAGGGTTCTATTTATTAGGATTTTGTGATCTTTCCAGTTTGTAGCAGAGTAATTGCCTAATGTTTTCTCATTGAATTTGACCTAGTTGGTATGTCAATCAACAAACTTTCAATCATATGGCGAATAGGGTACTATGTGTTCCTCATCACCTGAAAAATCCATTATTGTGCTTGGAGCTACGACTGGTCCAAAGAGTGGATATGGCACCCACAACTCCCTATTAAATTTGTTCCCAATGTATATCATAAGGTAATGCCCACCCCCTAATATTGATTTTTTTGGAACTAAAGATGATAGTTTATGCAATCAATTTCATGCAACCTCCATTATAGGTTACTTTCTTGATGGGTTTCCTAGTGACTGAATGATACAAGGATAGATAAAGGAGGTGTGGGAACCACAACAATGACACTACACCCATACTTACAATCTAAACAATGGCTTCTTTAGTTTGAATTTGACGACTAGTCACATGTGATGGAAATCTTGAATTGAGGCCTGAAAACCCTTGTTTTATTTTTTAAACCTACTGATTTTCAATTGATAAGCCGCTTAGTCGTTTAGTCAAGTTTGCATTGAATTTCCCAACCTCTCATGCAGGGATAATTTTAGGGGCGAATTTTAGCCCAGTGGGTTATTTTTTCATGTTTTTCTCCCAAAAAAGATTCGCCATTTTGCATTTTTTGAAGCCCTGTTTTGCCCAATTTTGATGGGGTAAAAATTTTTCACCCTAAAAATCGCCAAATTATTATATAAACGATATAAAATCCTTGGAAATTAAAATATTTTTTGAAAAATATTGCCAATCATTTTATAGTTGGCGTTTTAAGAATTGGTGATATTTGCCAACATTTATACACTTTTAAATAAGTATGGTTCCTTAAAATCATCCCTGCTCTCATGCCATTTTGGTCAACTATAGAGCATATCTATTCCCTCTTTGGGGAATTTCATCTATCATGAACCTGAAAGATTCTAAAACGGCCTCAACATCAACATTGTGTTAAGGTTAACCTTTCAAACGACTTAAGGAATTTGTGCTCATCTAGTTAGGAGATAAGGTACTCAAACAATCATTCTAATACATCTATCTTCCAAACACATGCTTTCAATATCAAAGCTCGAATCATTGTATCCTTCACTTTCCGCTCATGTCCCAAGCCAACCCTTCAAAGACCTAATGCACACAAACCCCTAGCTTTTAAAGCATCCTAAGCAACAAATGTGGGTGAAGGTGGTTGGACTCAGAAGGTAATGAATAACAAAAGCATTGGGGATACTAAGCCAAGACCCCTAAGGCTCCAGTCATGACTAGCCCTAGTAGATCAATGGCTACAACGGTTAATAAGCCTTCTACTAGCTCATCCCAACAAGGAATCAGAAGTCTAAGAGCACACACTCCTCCACCACTCCTTCAAGTGTAGGACAAACGAAGCAATTGTTGATGTTAATGGCCAAATGAAACAGCAAAGATAGGTTACCCTCCAGAATTCATTGCTCCATCCCTCTTCTACTGTGAATGTCACCTTCAGTGCTCTTTTGAACATCGAGGGCAATGAGGTATAGATGCAAGATGTTGTAGGTTTGGAACGAAAGTGACCTCATGGAATATCCTAGGCTTAAGTCACCCTCAAATGAAACAAAAAATCCACCAAATATTGACTTCAATTGGCAAGACAAAAATTATATGTTTACAACAGTCAAAATTACACATTTTTTGTTATCTATATCCCTATCTGTCATGTGTCCTAGGACCAAACATATTACTCAAATCATTTTGAAGGGAAATGGGGTATTGTTGCAGTGATCTCCCCTCGATTACCTAGCATCATATTCACTAGAAGATTAACCCTGCACAAATATTGATTTGGGTGTTGCTTAATCTAGACAGTCATCTCTTAAACCTTACTAACAATATACCTCCAATAAAAAGAGGGGTTGGCAACATTTTGGCATTGCCTTGCAATTGAGTTGCTTGACACCTTGGGGCTCATTTGCAAAGATTCCATCATGGTTGAGTGTCAAAAAGACAAAGACATTGAAGGCTCACCATGGGTTGTATGACACTAATCGAAATCACCGACGAGATTCTATTGAGTTTAGTTCGCTTGGACAAATTTACAAAAAGAGCCATAAAGAATCTACCAACATCTCAATAAAGCATTCTTGATGAATAATAACCCAATTAAATTTGACTCCAATAGATGTTGATGACATAACCACCCTATTGGATCACCAGCCTGGCTAGATTTCAATATCCTAGGGAGATCAAAAGATGTATTTCAAGGACTCAAAATATCATGAATGATTCACAAAGCCTGCAATACCTAGCCTACATACAAATTGTATGGAACCTCATCCCTTGATAGTACAAGAATTATGGACGTCTAGTGGGAAGATGCCATTTCTAGGATTGTCGATTTTCTAAGGAAATATGGTAGATAATTTGTTTCGCTCGCAACAACATTATCTATGATGACCATAGGAGGTCTTGTAAGGGCTACAATCGGTCCTCTAAGATGAAGAAAAGCAAGATCTTATAGCAAAGTTGCACCACCATCTCCAAGTGGACAAGATCTACCTAACTAGAGGCACTCAACTGCGAGCGATGCTAGACTAGCTCAAAATGGTGAGCAACCCACCAAAGCCTTCTTTAAGAAACTCACCACCAAAAAGGATAGCGAGAATATCTTTCCTTTGAAAACTACATTGGGTTAGACAACCAATAAAGAAGCTATCAACAAAGATTTCGTTGAACATTACAGATTGTTGCTCCAATCCTAAGGCCTTCCGAAGGAAAGGAGAGTAACCAAAAATATATCGATTCGAACCAGCCAACCACAAAATCTATAATCAAAAATATATCGATTCGAACCAGCCAACCACAAAATCTAGAATCAAATCGAAACCAATGAAAAACGAGAAAAAAATGATCAACCAAAAAATACATATGATATTCAAATTTTAATGAAAAATACATCCTTTTAAATAACTAGTAGACATAAATATGTTGATGCACCAAAGTGAAGTTGTTGTACAACAACTCAAGTTTTACAAAAACCTTCATAGTGACTTCTTACAAACTCAAGAAGCATGAACTTTTTGATTTGCCAATGAAAATAAGGTAGGAATGGAGGATTTGATCCCTGTATAATTGCGGCTAGGGCTTCAACCCAAGCCACTGCCTACGTTTGAAGTCATTGTCATTGGTTACAGTCACTCTTTTGAAGAATCCAACGTAGTGTTGACGAAGTCGCCAATCGTGGGTGTGTGCGCAGTTGGCCGACTCTATCCATTGCTTGCCTTTCTAGCTGCCACCATAAGATACAGGCGTTCCTGAAGCAGTATGTGTGGTGTTGGGGGAAGTCGTCGATGACGTGCATGCGTGTGCAGCCGCATATAGCTGCCATCCACAATTCAATATGGTCTAGAGCCGGATTTTGGTAGTTGTAGGGTTGAACCGTGAGGACAAGATGTGTTAATCGAACGAGCTCCAAGCCTTCAAGGAACTCCTGCATTCCTCAAAGCCTCGGTCCAAACATTCCCTCGAAAAAATTGTTAAAAAGCTAGACAAAAGACATTCAGTTGACCTCTCTCCCTCAGATCTGTGTAAGAAAGCACTTGCTCTCTCCAAAAGAGCACTCATTGGAACGGTGGAACTCTAAATTGCAAAACATTAGGCCCCTTTGTTGCAAGGTTAGGTAACTCTCTTTGTCGCTGGAAGAGGATAACTTGTCTTTATTTTCCAAATTGGACCATTCTTTGTGGGTTCAAGAGGAATGTTTCTTACTCCTTGGTCTTTGTACTTTGACCTAGAAGCAGAGGTCACAGTTGCACCAGTATGGGTAAGGTTTCCCCATCTCCCTCTCCACCTTTGGGGGAAAAACTCTCTCATCAACATCGACAACAAGCTAGGTGACAGACCACTAACCGCTACATTCTTGTTGACAGTGGACGCTTCCAAGGCCAAGAGGCTTGTTGCGGGCAACACACTTGCCATGATTTGCTAAAATGGTGGACAAATCCCTCGACGAATCAATGGTGATAGGGCTAGGGCCACCACATATGGCCACTCCATTATCGTTGGCTATGTGCGCTACCAAGGCCAGCGGTGTTGAATTTTTGTATCTAGGGAAGTGTTTCCCTAGTGACTTTGTGCCTTAGTCACTAAAAGGGGATAAGTTACATGACCCTTGTATTAATTACTTGAGATGAGTAATTAATGGACTTTAGGGAATAAAGCGGCCTTTTAAATAAATTTAAGTGTAGTTGAGAGAGAAAATATTCAATGGAGACAACAGACTGGATTAAATGTTGGCCCTTGATCTAGTGTTATTTCAGCTACCCCAGAAAGGTGAAATGAAAAGACAAGGGAAATAATAAAAAAAGGCAGCCTATTTCTCATTTTCACTCACCAAGAGAGTTGGAGAGCAAGTTGAGTCCTTGAGAAGAGGGGGAGCAGCAGAAAAAGATAGATCCTGTGGCACGCATTCCCAGGTAGTGAAAAATTGTACATCAACACAAAGATAGAGGTGAAAGTATACCATCATGAATTATAAGGCTGCTGGCACAATTTTCGAGCTAAATTTTGACAGTCCATACAATTCCGTATAGTCCATAATATTTTGAACGATTTTACTAAAGCTAGCACAAATTTCAGGGCAGAGTAGGCAAAAAATTCAAGGGTGTTTTGCTAAAATAGAAAGCATGCATACCGATATTTTCAAACCCGAGGAGGAATTGACTGTAATTTACAATCTATGTGAGCAATACTTTCAACACAACTCGAGAAGAATTTGCACAGATTTCGAGGTAGTTTGGCACTGAAATCAAGGCTGAAAATAGGTCTGCTTGGTTGAGATAAGTTGTATTCTGTTGTTGCATCATTTTACTGAAGAAATAAAAATTACTCTCTCAGAAACAGCTTTTCCCCCTATGGGTTTTGCCTAGGAAGTTTGCCAAAATTTATGTCTGCAAATTCATGGTGTGAAAGTTTTAAATTTTCTCCCTTTATTATTTGTACATTTTCCTAGTGTTTCCAGTGTTATTTGCTTATGAGAAATTAACTCAGTTGCATTGGCGATGTTCATTAGGTTGGGACATTAAACAATGTGAATAATAACTTGAAAATCGAGATGGGGAATACACACTTAAACTTACATCGTATCAACGTTGAAAGGGAAAAATTATTGTATGTGATTTTCAGACTTCAGAGGGAGACTTTCTTTTGTTCAGTGAGCATATTTGGACTTACATTTTCAGTGAGATGGCCACAAGGTTAAGATTGGAAGAAGGGTTGGATAGGGCAGCCAACTTCATTCTGTGGAAAGCCAGGATTGTACTTATACTAGAGGAGAACAAGTTGTGGATTAACATAGTTAATAACCCTCAAGCAAAACCAATGCAAGTCCATGCTTCTAGTGATGTAGTAGTGTTGGCAACCTTCAACAAGGACATCAAGGCGAGAAGAATTATCCTTGATGTTGTAAAGGACCATGTAATTGCACAAATTACAAGTAAAGACCGTGCATCTAAAATGTGGGATGCCTTGACCAATTTGTACCAAAGTTCGAATGAGAATCGACAGATGGTACTGCAAGAGAAGTTGAAGAGCATAAAGATGGCTACATCTAAAAATGTGGCTTCTTACCTTACCCAAATCAACTAGGGGCAGGAAGAGCTTGCAGCGGTTGGGGAAAGGGTTGTTGGCAGTGAGCTAGTGTGGACAACTCTAAATGGCATGACAAAGACATGGACTATTTTCGTGGAGGTTATTGATTTCAGAGAGAACAAGCCTTCTTGGGACCATCTTTGGGACAACTTTGTGCAGAGAAACTATGTGCAGGGTAGCTCATCAAATGGTAAGGAGGAAGAGGAGAATGTTGCCTTGTCAGCTACAGGCAAGAAGTCCAAGAAGGGCCGTAAGGGAGGGGCTAAGCAGCAAAGGGGTAAGCAGAGGAAGGACCTGAGCAGAGTCGGGTGTTATGCATGCAATGCAGTTGGCCATTATGTTGGTTAACGTCCTAATAAGAAGAGGGGCAAGCAAGAAAAGGAGGAATAGGTTGCAACTATAGTTGAGATAGAGAGTTATGCTGCAAAGTTCGAGTGTGTGTGTTTCGAGTTGCAACAAAAGCATATATGTGGATGTAGGGAAATGGATAGTTGAGAGTGCGTATTGTGAGCACATGACTGGGATGAGAGATGCATTCCTCACTTTAGAGACTATTCCAAAGCAGCTTGTACAGGATGGTGAGGGAATAGTGTATGCAGTCAAAGAAATGGGACGAGTACAATTCCAGCTAGAGTTTGAAGATCTTCTAGAGGTATCAAGAGTGTTCTATGTTCCAGGGATGAGAGATAGCAGACTTTCCATTCCGACCTTGGAGGGTTCAGGGTATGCAGTGGTGTTCAAGAGTGAACACATATTTATCTACCCAGTGGGAGTGGACCCGATTGATTTTGTGTTGATTGGTCATCAGAGAGATGGTATGTGGTGCATGGTTAGCCTACATCTAGAGAATCTGGGTGGATGACAGGATCAGAATATGAGATAGACGGAGAGTGTGAAGCTCCAAGGATTGATGTGGCATCGAGTAGTCGGTCCTTAGTTCTGAGGGGAGAGCGAGATGCTCTGGAGATTGAAGTGGTACCAAGTATTCAATCTTTGATTCAGGGAAGTACGCGAGAGGCTACTTCTTTCGGTGCTTGCAGGAGAGTTAACTGGTATGACTTGTCACTAATGGATGAATGAGATGAGACTTCTCGACATGTGGCACCAGTGCATAGTACAGGTTTTGTAGAGGGACAACTTCCAAAGACATAGGGAGCTTCTACAACAAACAATGTAAGACTGGAGTGCGATTCTGGTTCAACACAAGCCAGAAGGACTTCCCACGGGAAGCAGAAGTGGTGAGTGGTGTAGCTTAGGATGTCCTTCGTGTGATGCTGCCTAAAATGAAGGGGCATTAAATTTGACCTTTCTAGAGAGGAGTTTAGAAAGGGCGGGGATTGTTACAATGTGAGAGAAGCACATGAGCAGATTACCAGCTTTGGTGGAGAAGCAGTTTATCTTCTTCAGGAATAAGTTGAGAGTAAGGGAGAACACCTTCCTAGGTAAGAGGGGGTGTTGAATTTTTGTACCTAGGGAAATGTTCCCCTAGTGATTTTGTGCATTTGTCACTAAAAGGGGACAAGTTACATGACCCTTGTATTAATTACTTGAGACGAGTAATTAATGCACTTTAGAGAATAAAATGACATTTTAAATAAATTAAATAAGGGCCCTTGATCTAGTGTCCTCTCAACTACCCCAAGAAGGTGAAATGAAAAGACAAGGCAAACAATAAAAAAGGCACCCATTTCTCATTTTCATTCACCAAGAGAGTTGGCTAGCAACTCTGAGAGACCAAGTAGAGTCCTTGAGAAGAGGAGGAGCAGAGAGAGAGAGAGAGAGACTATGGCACGCATTCCCAAGCAGTGAAAACTTGTACATCAACATGAAAATTGAGATGAAAGTACAACAACGTAAATTACAAGCCTACTAGCGTGATTTTCGAGGAGCCAAATTTTGACAGTCCGTACGATTTTACTGTAGCTGGCATGAATTTCGTGGTCGATTGGGCAAGAAATTCAAGGGTGTTTTTTCTGAGATAGAAAGCACACATACCGCGACTTACATACCGTATCGGCAAGACATAGTTCCAAGAGGAATCGACTGTTATTTATAGTATGTCCACATAGTTCTTTCAGCACGTAGTTTGAGAAGAATTTGCACATATTTAGATATTGTTGGGCACTGAAATCGAGGCTGAAATTGATCTGCTTGTTTGAGATAAGTTGTATTCTGTTGTTGCATTATTTTACGAAGAAGTAAAAATTACTCTCTCAGAAACAAGTTTTCCCCTTGTGGATTTTCCCTGGGCAGTTTGCCAAAAAAATTGTCTGCAAATTTCATGGTGTGAAAGTTTTTAATTTTCTGCCTTTATTATTTGTGCATTCTCCTAGTGTTTCTAGTTTCATTTGTTTATGAGAAATCAACACGGTTGCAATAGTGATGTTCATTGGGTTGGGACATTAAACAATGTGAATAATAACTTGAAAACTAGGATGGGGAATCCACACTAAAACTTACAAGCTAGCTTGCTGCAATTTGCTAAAATGGCAGACAAAACCTTTGACGGATCGATGGTGATAGGGCCAGGGCCACCACAACTTGCTATAGGCCAAAAACAGTCCAGAGATAGCTACAGTTCTTTTCTCGACGTACCCACGATGATAATATTACACTCTAAATTATTATTATCAAATATGATATTAATTTTTGATGCCAAACGATGTATTATTTTTCTCAATGGATTCATGTTTTATAAACTATATTTTATAAAATATATAAAATTTAAAATTTAAGTTTGGAATTAATATATATAAATACTCTCAAAATAAAATAAAACGTATATTGACGAACTTAATGGTGAATACCATCCTAAACCTCATGGAAACATTTGAATTCAAATCGAAATCCATTGCCATTGAACCTGAACCATGTAACATAGATTACAAGTGCATAAAAAGAACTTTGAAACCAATCATTAGAAACAAGGATTAGCAAAGGATTCATCACATTCATCTGAAAGGCAATGGACTTGCCGTTTCTTACAAGTCTAAGGCCCATCACTTTGTTGAAGAAGTCCTACAAAATTCTAGCCAAGACCCTTGGCTTTCACATCAAGCATTTTCTTCCAAAGATCATATGCCTTGGGCAGACGGATTTTGTTCAAGGGTAGCATATCCTAGATAAGGATATTGTACCCTAGAAGGGTATGGAATCGGCTAAGTCTTCTAGACTTGATTCTAAAATTGATTTCAAAAACCCTACAACCTAAGATAAAGGACACGACCTAAAGGGTCATCGTGTCCATGTTCACCACAGAACACGACCCAACAAGTGTCTGACAGATGTTTTACCTGTCCTAAAGTGCGAGACACATTCTGGGCACATGTCGAACACGTTCCCTAACGTGTCCAAACTTTAGGACATATGCCCTCTTAAAAATCAGTCCACAATTAAATACGTTGGTCCCTCCCTTTTTTTCATCTTGATTTGAAGCTTGAAAGTTGCTAAGGGCTATTTTTTTGTGCAAATGAAGGGTTTAATTGTACAAGGAAGGGATTGAAGGTAGATTCCAGCCACATTTGGCTAGGAGGCTATTTTTTTACACAGAAACACTGATTTTTCATTTAGCTCAAGGATTCAAGGAAGTGATGGCTCAATCTCCAAAGAAAATTAGCAAAGGTCAAAAGAAAGGGAGTAATGTCGCTATTGGTGGTCCGTCCATCCTAGTTTTACATTGTTAGTTGGAGGTAGTGCTCCAAGTGCTTCAAGTGGAGTTGTTGGTGCCTCCATGCCCTCAGATAAACCTACTATAGAGAAACAACAAGCACAAGAAACAAAGGCCCGGATCGAAGCTTGGTGGCGAAGGGAATGTTGCTTGTTCATGTAATTTTTGCAAGGGTGAATTGAAGAGCATCTACTATCAAGTTAAGGGTCGTTTGTTGGGCATTCCTTGTGAACTTGCAAAATGCACAGCTATCAATGCTACCCAAAGATATGACTTAGAAAAAGAGGATACAATTGGCTTGGGGAATTTTGCAGCAACAAGCAAGAAATTTCAAAAAAAAAGATGATCCTCTTCCATTCTTAAGGAATACATCTAGTCAATTTGAGAGGGGTTGAAATTCACCCACAAAAAAGCAGGGCAACCCCAACTTATGGTCCAATGGACAAGATTTATCAGCAAGAGAAGAGAGATGAGGTTGATCTTAACGATGCATTCTTTTTCTATCTCAACTTTTTTTCAATTAATGTTGCACTATCACCTTTGTTCATTAAGATGTGTCAAGCTTTGGTTGGAAGGGCTCCAACCGAGCATGTGCCTCCAAGTTCAAAGAAGCTTAGAACCACATTGTTTGTTAAGGAAAAGAGAAGGTTGATGAAATCCTACACCCTATCAAATCATCATGGACCACATCCGATGTTACTATTGTTTATGATGGATTAATGGATGCAACACACCATCCACTCATCAATTTCATGGTGTATTCCTATAATGGACCGGTCTTCTTAAAAGAGATGGATGCTCTTGGAAAATACAAGGATGCACAATACATGGGTGAGTTGTTCGTTGAAGTTATTGAAGATGTAGGTGTTGATGCTTGTGTGCAAATCATCACGGATAATGCACATGTTTGCAAAGCTACTATCATGATTGTTGAAGCCAAATATTCACATATATTTTGGGCACATTGCATTGTTCACTCTTTGAATTTGGCACGTGAATCTATAGCTTCAAATGTGACATGGATTGGCAATCTTATTGATGATGCACACCATATTCGCAATTTTGTTCAAAAACCATACCAATGCCCTCACAATATATAAGGAGTACACTCAATTTGATTCCTCATTCATCATGTGAAAAGGTTGAGGAAGGTCAAGGCTGCTCTTGGGACCATGGCTATTTCAAAGTTTTGGTCTTTTTGGAGAAAGACGAATCAAGTTGCTTCAAAAATAGTAAAGGACACAGTGTTAGATGATGCTTGGTGGGAGAGGGTAGATCTTGTTGTTAAGATCATGGAACCTATCATTTCTTTATTGCACTTTGTAGACACATACGAGCCCATCCTAAGAGATGTTTATGAAGGGTGGGATTCCATGATTGAGTCTGTGAAGGGCATTGTTATGCAAAATGAGTGGCAGAGTATGAGACATCAACAAAGAACTTATCCATAGAGGATATTCTTATCGCCTGGTGGGATAAGAATTGCACACCTTTTGCCTTGCTTGGCTCACTCATTAAATCCTAGGTTCTACAATCACGAGTGACTCAATGGAGGGCCCTCTCGCAGATTCCCTCCTCACATGGATGGACATATTTTACAAGAGAGGAAGGTAGCATTTAGAAGGATATATCATGATAGAGCATTCCTTGGGGAGGTGGAGGAGGGCTTCATAAAGTTCTCCAGGGGCACTAGGAGATTTGGAGGGTATGATATTTTTGGAGACAGGGGGCTCAAGCAGCCCTATGGTTGGTGGGAATATCATAGGGCATCACACTCTATTCTACAACAATTAGCCATGAGGACCCTCTCTCAGGTTACTTCATCCTCTTGTAGTGAGAGGAACTCGAGCACATATGAGAACTTGTACAGTTTGCAGAAGAGCCGGCTTGAGAGGTCTAGGGCAGAGCCAATGGTGTATGTGCACACCAACCTTTGTCTTATTTACAAGTAGAGGAAGGAATGTTTAAGGGGAAAACAAGAATGCGGGATGTGTTTCCTGATGATACGAGTTTGGACGGCGACGTGGAGTTAGCATTAGCCAACATGGATCTTAATGTCCTAGTGCTAGAGCCAGTCACTTTTGATAATGAACCTCTTGAGGGGTCATCTTCCACACCAACAAATGCAGCACGAGATCCTAGATTGGGTTCACAAGGAAGGATGGAGGAGAGAGCAGTGACAATGATGTTGATTTTCATGGAGGAGGATTATAGACAGTGTCCAATACCACTAACCAACTTATGAGATTCTTCCCTATTTTGTATTTTCCAGTGGCATTCTCTTGATATCTATGTTATAAATTTTGATTCTGAACTTAATGAGAAATTCGCAATTTATGGTTCCAAACTTCTATTAGTCCTGTAAGTTTGATCATGATTCACGTAGTAACTAGTGGTATCATTGTATGATGTATTAGTATTTCTAATTTTTAATAAATTTGGATCTTTATGATAATATTTTTTAATATATATAAAATAAATTTTATATATATATAAGATGTGTCCCTGTGTCATATATATATATATATATATAAGATGTGTCCCCTGTGTTCTATTTATGGGGTCGTCATGTCCTGTGTCGGACACTCTTATCTACATGTCCTTTGTGTCATCGTGTCATGTGACTTAGCTGAAAAACAACGAATCAATAGTTGAAACCTCTACACCCGTAAATCTAGGCAACAATATAGGCAAGAACAGATCTAATCCACTCCCAAATCGTCTAAATTTTCAAAAAACATGGGAAATTTAATTGAAAACAACTTAGTACATAGCAAATTTTTGTTTGGGAGCTAGAATTACAAATCCATATAGTCGTACAACTACATGATAGTTGAATTTATCTATTTACTATGTACGATCACACTTGTGGTTGGATATTGCTTTGGCGACTGTATGGAATTCCTTGATGACAGTATTGTCGACTATGTATGTACGACTGATTAAATGGTCCTTAAACTTGGCGGTTGAGCTTTGATGAGTGCACGGTCTTACAACTCTTCAAAACACTTCTTTTATTTGGAATCTTAATATACAAATTCCCTTAAAAAAAGTTGATTTGATCAATCTTGGTTTTAGCGAAAACCTTTTGGCTCTTTGATGTGCTATGCTAGCAATCCATCGTTCTGTCTCTGACGACAATAGTCCCTCGGTCTCCATGCTATCGTAGACGTTGTGGTTTTGACTTGAGCTTTAATACCATATGACAGAGATCGAACACATAAAGAAACCAATATAACTCAAAAGATTGCTTTGTATCTCATTGCATGAATGAGAGAACAATAGCTTTCTTATAAAAAGTTGCAAACTAGTCTAGTCAATCCACTTTATGAATGTGGGATAGACCCCAAAACACACTAAACTGAGGAAAAAAACATAATAGCAAAAAATATCTATGGGTAATATCTAATGTCGAAGAGACTTTATTGATGCCTATGGGTAATATCTAATTGACCATTATAATTTGGCACTTGCTTTAACAGCAAGTCCAATATCATATGCCCCATACAAACACCTTATAACATTAATCCATGACTTAATTAAAATGTAGTATCAGTCATGACATTTGACTTAAATAGCCTAAGTCTCTTCTTTGTATTAAACTAAAGTACATCTTCACTTTTTTAAATTACTAACAAGAAAGTACATTATCATATGAACATTATACTAATCTAACTCTACTCTTAGCTATATTTTTGCATCTTTGGCATCTTTCATTCATTTTTCAGCATATGTACTTTATAGTTGCAGTATTTATAGCCATTATAAGTATACAAGACAAGTGGTTGAATGCCAATAGGGTCTATAATGTGTGGTTAGGGACGAGAATTGTTTTTCTCCCCACTTAGGGTCAAATCTTGCTTGTGACATGGTTTTCTCTTTGAGAACAAATTGTTACCAAGGTTGTGAGCCATGAGTAATATCTTAGTAATCTTAAACTTACTTACAATGTCGAGGGTAGGATGCTTGGTCACATGTTAAAAATGGAAAAGCATAAGAATATATTTGGCACTCCCTCGATGTACATCCAAATAGTAGTAGCACAAACCCCAAGAAAGCAAAGAGAAACTTCTCCAAAGTGGAGAACCCTAAAAAATCAGTCTCCTAATAGCAGTAGCGAACTTCTTCCTTCACTTGAGCGAACTTGTTTGAATGCTTGGTATGAAAATGAAGTGAGATGCCTTCTATTTATACTTTATGTTATTGACTTTCTAATTTTCAATTGGGAACGACTTGTCTACTTAACTAGGGCCAACTTCTCTTATTTCACACTAAAATATATTTTATTATTATATTATCTTGGACCAACTTGTGTCAGGATGCCACATGCAGCTACTACAACAACACTCCCTCTTAGCCAGGGAGGCATCATCATACTGGAATACATCTGGATATCATCGGTACATCACGGCCATCTCGAACATCTCTATAGCATAAGGAAGGTCTTCCAACACAATCTTAATCTGTCGAGAAGTGACCACATGTATCAGCTCCACCAAGTCCATTGGGAACGTGCCTCAACTCAACCCAATCCATCGGGGAACAAGGACTAGCTCAACGTGCCTCAACTCAACCCACTCCATCGAGGAACATGCACCACCGCAACATGCCTCATTTCAACCCAGTTCGCCGAGAAACATGCACCAGGGAGTTCACACGAACTCAAGAATTCACATAGAACTAATATCGGTCCACACAAGACAAGGAGTCCACACAGAATTTATATCTGTCCACACAGAACCACATTCCACACAAGACAAGGAGTCCACATAGAATTCAGGAGTCCACACAGAACTCAAATCAATCCGCCCGGAACCACAATCCACATAGGACAAGGAGTCCACACAGAACTCACATTGGACCACATAGAACCATAGTCCACACAGTACTTAGTAATCCACACAGAACTCATATCGATCCACATCGAGCTCATCCTTCCCTCTTAGCAATGGATATAATCATGGATCCAACCTCCCCACTCATCTTAGAGTGTCTGGGAGCAAAGTCAACCTTCCCTCTCAATGAGGGAGTCAATCGTGGGACTAAACTCTCCACTCCATCGCAGAGTGTCAGGGAGTAAAGTACGGTCCCCTTCTGTATCATATAGGTCTGAATGTGCTCTTCATAGGATCTTCAGAGAACCTATAGACCTGCACACATATCAACTAACAAAAACATCAAATATATTGGGGCAAACATTCATGTCATGTGCTATTCTAGACCCAAAATGCATATAATAACAAATCACATGACTGACATCATGTACATGTATGGGAGAGCATCAAAAGAGTCTCCCCACCCCTTCACAGAACGTACATGCACCCAAAAGCTTGTCGCTATTGCTCTCAACGGGATCCATATGTCCAACACTTATCCTTCAAAACAAGTTTTACCATCCTTCTCTTGTAGGCCATATCATATGGTATTTTCCCTACAAGACAAATCTCCTTAGATGGTTTGCAACATTGCATAATAAAATTTAATCAATTCATAATGCAATGGCAATAGTTCACACAATTGTGTAGGCTTCTTAGCTAATGCTTCGGCAAAACATGTATATGGTATCTATCTGGATTCCTGCTATCTCCATTAGAACATACTATCAAGAGAGTGCACTACTCTAACAATGTTAGAAGGAGATATCATCCTAGATGGGTTCATGAAATGTTGTGCAGCATTACAGCTATTTAAACAAACATACACATAACAAATACTACAGAGCCTATTGTGCATCAAGAAAATAACTATATCACATGCTCTACAACCTTTATCATTCTAGAAATATAGATCTGTTCAAGACAACCAGATGTAATCAACAAGTGCAATAATCCCAAATAGTTATCTTTTATTGTTTTGTGGGTGGGATCCCACTGCCTCCTTGTATGAGAGTCCTCTGATCTTCATCTTCTTTATACCGTCACAATCTGCATCTTCGTTGTTGTTGATGATCATATCATGTTAACATGGAGAGCACTAGATGAAGACCTTCGTACGATCGTCATTCCTTGACTTCTTGTGAGAAGTGTCTTCGTCAACATTTGTAGTGGAGGCTTCATGCTTCCTTTTATTTGAACCATGACATTGTCTAGCAAAGTGTCCATACTTATGGCATTTGTAGCACCAGATGTGTGAAAGATCCTTCTTTTTGTCTTGATCTGGAAGAGGACTTGATCTTCCACCTTTGTCTTCCTTGTCATGAAACTTTTTGCCTTTACCTTTTCCTTTCTTGACATGAGATGTAAGGGCTTGACTTTCTTTATGTTGAATGCCATGTAGTTTGCCTCTCTCTGCAAGTCTTGTCTCTTCTTGCATGCAGACCACCCATATACAATCAAACATGGGCAACTTGGGTTGCCCACTAAGACTCTAAATAAATGGTTCCCAAGCTAGAGGGAGACCATTTAGAATGTTCATGACAAGTTTTCTATCATCAAGTGGATCTCCAATTGTTCTTAGTTGATATTGCTAGCATCAAATAGTGGATCTCCATTGAGATTTGATGGTTGATTTCTCAAAGCAAGGGCACAATTGATATTGCTAGCATCAAATAGTTTTCTCAAGGCTCTAAACATCTTCTTGGCAATCTTCTAAGAGATCCGAGGAACCAAATGGTCTTTTCCTGAATCTGCCAAGATTCTCCTTGCCCTAGCATCATTCTTCCTCCATTGAGTTTTCTTAGCTTCCTCTTCTGGTTCTGAAACCTTCTCATTGACAAACTTCAAATGATCATTTCTTCTAAGAAAAGAAGAACACTAGACTTCCATGAGCTGAAATCGTAAGTCCCATCAAGCCTATCTCCAACCTTCATGCCAATCATCTTGACTACAAAACTGGACCAAAAACCCTAGCAGGAGCTAGGTCAAATTTGAAGCATCGATACTTGTAAAATCGATTCCACAGATAGTTGCGCCCTATCAACGCAAGTTGGATAGACCTTTCTTCTTCCCAAATGTATGATAGAACATTAAGCATGTGAAAGCCCTAGTTTCTAGTACAGAGGGAAAATAGGTCAAATTTGGAAGTTCTCGGATCTGAAATCTGCTTCCACAAATAGATGCTCCCTTCCAAGTCAAGTTAAAGAATGATAAAATTGAGCCAAAACAGATGACAAAAGGGCTAGATCCAAGGACCCCTAGTTCTTGATCCCGGTAGTACTAGGTCAAAAATTGAAACTTCACCAATCATAATTTGGCCTCCACAAAAAGATGCTCCCTCCAAGGGTGAGTTGCTCAATGGTCTTTTATGAATGATCTAAGGTTGCAAACACTTCAAAATATGGAGCTCTAATTTTCGATAATGGCTTCTTTTAGGACTACTCCGATACCATGTTAGATTTTTTTAAGATAGCAGCATAGAAATAATAAGATCACTAAAATAATGACAAAGCACACAAACAATAGTAAATCTGAAGCTCGTTTAACTACGATGATAATCTATCACCTCCCAACCATATACAATGCAACACTATTGTCAACCCCAAGCTCACACCTTCCAATATAGATCGATGTACATCTAGATAATAGTAGCACAAACCCCAAGAAAACTAAGAGAAACTTCACCAAAGTGGAGAACCCCACAAAATCAGTTTCCTAATAGCAGTAGCGAACTTCTTCCTTCACTTGAGCAAACTTGTTTGAATGCCTAATATGAATATGGAGTGAGGTTATACTTTATGTTGTTGACTTTCTAATTTTCAACTAGGGTCGACTTGTCTACTTAACTGGGGTCAAGTCCTCTTATTTCACACTAAAATATATTTTATTATTATATTATCTTGGGCATACTTCTCTTATTTCACACTAAAATATATTTTACTATTATATTATCTTGGGTCGACTTGTGTGAGGATACCTCTCGGAGCTACTACAACAACACTATAGACATTAGAGGCAATTTGGGGTATAAAATGGGACTTATAAGAAAACGAGCCATCATATAAGAAAACGAGCCAACCATAATTTCTTGATGAGTTGGAATTCAAGAACCACTAGAATTTTAATAAAATGAGTCCACCATAATGGTTGACTTGACATATTTTTCATAAAAAAAACTTTTTTTTTTCGTATTTTTAACATATCTCCCTATTTTTTAACTCAAATTTCGGGCAAGAGCACTCATTGGATACGGAATCAAATTCCACATCCAACAATGCATGCTTTTAACAAACCCCACTGCCTCAAAAACAAGAAATACGTAGAAAAAAATGTGATGATGATGTTTTTAAAGTATTTATTGTTTTTGGGGTAGCGAGGTGCGTCAAAAGTATGCAGTGTGGATACTCGTTGGATGCAAACTTTAATTCTACATCCAATGAGTGTTTGCTCAAAATTTGAGTAAAACCATAGGGAGATATGTTGAAAATACAAACAAAAAATAGTCTTTTTATTTCCTCCTCCAAAATTAATAAATATTATTTTATTATTTTAACTATTATTTTTATTACTTTCCTTAGGAGGCCCATTTTAGACCCCAAATTTCCTGTAATGGTAGTATATCAGAGATAAGCTCAGCTCGTGCTTAATAATGTAAGTGAAAAATTAACATCGACCCATGCCAGTGAAGACTTGGATAGAGGAGAAAACCAAAAAGACGCTTCAGGTTTTTGGCTCGCCCACATTAGGTAATGTGGGTTTTGCACGCCTAGGTTAGACAATCTCTTATTCACTAGGAGACTCCCCATAGATAAAAAAAATGTAAACATTGCTTTCTTGGGTTCTAAAACCAATTTCCAATTACTACATAACTATAATAACTAGGTGTTTCGTTTAGATTTCATAGATCACGATTTTGCCATCCAATATTGATGGAATGACTTGGAGCACAAACACTTATATCCCATAGCGAGCTTGTATTTTTTTTAAATGGGGCCTTTTGCTCCTTTCAATTGCACACCAAAGCTTGAGGTGTTGGGAAGCCAGCTTAAGCATGACAATATTTACAATGAGACCTTTAATAAATTCCAAGATAATTTTGTGTTCATGCTAGCTAGGCTAGACTTTCGCTTGAGCTAAGTGTACAAGAGATAGTTCCTCGATTAGTAGAATGGATGCCCTTCCTAAAAAACTTGAAGTTGAGAATGAGGGGGTCTTGGTGAGAGGCTTGACTTCAACTTTTACAATAAGCGACTACTAGAAGAAGAGACAACGCTCATTGAAGGCAAGGCTTGTTTAAAGGTAAAGGTGCTTCCAAATGCCCTACAAAGCAAATGTGCCAATGCGTTTAACATGAGATGGAGTGAGCAAGAGGGTTTGAAAAGAAATTCCCTTCCAAGACTGCTTCTTGATCGGAAGACATTGTTTGATTCGATGTCTAAGGACCTTCTAAGCTTTCTTCCCATGAACAACTCAAATCACCCATTTGACACAGGGGGCTTGTGCTCGAAGGTGGGTCTTGATTATATTGAAGCCTTCAAATTCATGTGGAGTGCAACATAGGTACTAGTTAATTCTTTGAGACCCCTTAATCTTGTTGGTTTTAGCCCATAGAAAATTTCTAAGATCTTATTCTAGCTTTGAGGACGTCGTTGAAAGGGTGCCCAATAGGAAGAATAGTACATGAGTCGCAACCAACACTTTAGTGCAGATTTAGAACTCTTTTAGCAAGACCAAGGGTTTGGTAATCCACTTGTATGTTTTCCACTCCACCCTTTGCACCACAAACTTCCAGAGGTCTTGAGGAGAAGCCTGGAAGGTGAAAGGAATGCCTTGGAATCTAAAAATCTCGCTTGATTGAATCTAGGACCAATTTTGAAACCAAAGAAGGCATAAGTTATTGGATTTGTTTGTAATATTTTTCTCTTAGCATATTGAATATTCGACCTCAAGCCGATAGAAGATGTCCAAATATTCCATGGTGTTAACCCAATAAGTTTGGGGCTCAAGGATTGTTATGAAGGTGGAGTGTCCATTAACCAATTGACCACCATCAAATTTAGGGAAATGAATCCCTTGAATTCAATCTAGGTCAACATTAAAGCACAACAAATAATCATGGGCTTCTCCGACCAATATGTATAAGGTTGTGACCATGGGCAACCTTGACTAATTGATCAAAATATCTCAACTTTTTCAAAATTACCTCTATTAATGGAGAGATAGGAAAAAGTGTCACCAAAAGGGTTTCAACACTAATATTGAAGATGAGACCAAACCCTATGGATTTTAGCATCACAAGAACGAAAGACAATTCCACTCAGTTGTAGTATAAGTCACCTAACACGTGGACACGAGACACAGAGGACACAAAAATACAAGTATCCAACAGAGGACACAACCACCCAAGAAACAAGACACAAGAGACACATTATATATATATATATATATATATATATATATATTACAAAACAAAAGAATGAAATATAGATATATATATATATTACAAAACAAAAGAATGAAATATAGACATAAAGATCCAATTTTTTTAGAAACTTTAACATTTACAAAATATTGAAACATCATAAAACTAGTTACTACATCAATCATTGATCATGATCAAATGACAAACGCACATGAAATTAGATTACATTATGCATATGTCATCAAATAGAAGTTTAGAAATTAGAACTTTGATGTTAGAACCATAATTTGCAGATTTCTCATTGACTCGTCAAAATTAAAACGTATTACATAGATAGATTGAGATAGTCAGGTAATGCCACTGGAAAATGCAAAATAGGGAAGAATGTCGTAGCTCGTCAATGGTCACTATCATAGTATTAATAGTCCTCCATGTCAAAGTCAACAAAATCACCATCATCGCAACTACCATCCTCCTCCTCCTCTGTACCCAATCCAAGATTTGTTGTTGCATTTGTTGGTATGGTGGATGACCCCTCGAGAGGCTCATCATCAAAAGTGACCAACTCTAGCACTGAATCATTAAGATCCATGTTGGCTAATGCCAAATCAACATTGTCATCCAAACCCATATCATCAAGTAACACGTCCCACATCTTTGTTATTTCCTTCAACCACTTTTGCCTTTACTTATAAATAAGACGAAGGTTGGTGTGCACATACACCATTGTCTTTGACTTGAACTGTTGAAGCTTACTCTTTTTCAAATTCCCATATATGATCCAATTTCTATAGCAACAAGAGAATGAAGTAACCTAAGAGAGGATTCCCAAGGCTAACCGTTGTTCAATAGGGCATGTTCCCTCGTGACTTTCCCACCAACTAGTGGGCATCTTGACCCCCTATCTTCAAGAACATCATAGCCTCCAAATCTCCCAGTGCCAAAGGATAACTCTATGAAGCCCTCCTTCGCCTCAATAAGGGATGTTCTATCCTGATAAATCCTTCTAAAGGTTGCCTTCCTCCACTATGAAATCTATCCCATCCATGTGAGGAGGGAATCTGTGTGAGTGGCCACCACTGAGCCAAATCCTGACCGAATTCAACGAGTGAGCCAAGCAGTACAAAGGTGTGTAATTAGTATCCCACCTGGCAATTACAAACAGGTGCATTATCTGTGATAATTTGTACACAAGAATGAACACCTACATCTTCAATAACCTGAATGAACAACTCACCCATATATTTTGCATCTTTGCATTTTCCAATAGCATCCACCACTTTCAAGAAAATTGGTCCATTAGTGGAGGACACTAAGAAATTGATGAGTGGGTGGCATGTTGCATCTGTCCATCCATTTGAAACAATACCAACATTTATTAAAGCCATGATGATTTAATAGGCTCTAGGATTTTATCCACCTCCTTCTTTGCCTTAACCAACAATGTGGTTCTAAGCTTCTCTGAACCTGAAGGTACATACCCAATTGGAGCCTATTCAACTAGAGCTCAACACATCTCAATAAACAAATGCGACCATGCGACATTAAATGAAATGAGATTTAGATAGAAAAAGAACCCAATGGTAAGATCAATCTCCTCTCACCTCTCTTGCTGAATAATCTTGTCCATTTGACCACATCTTGAAACTAGCCTCTTTTTTGCCAACAGAATTTTAGCGCCACTCCCAAATCTACTAGATGGATTCCTCAAAAAATGGAAGAGGATCCTCATTTTTTTGCTTCTTGTTTACTTCTGCCAGCTTTCCCTAAGCCAACTGTATTCTCTCTTTCCAAATCCCTTTGTTGGGTAACATTCATTGATTTACATGCTCAAAGTCCACAACGAAGGCCCTACAGATGTTCGCTAACTTGGAAGTAGGTTCTCTTGAATTCAATATACATTACAGAAATTACATGTCCAAAGAACAATCCCTCCCCCAACAAACTTTGATTCGAGCCTTTGTTTTCTTGTTACATACTTCCATAGTAGGTACCAATGTTCAAAAAGTCGGCATCGGCAAAATTTCAGCAAGGGTCCCAAATACACAACTTCTCGGCAACATCGGCGAGAAAATCGAGAAATCCGCAAAAGTCGGCAAACATTAAAAAATAGAAAATACATTCATTTTTTTCAGAATTTTAAACATTTAAAGAAACAATAACATCAGATAAACACATTGGAACATAAAAATGGAGAAAGCACTAATATATATTATCATCATGCAATCATGCCAAATGTCAAAGATACATCAAAGTCAATATTGTATTTTGAAACATCATACTTGTCCAATAAAGGACTCAAAAGTGGATAACCAGTACAACATGACATCACATATATAAATGTATCCAAGGAAAACTAGCATCTAGCTATCTAATATCAATGCTCTCTTCCCAAGTTTCATTTCTACTTATTACTTGTTTCTCATTTTCATTATATCTTTACTTCATAATTTATTCTATTTTCCATTCATACTTCATATTTTTCCCTACTCCAATGATTAGGTTTATATAAGGTTTTCATGAATGTTTTTAATTTGTCCCTCCATCATATGACTTAAACCTAATTTTTGAAAGGTATGTTTTATTGATTTGGTTGTCAGCCATTAAATGTATTTCTTGTTTTGTATTCGTGATAAATCATAGATGTATTTTTCACTCCTCCCAAATTGAATTTCCAACATGAGACTCACATTTAGACCTAACTCATCTACCACTTAAAACATTGCTCTCTTTTCCCTACAATGTGCTATGATGATCACTCAAAATATGTTTGCTCAAAAAATTCCCTATTAGTGAAAAAAAGTAATTCAATTAACATTGTGATCTTTGATAAATGGATACATATTTTGTATAACTTATCCTTGCAAGGTTTGATCTTCAAATACAACAAAGTTTTGAAACATTTATACAATAGAGGAAAGGTGTTAGTATACAACAAAATGGCTAATTTTTGGAAAATTGGTCATTTTAGCCATTTTGGCCAAAATGGAGACTTTTTGAAAAAGTCGGGACTTTTTGAAAAAAATTGGGACTTGCCATTTTAGCCATTGCGACTTTCTGGAAAAAGTCACGATGTTTTGGAAAAAGTCGCAACTTTTTGAATAATTAAAAGTTGACCTCTACCAGCTTCCCTTGATAATTGAGCCATGATTTCTTTGAGATGAATGAAGAAAATTGTTGTTGTTGTAAAAAATGACAAATATGGTTTACAAATTTGTCTTCAAAGCACTTGGAATCCCTTCAAATCGTGGTTTTACTCCTCAACTGCACAAAATCAGTGTGAGAGCTCTTTCCCTTAGCCAAAAATGAAAAAAGAATGAAATTTTGAGTTTGAAGTAGTTGTGGGAGTCCTTTTTGCTGCATGCATGTCTTAACATGTCCCATTTTTTAACACATCCAAGACAAGTGTCTTAACATGTCTCATTTTCAAACAGGTCCAAGACATGTGTCAGAGCGTGTCTGGTGTCCAACACGCTAGATAAGGACACAGAGGGCCTGGAGAACGTGTACAGTTTCTTAGATTGGCAACAAAGACCACAAAATACATCAAAACACTTTCGCATCAATGGTGTGGGCATCCTAACTTGACCTACCTCTCTTAGTTGGCTCAAGAGAATTTGGTAGGACTTCCTAACATCCAACAATAGATTCAAATTGTGTATAAAGCTTTCCAAGCAGTTAATCAGCACAAAGTGCCATTCAAGAAAGGACAAGCTTGGAAAGCATTGTCGGGGACAAGTCATTTGTCCTTGGTCTGACTTAATTAATTAATTTTTTGTTTTGAATTCTTTAATTCTTTAAACTGTTAAAAAAATTCTTTAATTAAATTTTAATAACTTATTTACCCATATTAGAGCTATCTTTTTCTCCAAGTGGCGACTCCACTTCAAAATATAGTGAGGTATTCTACCCGGAGCCATTCAGGTGGTCTACTCAGCTCCCTCACTGAGCCTGAAAAGGTATATAGGAGGAGGTTGAATAGACTTGCTCCCCGTAGACTCCTTGCAACTCTTGGAGAAGAGGCTATCTCTAATATCCATTTATTGTTTGCCCAAAACAACCAGCCCTCACCAATGGATGATCTATGCAAGCCATGTGATTTCTCTAACATCATTGGTTATCCTCATGATTTGCCAGATAAAGCTATAGAAAAGTTACCTTCCTTTCAAGGTAATAATGCCATCAGTGCTAAGTCTCACATCACCAAGTTCAACCAGTGCATTGCCAAGTGGTGTAATGCTAGTAACTATGAGGATGTTAAGATGAGATTGTTTGTTTTGTCTTTAGAGGATGACGCCATGGAATGGTTTGAAGAGCAGAATGACAATAAGTTCAAAACTCTCAAAGAAATCATTGAAGCCTTCAATGATAGATGGGGTGATAGAAGGGATAGTCATTTCTTGTTGGCAGCCTTGCATACTAGCCACAAGCAAGAGAATGAGACCATGGAAGAATTTAATAAAAGGTTTAATGACTTCGTAAAAAGTCTCCCTGCAGACATCAAGCCCCAAGAAGCGTCTCTCTTGATTTATTACATCCAATAATTTGAAGGAGAAATGAAATATCAGATAAGGGATAAGGAACCTACAAATCTTACGGATACACAGGAAAAAGCCATCAAGATAGATAAAAAACATGCAAGCTGCTGGTAAATCTAATATTCCTGGGTTTTCAAGGGGTAGTTCTTCAAAGGCTAATGAAGTAAAAAAAGTTAAGCTTGAAAACCAGGACCCTCAAGGTGACTCCAGAGATAAGCTCACCCAATTGATTAAACAAATGGAAGTGAATCATGCTAATCAGCTGGCTGCCATGCAGGCAAACCAGACAGCATTACAAAACAAGGTAGTTTCTTCGGAAAGAAATAGAGGAAATAATTTCCATCCAAACAAGCCAAATGATAGGTGGCAAAACCAAAGAAGGCCCCCACCTCAAGATCAATGGCCCCCAAATCCGTTAGAGTCTACCAACATGGTTGATCATCAAGCCATTCCATATTGTAGGCCTTGTGGAGACTTTCATGAAGAGAATACTTGTCAAGTTTTTCTGCAAATTCTAAGTGAGAAAATGGCTGAAAAAACAGAAAATGAACAAGTAAATATGTGTGGGTAGAAGTATAACATCGACATGTATGATTGGATGGATTTGGTAGAAAGTAGTCAAAGTGTTGAGTCAGTGAATGAAGTAGAAGAAGCAGTCTTTGGTCCTAAGCCTAGTGAGCAGCAAGTTTCAGATTTTTATAGATATAGAGGCATGACTTACCAAAGGAATGGTAAGAAAAGTCAGGATATAGAAGGAGCTCCAGCAAATGTCCCCAAGGTACCTCCTCCCCCCCCTAATTCAATTGTTCCTACTACAGAATTAAACATTGATTTAGGAGGTTGGTTAAATAATGCTAAGATGTTGGTTCCTGTAGCAGAAATCATGAAGATCCCTTCTCAAAAGGGAAAGTTACTCAAAGCCATAGCAGAGCCTTCTGAAGGTAATGTTGACAAAGCCATAGCCTATCAGGATGCACCTGTCATTTTACAAAGTATGGATAAAGGAAATGAAAAGAATCAGCCATTCTTCCTTTCATTGTTAGTTAACAATCATCTTCTTCATAATTGCATGTTAGATTCAAGAGCTAACTCAAATGCCATGACCAAGAAAGTTATGGAACAGTTAAATTTGAGGATTTCAAGGCCTTACCATAACATTTGTGCTATGGATAGTAAGAAGATAGAAGTTTTTGGTTTGATTAAAGGTTTACAAGTGCACTTAGCAGCATTTCCAAATATTCAGATTGAAATGGACATAGTAGTGATAGATGTCCCTGATGCTTGAGGTATGTTACTCTCAAGAAAAACTAGAGCAGACTTAGGGGGAAATATTCAAATGGACCTAACTTATGCCACCATCCCAACTCCTGAAGGAATTTACATAAGATTAAATAGAGAGTTGAAAATGAAGTACCATGTAGAAGACCCAAGAAACCCAAGTAATGAATTAAAGTATAAAACTGATAATTTTGGAAATTATGCAATTTTGGCTAACTCTTTGGAACCCATAGAAGAATCATCTGAAGAAGAAAGAGTTAAGCAAGTTTGGCATATGCATTTTGATGGGACTTTCTCTAGATCTAGTAAAGGTGTTGGCATAGTCATTGAATCTCCTTCTTAGAAGGAATTCAATTTTTCATATCGGCTGGAATTCAATGCCACTAATAATGTGGCCGAGTATGAAGCTTTACTCCTTGGTTTAGACCTGTGCAAAGACAAAGGTATAAAGAGGTTAGAGGTCAAAGGTGATTCAGATTTGGTCATTTCACAGGTCAACAAACAGTTTGCATGTAAATCAGAAAGTTTAAAAAGGTATAGGGATGCAATCTTGGACATGATGACATGTTTTGATCACATAGAATTTACTGCAATCCCTAGAGAATTAAATGCTAAGGTAGATAGACTTGCCGTTGCTGCTTCTACCCTTCAAAGGTCACCAAAATTAATTGATAAAGAAGTAAAAATGGAAGTCATTTTCAAGCCTTTAGTTCCAGATAATGTAGATAATTAGCGAGTCTTTGATGATGATAAACAAGTAATTAAGTTCCTAAGTAATCTAGGAGAATTTGTTGGTTTCCACATCAGTGAAGAAGAAGAGGGATGTTATTATGCTGAAGACAATCAGAACTTTAATCCCATTCCTAAAAAAATCGTGTCTTTGGAGAAGGCATTTGATAGAGAAGATGGTCATAAGCCTAAAGAGGAATCAGATACAAAACCTTGTGACTACCTTGATGTCAACATAGGAACTAATGAAGAACCTAGAATGGTTAAGATTGGCAAAAAGACACCTAGAGATGAAACAAAACAAATCATTAATTTACTAAGGGAATATAGAGATGTTTTGGCCTTCACATATGATGAACTTAAAGTCTATAGGGAAGATGTAATTCAGCATACCATTCCTCTCAAGGAGGAAGCTAAACCCTTTAGACAAAAACTTAGGCAAATAAATCCTAAGTTGGCTCCCTTAGTACAACAAGAATTACAAAAGATGTTGAAAGATGGAATAATAGCCCACACTAGGCATTCTTCTTGGTGCTCAAATTTGGTAGTGGTCAGGAAGAAGACTGGTCAGATAAGATTGTGTGTGGATTTCAGAAATCTAAATATTGTGTGCAAGAAAGATAATTATCCCCTCCCTAAAATGGAAACTTTGCTACAAAGAGTAACAGGATCTGGTATGATTTCAATGCTTGATGGTTTCTCTGGTTATAACCAAGTCAGAGTTAAAGAAGAAGATAGGCATAAAACAACATTTACTACTCCATGGGGAACATTTGAATATATCAGGATGCCTTTTGGTTTATCTAATGCTGGAGCTACATTTCAAAGAGCTATGGATTATGCTTTCAAGGGTTTGATTGGAAAAATTATTGAAATTTATCAGGATGATCTAACAGTTTTTTCTAAGGATGGGAAGAGTCACATAGGCCATTTAAAACAGGTTTTTGAAAGATGCAGAGAGTTTGGGATTTCCTTAAATCCAGCTAAGTCAGTTTTTGGGGTAACTCAAGGGAAATTGTTGGGTCATATCATCTGTAAGGAGGATGTCAAAATAGATCCAGAAAGAATTGAAGCAATTTCAAAGATTCCCTTGCCAAATACAAAGAAGGGCCTCCAATCCTTCTTTGGTACAATTAATTTTCTTAGGAGATTTATTCCTAAACTTGCAGAAGTAACTAAGCCTTTAAATAAGTTGCTTAGGAATAATGTTAAGTTTCAATGGGATGAAACAGGAAAAAGGGCTTTCCAGCAAATAAAGGATGCATGTGTCCAAGCTCCTGTGTTAATCAGTCCAGACTATACTAAAGAATTCTATCTGTTCACCTTTGCATCTGAAGACACCATTGCTAGTGTTTTATTACAGAAAAATGACCAAGGCCAAGAACAGCCCATAGCATACATGAGTAAAATTTTAAGAGATTCAAAATTAAAGTACCATATGATAGAAAAATAGGCTTATGCCTTAGTAAAATCTCTTAAGCATTTCAGGATTTTCATAGGGTATGCCAAAGTAATTGGATATGTTCCTAGTACAGCAATTAAAGATGTGTTAACTCAAGAAGAAGGCCTAGGTCCAAGAGGTAGATGGGTTGCTAAAATTTAGGAATATGATTTAGAAATCAAGCCCACTAAATTAATCAAAGGACAAGGATTAGCTAAGATGTTGGAAGAAAGTAATGAGAAGGCTTTAGGTTTGGTTGATCAGAATATGCTTTGTGAGATTGGTGTTCTAGAGTCGTCCCCAAATTTGTTAAAGCTTGAGCAGGTTGAATGGTATTCTGATATTATTTTTTATCTTAAAAACTGGACTTGCCCAAGTCACCTTGTTGGTCATAAGAGAAGAGCCCTAAGGCTCAAAGCATCCAAGTATATCTTAATTAAAGATGGTTTAGGATGGAGGAATCCAGATGGGATTATCCTTAGATGTGTGGATGAGAATGAAGCTAAAAAACTAATGGATGATTTTCATGGTGGTTTTTGTGGTGGTCACTTTGCTGCTAGAACCACTACCCATAAGATTCTTAGAGCTGGATATTATTGGCCCGCCATCTTTTCAGATGTACATCAATTTGTGAGGAAGTGTGAACCTTGTCAAATGTTCACTAGTAAATAGAAATTAGCTGCCCTTCCCCTTCAACCAGTTGTTGTTGAGGCACCTTTTCAGCGATGGGATTTAGACTTCATAGGGAAGTTTAAAGATAACTCAAGTAATTGTTTTTCATGGATTATAACAACTACAGATTACTTCACTAAATGGGTAGAAGCCATTCCCACTAAATCAACAACTGAAAAGGTAGTCATGGATTTTCTTGAAGATAGGATAATAACTAGATTTGGAGTGCCTTCAAAGATAGTAACAGATAATGCCAAAGCTTTTTGTTCAGCCGAAATGTCTGCATTTTGTTTAAAGTATGGCATTGTCTTATCTCATGCATCAGATTATTATCCTCAAAGAAATGGTCAAGCAGAATCTAGTAATACAAATTTGATGACCATAGTCAAGAAAATAGTGGGGGAAAACAAAAGGTCTTGGGATAGTAAAATAAAATATGCTTTATGGGCTGATAGAATAACAAAGAAAGCATCTACAGGCAAGATTCATTTTGAGTTAGTCTATGGTTTAGAAGCTCAGCTACCAGTACACCTTACCCTTCCAGTGTACCAGTTGCCTCAAGAATTTGACATAGAGGAAACTGCACTTCAAAACAGAATTAATCAGATTGTAGAATTAGACGAAATAAGAAGAAAAGCTTATGACCAAAACTTTAGAACTCAAGAAAAGACAAAGAAAACCTTTGACAAATTAGCTAGACAAAGAGACTTCAAAGTGGGGGATACAGTTGTGTTGTGGGACAAAGGTAGAGAAAAACCAGGGAAACATGGGAAGTTTGACAGCCTATGGTTAGGCCCTTATGTGATCAGATCAGTAGCAGGACCAAACTCCTTCCACCTTGATCACTTGAATGGTGAGCCATTGAACATTCCAAGGAATGGTCAACAACTCAAATTTTTCTACACATAGAGTCAACATGGTGTCCAAAGTGACACCCTTTTGTAACGTATCTCTAACCCTTTTCCTTGCACTCTTTAAAGTTTTGTATTATTTCATTCACTTATTTTTTATGCATATATGTATGATTAGTTGTATAGTCATTTCATTTATTTGTTTATTGTTTATTTATTGGTTTTGCTTGAGATCTTATGTTGGTTATTGGTGAGAATCTGTGGTTGCAGGTTCTGGAGTTCTCATATGCTCTTCGATGATCGAACACACGTCCCCAAGTTGGAGCCAGATCAGATAATCTAAATTTATCAGTATAAACAAATGAACAAGTAAAATAGTTACAGTTTAGACAAATATGAACCAGATTTACAAGTTATAGACAAGAGATAGCAGAAGGAAAATGCCTTACATGAAATTTATTAAACCAACAGTAAATGAAAATGGAAAGACTTTAAGTTAAATTACTTGAAGCAATTAAACAAATGTTATTGAGTTATTAAGCATTCACCACATAAACAATTGCAGAACTGAAAGTAAATGAAACTGAAAGTAAATGAGACTGAAAATAAAGTGCTGGACTGAAAATGTACTGTGATTCCCTGCTAGAGTGTAGAGCATGTTTTGCAATGCTTCTTGTTCTTTTTAGTAAATTTTATTACAGTTTGTCTTCTTGTATTAAGTTTTCAAACAATGGTGTGTCTACCCCTACCACATATCCCCTTAATCCAAAAGTGGAGTGCTACTGCGCTCAAAACAATGGGAACAAGCCCACCTGTAGCTCACTGATCAAACCCCCAGTGCCAGGCGCCTAACAAGGTAGGACGCGAGCGCCGTGAGACCCCCCTCGGTCTCTCACCCCCTATGGCTTCCAAAGGTCACCAGTTTTCAGTTGGATTAAAGCAATAATGTGATGTATGCCTATTACTAAAACTCCTCTACCCCCTGTCGTATCTCGTGAGTACAACGAAGGGTGATAACCGAGTAGAGGAACATGGGGCTAAATTCGTTGTTGGTTAATTTTAAGGGTAAATTTTAAATCTTGTAGTGGTTAAGCATGCAAGTAAATTTTAAAACTATCAACAAGGCTCAACCAAGCGGTATCCCTTATGGGAGGTGCTGGTACTTGAACCCTAGACTGGTAAAGAAAATGTGTTTGGTACAGAAATAAGTAAACAAACAAGGCAGTGTTATCTAATTAAATCTAAGCCACTGTCTTTCTGCTTTTCATACCCTGATCCGAGTTCCCTAAAGGGAAATAACAGATAGGGACAGAGAATACACCGAAAGGCAAGTTGTAAAATTACTTCTTTGCAACAGAAAGTAAATCTAAAAGTGCTTGGAAATAATAAAAACAAAAACGAAAGAACTACTCTAAACAATTAACCTAACCACAAATCAATCCCTTTAACAGAGATGGTGGGTAAACAAAAAGCAAAAGACTAGATCTACTTGCAGAAAAGTAAATCTAACATCTAGTGTTCTACCCTATCACTACTCTAACTTCATATACAAGATTTACAAATGATTTTAAAGAGCTTTGAAGAATACCTTAAGAGTACTACTCTTTCGGGTCTACAAATGATAGAAAAGAGAGGAAAAATGGGGTTTTGGACCCCTTTTTGCACCCAAAACTTTTAGGGCCTTTTTTTTGATGAAATTTTGGCAGCACCTCCTGCTTCTCTGTATAAAAACCTGCAAAAAATAGTGACCTACTTCTCTAGAATTTACAGCAGAAAACACTACAGAAAGTATGTTAGAAGTTAGCCCCAAAAACTCAGAAAAAACACTGCAAAAATCTGAACTTGAAACTATATAAAACTTGAACTTCTGGTGACCTAAAAATGGGTTTTTAGGGCCTGAAATGATTAGTAAATTGCAGATTTATAATACCAAACTAATCTACTATGAATGAAAGCCCTAAAACAAGGGTTTTATTCACTATACAGTGAATAAAACCTAGTTTTAAAACAATGACAAAAATATGAGCGAAAATGCAAAATACAAAATGAAACCCTGAATAAATGAATGGATCTTGAAGTTAAAATGCAAGATAGGTGCTTGGCCTAGGAGACCCTCTTCCAAACCCTTAGATCTGCAAAATAACTGTGAGAAATCTATAAAATACAGCAAGAGGTGAGCAAAATAAAAAGATCTACAAAGACCTTTGTAGATCTAGCTAAAACTACTCACAAATAGATGTAAATAACCATTCACAACTAAATCTCCTTTGCAAGGGGCATCTATGCATGTATAATGAAAAATAAACTCACAAATGAAAATGTTATACCTCATATTTGAAAAATGGAAAGCCAACACCATGAGACAAGAGTTCCTCCAAAGATTTCACTTGATTATGGCCCAACTAGGGCAAAGCTTGATACAAAAGAGCCTCTTAGGACTTGAGCAAAATGAGCAAGAGCTAGAGATAGGAGAAGAGAAGAGAGGAGTGATTCCAATAGCATAACAATAGCATGAGAAAATTGTGTGGAGTGAGGGAGAGGAGCCCTCCTTTTATAGTTGAAGAGGTCCCAAACCCACTCCTAAATCAAGGGTCCAAAACATAGATCTAAACTCTAGCTCTCCTCCACCCTTAGATCTAGGTTTGCTGACTTTGCAAGCCATCCACCAATCATAAGCAAGGGGGCCTCTTCAAATCAATGGTCAAAAAGATAGATCCATGTCACAATGAAGCTTAACCCTTAAATCTAGGGTTTCCATGACTCAAGTGGGTCCTCCTTTGACTCAAATTTTGATTTTATTATTTTTAATTTTATCTTTTATTTTATCTTTTATTTTTTAATCTTTTATTTTTAATCTTTTAATCTTTTATTTCTTAATCTTTTTTTTTTTTTTAATCTTTTTTTTTTAATGTTTTATTTTTTCTTTTATTTTTATTTTTATTTTTAATCTTTTTATTTTTTATTTTTTAAATCTTTTATTTTTTAATCTTTTATTTAATCTTTTATTTTTAATTTTTAATTTTTAATCTTTATTTTTTTCTTTTATTTTTATTTTTATTTTTCATCTTTTTATTTTTTATTCTTTATGCGGGGCCTCCTTTTTGACTCAAATTTTGATTTTTTATTTTTATCTTTTATCTTATTTTTATCTTTTATTCTTTTATTTTTAATCTTTTATCTTTTACTTTTTATTTTTATTAAGACGGGCGCCCCACTTAGGAGATTTTCAAAAAATTATTTTGACCATGGGGGGGTTTATTTAAAAATAAAAATTGACTATGCTTAGCCACCCCCCAAACTTAATTACCATGGCCTTATTTGATTTTTTCCTTCAAAATCAAATAATTTAATCTTTCACAAATTAATTTCTTAGGAAAAAATACCTTGTCTTAACCCAAATTGCTCTAACTTTTTAACCCCTTGTCAGAATGAAATGAGACTTGAACCAATGGCTTAGTGGGTGTCATAGCATTTTCATTTGCATTCATAGCCCCTATTACAAAATGCCAAGGTTCAAGAGATTACATTATTACATCAAAACTTAATTAATTAACCACCAAATGGTAAAGTTAATTAATTAGGAAAAAATCAAAATTAAAATTAAAATCCTAACGAAATTCCGCAAGACTACAAGATATGGCTAGCATGGTCATGGACAACAACTTGAAACCTTAGCCACCTCATGAGCTTGATTATCAGAACGCCAATTCACCACTTTGGAGGATTGGTGAGTGAAAAACCCAACCAATTAAAATTGTTAGATAACAAGATTAACTGGAAGGGGAAAAAAACACTCGGTGAAGAAGACTTCCCTGATAATAAAGTCCATGGTGACATCCTTAGAGGAATGACCCATGTTGGCACATAAAGTTACATTAATTATCCCACGCAGGGGAGCGGACATTTCGTGTACAAAAGGGGCAGAAATGCCCTGCTGAGTGAAAAATATCTAGGATTTTTCCATGGTGCAAATTATACAATATGTACATCTGCAATGTACGTGATGTTGCCAACTAGTCGAAATAGGTAGGCAACAGAGAGAAAAGAAAGTCCTTCAGTTGAATCATGCTAACATTTGTCGACCAATGAACATGGCATCCATCAACAATTCTAGGAATTTCCTTTATTTTGTTGATGACTACAGTAGGAAAATGTGGGTGTGTTTTTTGAAATTGAAATCTTAAGTGTTTGACGGATTTCAAAAGTTTTAAACATTAGTAGAAAAAGAGTCAAGTTGTCACATTACCACTAATAGGCTAGATACTAGCAAAAAAATTTGTTCTGAAGAATTTAATAGCTTTTTTGCTACATATGTCTCTGAGGTGTAGATCAACTAACTATTGGGTGTATTGTTAAGGCACTCCTTGAGACGACATTGGTTCAAACCTCATAGCCATGTGTATCACACGTGGGGTAGTGTTGGTACACCTAGGGGTGTAGTGGCAGTAGACAAGAATCAACCCTATGTCACGCAAGTATGAGCCCTACCAAATTACCAATTCCCCTAGTTACAAACAAACAAACAAAAGAAAGAAATAACTTTTTTGCTAAACATGGGATAAAAAGATAGTTCACTACATCCTACACTCCACAGCAAAATGGAGTGGTTGAAAGACAAAACTGCAATATCATAGAGATGGTCAAACACATGATGGAGAACAAGTGTGTTCCCATTAGGTTTTGGGATGATGCATTGTTCACAATAGTATACTTGTTGAATAGATCTTGAATAAAGGCATTGAAGCGTGAGATCCCAAAGGAAGCATGGTCCTAGAGGAAACCCAAAGTCAATCATCTTAAGGTCTCTGATTCTATTGTTTATACCTGGATTACAAAAGAGAAAAGAACCAAGTTAGACACTAAGAGAAAGAAACTAATGATCACAAGGTACAACAACAATCACAAAGTTTTCCGTTTGATGTTGACACCAACTAGTTGAACTTCAGTAGAGATATCATGGTTAATGAAGAAATTAGGCTTTTCAAATCTTATTCAAAGTTCAAAATTACTATAGAGCAGCCAATTGTGGCTAAGGATTCAAGTGTCAAGCTTCATGCAACTCTAGCTGAAAGGGTAGGAGATTCTAAGCATAAGGAGTCATCAATCATTTATAACGCAGACAACCCAAATCAACATTTGCATGACACAAGTACAAGTAGGCTTGAGTCGTGGTGGTAATTCTGACTTGGATGAGGATCCCAAGAAGAAGCCAACGTGGTGACATTAAGGAAGAGACCCAATGGATACAAATCGTTGTACAAGGTCAAGTGCAAGGTCAAGTACAAGGTAGATGGTACACTCAAGAAGTACAAGAAACGATTGGTTGCAAAAGAGTTCTATCAACTAGAGGGCATTGACAATGAGGACACTTTTGCTCCTATAACAAATATGAGCACCATCCATCCATCTAGTTCTAGCCAAGGCAGCATAGTTTTTTTAGAAGGTCCATCGGATGAACATGAACTGTGCCTTCCCCAATGGAGATTTGGAGGAAAAAGTCTACGAGTATCAACCCTTGTGTTTTCAAGTTCCAAGGAAAGATCATCTTGCTTGTAGACTAAAGAAGGCTGTATATAACACAAAGCAGACACCTAGGGCATGGTACATTAAGATTGACAAGTACTTGGATGAATAGGGTTTCCAGCAAAGCCCTTCAAATTCCAATATGTACATCAAAAGCATTGGTAATGATATCATTCTACTAGTCATAAATGTAGATGACATCATTATTACCGGTAGTTAACCAAGTGTTATTGAACAAACCACAAGAGCTATTGAACAAACCAAATCTAATATGAGTAAAGCTTTTGACATGACTAATCCAAGTCTCCCTAATTACTGCATAGGCATAGAGATTTGACAAACATGTAGCAACACTTTTGTCTCACAAACAAAATATGCCAAGAGTTTGCTCAATAGGTTCAAAGTGACAAATTGCAAATCCTTGTCTATACCTATGGAGAAAGCGTTAAGGCTTTTAACCAAGACTGACTCTAAAACAATTACTTAGTCAATCTATGGACAACTAGTGAGGAGCTCGATACACCTTACAACGACTAGACTTGATTTGAGCTACATTGTGAGCTTCATTTCGAAATTGATGAAAGCGTCGTAAGTACAACATTGAACTGCAATGAAGAGGTGTTGAAATATGCAAAAGGGATACTTTCCATTGGCATTATGTACAACCGAAGCAAAGACCCTAGGCTATGTGCGTATACAAATTCAAATTGTGCAGGTTGTGTAGATGATATGTATTCAACCTTGGCATCACATGGACCAACAAGAAGCAACATGCAGTAGCCCTTTCATCGATAGAAGCAGGATATCAAGCAACAGTGCAAGGAGTATGGAATGCAATTTGGCTAAAGAGGTTGCTTTCAAACATGAAGATGCAGCAAACAAATCCAACACCCCTACTCTTTAACAATAAAAGGGTGCTCAAACTAGGCAAGAATCTAGTCTTCAAGTTATTGATTTGGGCAGCAGACAGAGAAATTTTCCAGGGGGTCATACCATTCAGGTGGAGGTTCTATTTTTGCAAGGCAAACTAGCAAGACCGTACAGCAAGGTTGTACAGGTATCTGTAAAGCCACACGAGCCAGCGGAGGTAAGGTCATGCAAGTCAATCCACACAGAACAATGCGGATTCATACAGTTGTACAGATGATACAGTCAACCGTACATGGGCGTACAATCATGGTCGTACAGATGTACAACAGCAGTAGGAAGAGGGGATTTGATGAAAAGATTTGCAGTCAAGAGGATGTTTTTGTGAAGGGCATTTTGCAAGGTTTGCTTTTGTATATTTTCTCGAGCTATTTTCCCAGTAAGAAAGCCCTTGTAAGCTTGGAAACTATTGAATGAAAAGTTTATTTGAAGGGCAAAAATTTTGTGAATGTTTTCTTATCGAGTAGATCTGTTTCCATCGCTATTGCTTCTGCTATTTGAATTTCTGTTAATAGATTTCAGCAAGTATAAATAAATCAGTGAACTAAAACTTAAATTTTAGCATGGAAAATCACTAGGATTGTTTATCTAGTGCTGGGGTTAGAAAAAATTAACAATGTTGTCCAAGTAGCACAAGAGATGTGAGATGACAAGAGAAGCAAGAAAAGCTGTTGGTTTGCATGTTGACGCAGTAAAGGAGAACTTTGAAGATAAGAATGGAGAGGAGCTTCCACAACATGGTGATGGGAGGCAAAGGTGAAATTTCAGAAATAAAAGATGAGAAGTATGTTCAACAGGTTGTTAATTTGTTGACAATCAAGTTCTTTGTTGGTCTAAATGTTGTTGAGTCCTAGGTTGATGAAAAAGAAGGTACGAATGAGTCTAAGAAAGCACTCATGGCTCCTTAAATGAAACTAGATTCGTCTAGCATAGAGCCAAAGCAATTTGGTTGCTGCTAAGATGAAAAGAATGCTAGAGATTTGCAATTTTCATGTGTGGATCAGCCACAAGGTGTAAATAGTAGGTATGGGTCAGCCACAAGAGGTGAACTTTCTAGGTGTGAATGCCACTCACTGCAGGTTATGGCAAGCCCCAGGGCCCAGAGGCTTGATTTGTAAAATTTGATGCATTTTGGTACCTAGGTATGGAAGAAAAAAATTTGAAGTTGAAATCAGCTTCAACATCTATGGTAGGTGTTAAAGTTTTACGGTTAGGTTAAGTTTTAACAAAACTCAAATACTTTAATGCATGAACAGAAATATAAAACAAGATTCAGAATAGTACTGCTTCAATCAATTTAAACTACAAATTAAATCACACATAATTTTCATCTCTTTCAACTTTAACACTCCATTGGTCACTACGTTAAAGTTGGTCCTCGAGATGATTCATCAAATCCCATGTACAGTAACAAAATAATAAAATAATGTACAGTAGATAATAGCAGTAAAAAATCATACCAATTAATTTGAATCAACCTTATAGTCAGATACTTTGAGTTTTGATCTTGTCACTGAAGGAACAAGCCAACTGGGTGAACAAATGACGTACCTTGAGAGAGAGCTTAATAGGTTTAAAGCAAAAGCATACTGACACAGACTCTTAGTCAACAAGCACAGTCATACCCAGTACAGTCACGCTGACAAAGCACAGCCATGCTGAGTAGGGATGCAGTCACATTGTGCAGAGACACATAGTCATGCTTGCAGAGAAACCCTTAATCAAGCTCAGCAGAGAGGAGGCACATGGTCAAGCTGGCGGAGGAGAGACACGGTCATGTTGCCAGTGACAGTCACGTTGCAAAGGAAGATACAGTCACATGGAACAGTAGTATACAGTCACGCAGAAAGGCAGAGAGCCACAGTCCACACAAAAGCTAGGTGACACACAATCACACTGTTGGAAACGCAGTCCACGCAGGAGGAAAGACCACAATCATTCTGCTAGAAACCCAGTCCATGCAAGAGTGAACAGTCACGCGAAGGTGGAGTCATGCTGCAGGTGGAGAGGTGGTCACGCTAGGCAAAGTCATGCCGAGAAACAGCACATGATTACGCTACAGAGAGAGGTGGTCACGCTAGAAAAGAGTCACGTTGCAGAGAGAGGTGCTAGGGCAAAGTCCCACTAGGGAAAAGTCACGCTAGGACAAAGAGTCACGCTGCAGAGAAAGGTGGTCACGCTGAGATGCAATCACACGTGGAGATGTAGTCACAATGAGATCACGCGGAAATGCAATCACCTGCGGAGGTGTAGTCACGCAGAGATAGCAGTCACACGGAGCTGAAGCAAGGTTCATGCTGAAGGTGTTGGCAAGGGGAGAACAGTCATGCAGCAATCAAAGATACGATCATGCTGGTGCAGTCACACGAAGAGTCACGCGGAGGAAGCAACGCATGAGGGAACAGTCACGCTAAGGAATCACAAGGAGGAACAAACAAGGAAACAGATCCGTATCTCGTGTTTACATTAAACATTTAATTTATAAACTTGATACTCCTTAAGATAGGGTACAAAAGGTCCAAGATAAAACCATAACCAATGGTCCAAAAGTTTAATAAAGTAAAACTATAAAATAAATGACTTAGGGTAGTATCAAAGGTCCAAATAAAATGAATGGCCCAATGGTCATAAAATAAAACCATAAGGTAAAAAGGTCCAAAGGTTTTATTAATAAAACCATAAATTAAACATGACTTAGGATAAAACCCATAAAGTAAGAGTCATCATAACAAAGGTACCCACACAATAAGAGTGTTGGGACCAAGTAAGATAAAGGACCATGAGTCAACCAAGGAGGTCACAATTAAAGAAACCCACAACCCCACAAGATCAAGGTGAACCATAAGGATTGACAAACATTAATCTTTTCTCTCTCTCAAGGTACATTGTTTCATATATTTTATCATCACTGTATAAGGGGAAGATCCAAACCGGATGGTATGATCCTTTGGTCCTCAATACTGCTCCTAAGAGTTTGGTGCTAGGGACATCATCAAGGGGTGGCTAGTCCTTGAGAAACAACCTAGCAATAACCGATTAGGAGAGAGTAAATCATCTTAGTCAACTTGACCAAGATTCACCTGGTTAATTGACCATGGATGCTCCTGAAGGAAGTGCTTGGTCCCACACCAAGAATTTGCCTAGTCCCAGACCAGGAAGTCTCTGTCTCAACCTGCAGAATCTGCTTGAACCTCGTGTCCAAGAAACTGTCTGGTCCCAAACCAGAATACCCTGGAGACATATACGGGCCCTAACCACATGTTAGGGACTTTGCCATGGCATCAACCAACTTGGTCCTAGACCAAGAACCCCAGGATACTACTGGGGGGCCTAGGGTTCCTTCTAAGGTCTTACTCTGCCCTAGTTAACTGACTAAGGTACTATTCACCCTGAGAATGGGTCTCGTAGCTGCAAACATCTTGGTAACTGATTGAATTAAGTTGATCAACTCCCTGGTCCCTGACCAGGTCCTCCATTCTCCCAGAGAATGGCTCTCGATGCTGCTCTATCTTTAACAATAGGTATGCTGAAGTTTTCACCCAACATTGACTCAGCTGGCTGAAGAGTCAATGGTTCATAATATCATATTGAGGTTGATGAGGTGACTTGCTCTGCATCAGCCATGCCAATTGCATGTGATACAGTCATCATTACTTCTCATTTGGTGATAGCTTCAAAAACTGATTTTTGAAGTGCATTTAAGAGGTGGGTTGCAAACATCTTTGATGTGTTTGGCCCAGATAAGTTTGTATTTTAGGACAAGCATATAGTTTGCATACGAACATTAAGCGAGGGTGTTAGAGATAGATTGATATAATGGCCATATGATAATGCACTTTTTGTTAGTCATTTCATAAAGTTAAATTTATTAATGTAATAAAGTGGCTGTGCAAGATTTGTGGTACAATACTTCTCTCTCTCAAGAAACATATATATGTATTGGCATTTACACAAATTAATCAATCAAGTACTAATGTAATTTGTTGTTCAAGACTTGTCTCTCTCGTGAGAAATTACATGTATTGGCAATTATACACATCAATCAATCAAGTAAAATCTCTCTTATTTCTCTCTCTTCTCTTTGTAATATTCTGCTATGTGTATGTGTCATCTCATTAGTACAAATTTTTTTATCTTTAATAAAAGAAATTGTAATTTAAGTTTTTCTTGTTATTATTCTTTCTTTTAATTAGAAATCTGTTCATTCTCAGATTGTATAGGTAGTAAGAGTCCCGCATAGCCCCAATTAAGCTTAGGAGTCTGAAAACATCCCTTCTAATATGAAAAGTTGAAAACAGACAAGAAATGGCTTCCAATTTAGACAATGACCAAGCAATAACTCTAAAATATTTCTACGAGTTGCTGAGCCATTTCCAAGGCATTTAGATGTCCAAAATATTTTCAGTAGCAAAATATTGCTGTTGCCCTGGGGCATGGGCAGCAGTTTCTTGCAACTAAGATTTATTCAAACCACCAAATGCTCACTTTCTTAGCCTCTCAGGTTGAACACAAAAATTTTCAATGATATTTCAGTGAGTTATTGTTCATCCAGACGATTTGTGATGCCAACAACACTAGACACGTGGTCTTAGATTCTCACATGGCTAGTTCAAAGTGTTTTTTTCAATGCAAGTTGAAAATGACCTTCATATCCCTCAAGAGGAAATCAATTCAATACTATGCTCTGTTTAGGAAGTAGAGATTGAAGAGCAATTATTTTCAGGTGTATGTAATTCAGTATGTGATTCAGGGCAGATATTATTGTCTTTTCAGAGATTTGAGGGGGGCAATTATCTATCTGATTTAGTTATTCCAACCAAATATGTTTTGTTTTGTTTCAGGGGTGGTAACCTTCAAGTGACAAACTTTACAAAGTTCTCCTTATACCTATCAGATTAATTGCAGCAGACTTCCAACCCATTTCCACTAGTGGCGATGTCAAGAACCCTGCAACCACTGTTGATATTGGCATAGGTAGTAGTAGAGAAATCTGTCCCAACATCGAAGATGTTCTAAAACCCGCCCGCATTCTTAGATCCAGTATCCAACGTGGGGTGTAGCCAATCCTGACCCCCAGCTTCCCATATCTAGAATAGATCTTGTAGAAGAGACAATATCACTAACTTCTTTACTTCTTGTAGGGGATTGTTAGTTTTGCTAGCTCGGTAGGTACTTCTATATTGGGGGTATCTAGCAATGTATAAGGAGCTGACATAGACTCTCTAGAAAGTTTTTGTAAAAGTGTCTTCTGTAATACTTTATGATCAATGGTATTGGAGGGTGAAGGTACTAGTTGTCCCATGGTATTGGCATAAAGTGAATGTTATAAAAGAGTCTATGGAGAGTTGTATAGGTGACACAGTTAGAGGAGTGAGTCATATCTCTTGTGTTGGACAGGAGTGAGTCATATCTCATGTTGGTTAGTGATCAGTAAGTGATCAGATCTGAGAGAGGGGTCTCTTAGAGGCTTGGGAGTTACAGATTCACTCAAGCTGGGATTTGTCTTTACCGTTGAGGGATTGGGCATAGTGAAAGTCAGGAGTCTGATATTCGATGTGTCATATCCGGAAAGTAAAGCTGTAAGTGCTCATTAACAAATCTGCAATACAACACAAACTGTTTGCTAGTTTTCCCCAATGGGATTTCCAGGGTACATCTTGCGTTCGGTTTTTTGTGTATTGTTGTTAATCAATGTTTGTTATTTCTGATTCAGTTTTATGAGTTAAATTAAGACGGGGATAAAAATTAGTGAATAAATATCAATCAGATGTGGTTTACTGAAAATTTCACATTAACAGCCTTGGATGGTACATGAGCTTCTTCTACTTGCTCTCCCCACAAGTACTATGATACGCCAAAGGACAGTTGCACCACCTCCTCTCAACCCCAGGCACTCTTTAACAATGCCCTCAAACTTAGTATTGGTGACTATATAGTGGTTAACATCAATGAAGGGCTTCACCCCATCTTTTCTACTCCTTGTTTGGTTACTCCTCATCTACAAGAGTAGCTCATTTTGCGTTATTGTATCGTACAAGGATTGTATTCTTATAGGTAATGTCATGTAATCTTTTAGGTTTTGACTTTTGTTCTTGGTGAACCCCCTCATTTAATGTTTTTCTTTGGTTGGAGATGCCTTGGGCAGCTGTTTCATCACTGTTATTGTTCATTATACTTTTGAGTCCCATTTGCCTATTTTGGTCAATCCATGAAAATATTAAGACATTGTGGCAGACAACCCATGGATGTTAAAGACACTAGAATTTTCTTCCAAGAAGCACCAAAGGACTTCTGATGTACATTGATCATAAGGCAGAGACAATGGGCTTACTGTTGGAAGCTAGAGCCTAGAACATCAACAAATAGACTAAAAATTGCTGTATTAGAAAAAGTATTGTACAAGAACTTTCTTTTAAAGAAGCACCTAGTTTTATGTTCAGGAAAAGGAATACAATATAGATGATCAATACAAGTCAATGTCCCAATATTAAGTAACTGTGCAAAACTTTTAAAAGAGCCTGCCAAAATGAAAATTACACCACAGTATGTTGAAGTGACATCATGCATGAAACTTGAATACCTAATCCCCTCAAATAGAAAATGGGAGAATAGTGGAAAGCTTATGCTGGATGTTTTACATTGTTTATTTTGTATGCCAGAATACAAAATCTGAGTAACTTGATCATAAGAAAGGGTTGTGACAAGTTTATCTCACTGCTATACCAAATGTATTCAAACAAGAGAATCTGAAAATATGAATACAAGGGCTAAAGAGTGCCAAACCTCCAAAATTGTGTAGATAGGAATGGTAACTGTTCCATCCACCACAATACTTCTTAAGAGGGAATTGTGGCGGCGTCCATAAGCCAGAAGGATGTGCGCAGATGTTGGTGAAAACTGTTGTATCACAAACAAACAATCAGCATTGAATTCAAAATATTTCAAATATATTTGAAAACACCACCCTAAGCTAACTACATAAATTCAAAATGCAATAATTGGAAAGAATTATGAATGCCCAAAAATTAAATTCACAGTCCAGCATCAAAATCTACATACTAGCTTCTACACCCATTTTTGGTGCTCTTTTCACTGTTTGTTTGGGAAGGGGGGAGAGTGCCTTTTAGTACTATTGAATGTTTGGTGCTCAACAAAGGATGGAAAAATTGGGTGCAAATTAAATATCAGTTATGTATTTCAGTATTTTAACTGGGTTTCAAACTGTGTATCTTGGTATACTAAAGCTTATAACTGGACCATGTTATGTAACATTCATAACAATTCAAAAATTGAATTATATCATGCAATTGCAAAGTTCAGGCATTTTCCGCTTTCTTAGCAATGTCCTAGTGGGATGATGTTCAGCCAATTAAGCATGAGCATGGCAGCCACAACCATGATGTCAAGAATCTTTGTTTTGGTTAACAATTAACAAAAAACTGAACTTCAAGTTCGAATTGATACATAGGACAGGGGTACCATATAAAAATTGTTAAAGAACTAAATTAAGTCAACATGTTCACGACAGAATCTCAATGCCTTCCACATGTTTGCCTAGTTGGAATATAATAAAAGACCTTTTCATTTTGTGTTGCATTGCCCGAGTGCTAAGTGATCAGAATAATAGAATATTGAAAAAGAGGCCACTTGACCTATTTATGGCATGAATGGTGATTGCCTTACAGTTTCAGAAGCACTTTCTGGGTAACATGAGTATATAATAACTACAATAAGATACAAAGCAGCCAAGTTGCCAACAAAACTAGATCTTAGGACTATATGATCTATACAATATTTTCAAAATGTAAAGTCAAATTTTCAATATGAAAAAAAAAAATCAACTAAACTACAAACGACAGTTACAATGTACAATATACACTGTATATTTTGATAAGCAAAAGTGACTGTGCCTACAAGTGGACAGCAACATCTACCTAGCATGGTTCTTTGCAATGGAGGAATAGAAGGGGTATTTTGTGCACTGGAAGGTACTGGTTAGCTGCAGTACATCCCAAAGAATAACCTGTTGCTGTTGCTAAAAGAAATCAAAAAGAATAATAATGTGTTTAAGCAGCTGCACTAATAAGCAATACAAGGTAAATTACCCTACAAAACGAGTTGGCATTTCCACCAGTTCTTATTAAGTAATCAAAGGAGCTGGGATATCACCTAATATTGCCAAATGTAATAACCTTCAGGAGGAGAACAAAACTAAACAAAGAAAAAGATGGAATAACATACGAAGGTAAACAACCTTGTCATTTGATACTTTATAAAATCAGAAAGAAAATATAGAAATCAACGTAAAATATACCAATTTAAGAGATTCAACGAATGGTTCAATAACTCATTCAAAGGCATGATAATTTTGTTCAGTCATTATGCCAATCTCTTCCCACACCCAGGTCTACAAAAAACACATTGATAAAAACAGAAATCAATTCATAAAAATGCAGATTAGGTTTACAAAAAATATTGTTGACACTTGTCATTTCTGAGACATTGATTGGGAATGAAGTATTGTATCTCCCTTAATACCCAAAAAATTACCCAGAAAATTAGCTGACTCCAGAAAATTACCAACCATGAAAACCAATCAGCTCAGAACTACAACATGGTATAAAAAGAAATTAACTGACTCCAAAAACATATTTTTTGGACGGGAATGGAAAGGGGTTGCCAAGGGAGAATACAATATCAAGCTTATCAGTTCTTATGTAATGTATTTCTGGACATAAATACTCTGTGAGATATGCAATTTTTTGCTCTGAGATACAGGTTTAGATGTCAGAAAGCGCATCTTAAATAATATGTTCTATTATGAAGTGCTAGAAGAGTAATATGAGCATCTTGCCAATCAAATGACATGGATTCATACAATTGCCAAACAAACATTGATTTAATTACTAGTACATTATTTGCACTCCCTCGTCAAATTTGTTTAACAGAACAAGGAGCATCTTCTTCAACCACCAGTTGAATTTCAATCAGAAAAAGCCTTGTTAAAATTGTTCAAAAACCATAAGGAAAGTCTCAAAAGAAGCCATTATTAAGCTTATTTGATGAGGATGACATTGAGCTCTCACCAGATTCACGTTACTTAGACTTTTTCTCAGATATGATTCACGTATAAATAGTTAACTTTAGATGTAGAAGACTATCAATGCTTGGAATCACAAGAGAAAGCCTTTCTATATGACTTTTGAAAGATTATAAATTCCATTTTATTTTCAAGTCACAAAGATGGAAATTGAGCTAATTAAGGTTAGAAAGTTGAATGCAGAGGTAGGAAGTCAACTTGTCTTTCAATATATAACAAGATAATACTGTTGTTGCTACCATGACAGACACTAGTAACAAAAATTATCCAAAGGACGGTTGTGCAGAAGGTTGCCATTTTGATCCAATGTAAGATTTACCATCAAATTTCCAGTTGAAAATGGATATAATTATGAAGCTGAATAAATTAATTATGAAAGCTTCTGAGTTCATTTTCGGTTTTCCCTCGAAAAAGATTCTCAATGTCAATGGCATTGTCTGCAGAGGAAATATCATATGATCATCATATATATTAGATTTTGTACTGCATACCATTGGGAGGATGACATTGAGCTCTCACCAGATTCACATCATTTGGCCTTTTTCTCGGATATGATTCACGTATAAACAGTTAACTTTAGATGTAGAAGACTATCAATGCTTGGCTTCATATCAGAAAGCCTTTCTATATGACTTTTGAAAGATTATAAATTCCAATTTTTTTTCAAGTCACAAAGATGGAAATTGAGCTAACTAAGGTTACAAAGTTGAATGCAGATGTAGGCAGTCGACTTGTCTTTCAATATATAACAAAATAATACTGTTGTTGCTACCATGACAGACACTAGTAACAAAAATTATCCAAAGGACGGTTATGCAGAAGGTTGCCATTCTGATCCAATGTAAAATTTACCATCAAATTTCCAGTTGAAAATGGATAGAATACTGAAGCTGAATAAATTAATCATGAAAGCTTCTGAGCTCATTTTCGGTTTTCCCTTGAAAATGATTCTCAATGTCAATGGCATTGTCTGAGAAGGGAATATCATATGATCATCATAAAGATTAGATTTTGAAATTTGTACTGCATACCATTGGGAGGCTGTCGATATAGTTTAAACTTTATCGTGATCCTTTACTAAGACAGACAGTTGCATCCTAGAAATATGAATGATTCCGAGTGCACTTGCCCTTTGATAAGATTACCCTTACGAATTTTCTCTCACGCCCACATGCACATATTTTAGATGTGAGATTTACATGCCAAGTTTGGCATGAATATTGGGTTTAGTTATACTTTCTTCAAAATACAAAAGGATTGCTCAAAGTTTAGGGACCCATTTTTATCAGCCAAATAGGATCATAGGATTGTTACAACTTTTAGTTTTAAGTTTTAACAAACAATCTACATTTGTCCATAGTTGTGTGTGACATCCATGCTCTGCAGTTGGAGAATGGGGCCTGCCAATTAAAATTTCAAGATCTAAGCCAATCAACAGACAAGATCTCAACCAATGGAATGTGACCTAAGGAATCCTGCAGGACACCTAAACTGTGAATCTTCCATTAAGAAAATATTTTGATCAGCAAGATAAGAGGTAATGCACCCTGTATAGCATCATCATCGGATGACAGTGTATATAAGTCCCAGTGTATAAAAAACAGTGTGTGAAGAAAACTGCCAATAAAGAAACTCAACAAATCAGGAGCACCATGCCCTTCAGCAAATTTGAATAGAGAGAGTTGTTCCTGATATTGCTGATGTCAGTCATGTATTTTGGTGGATCCAAAATGACATCACAATTTATCATCTAAAGATCTTGTGTAAGAATGCGAGCAAGGGTATGGGTGAAGGTTAGGAGGTTTCAAGGTATTAGTCCACTAACCCAAACAGTGTTCTTCTTTAGGCTAGAATAATAATTAATATGTTACACACTATTAGACAAGAAAACAATCAATTAAAATGATGACAACAATGGCATACAGATTCCCTGCATTCCACTTTTGTAAGTCAGATATAAATGGAAGTCAACACTTTGGTGCTTCAGTCAAAGAGTGAAGATTATGACAATGCTACTGGGGAGCATATCCAATCTAAGCCTTTATTTCTGAAATTAATTTTTTTTGTTTGTTAATTGGCATGCAACATTGCCTTCTCAAACAGAAGTAAATGAACAAATTCAGTAGGGAGATGGTACTCCGCTTGCTCATATAATTTCCTTCTGAGAGCCATGTCATGGAGTTGTAAATGCAAATGCAGGAGCTGGTACAAAAAAGATTCATTCACCCTCAAAGCACCCTTTTGGTGCCCCAGTACTCTTGGTGAAAAAGGCAGATAGATTCATGTGGATGTGTGTGGACTATAAATACTGAATAAGATCCCTGTAAAACTTAATGTTACCATAAAAGTTAATTATCCTCCTCGCCTCGATTATCCCTTTGATAGTAGGAAGGGTGTTGCTATATTTTCCAAAACATGTTTGCAGAGAGGTTATCACCGAGTCAAAAATTAGGAAAAGTGCAATGCCCTTCAATCTTACTCATAATCTAGCTTACTTATACAAAACAAATGAATATCTTTTTTCTACTCCATCTGGGAATTCATGCCTATTACTTTGATAATACCTAGGTTTGTAACGAAAATGAGGAATGTAATGTGCATAAACTACATTACAATATAAGCCCGATGGTTTAGCTCAAGTAGTTGAGAGCTGTGAGTTTTTTAAGCAAAAGGTCTCGGGATCAAATCCCCGGGTGGCAATGCATATAGATATATAGGGCCTCAATGTCCCCACCGATTTAGGCTGTGTAATCAGAGCCGACAGGGTGAGGCCCTTTCGGGTGGGCCCCCTGGAAATTCTTCCCGTCGACATACCAACCACTCTCCAGGGTTGTGAACCACATTGAAAAAAAAATTACAATAACAACAATAATAATAATATATTCAAAACACAACAATAATTAATAAACCAAAGGTCATGCCTGTTCATGCACATGGCCAATCAATGTATATCATCACAGAGCACTCACAACATCATCATTCAATCATATTATATTATTTATTTATCCTTTATGGATTTATCTTACCTGTCATTAGATTGGATGTTTTTATAATTATTGAACGGACTGTTCATAACACTGGTATCAAAGGCCTTTCTCAGGTATTTTCACTACTGTTCAGAAAAGATCATACTTTCTGACAAATCATTATCTGATTCCTGCCTGTGTCAATAATTGTTTTTAGGGTTGGTGACCCAAACTCCTTATTTCTCGAAAAAAAATGTTCAAATACAAATAGCACTTGATGCAACAGATTGTGATTCATAGACCAGAAGAATACAAAAGGGCCCCAAGAAGATCATTTCGCTGCCACCACTGCCTGTAATAATCAGTACCATAACATGCAAAAAATAATTTTGCAGCCGATAAGAAGTCATAGGAGCTCATGTGTCTGAAACAGAACTAGAGCACAGAACCCGTCACTGTAACTGCGACAATGGAGAAACGACCGTAGATTTATCTCTTCCAAAGGCTGCTGCTGAACACCACTCCAACTGTATCATTGCTGCCGCCACTGCATTGGAGTCACAAACAAAAATCAAGAACAAAAGAGATCAGATAAAAACAGTGTTGTCATCCATGTCATGGGGGAGGCAGAAGGCTGCTGCTGAACACCACTTCAACTGTATCATCACCACCACCACTGAGTTGGAGTCACAAGCAAAAATCAAGAACAAAAGAGATCAGACAAAAACAGTGTTGTTGTCCATGTCACAGGGGAGGCAAGACACAGACAAACAGAGAGCCGACATAAAGGTATGAGGCATTCAGGCACCATATAAAAGATTAGGCTGCACAAAATAAGGTTATAAATTTGACAATAAGGGCCACAATAATATATGACTAAGTACTGGCCATCAGCATTATGAAGAGAAGGTGTTAAGAAACTATTGGAGGTCGACCCTCAAAAGGGACCTCCCTAGTCTCTTCTAGCAGAAGTCTAAGTGATTCTTCGATGGACTTATGAAATGATTTTGAGATATATTTTCCAGCTTTTTCAACTTCGGGAGTGGGTAAGGGTAAAGTTCATGTTGAGGCCGCCCAGGGGCTTCTCTATTGACGAGGGTGTGGCTAGAAGTTTAGGCTTTGAGCCTTTGACTCCCACAAAGAGGTCTCCTCTAATGCTATTGGGCATAACTCTGCCTTTAGGATTGCACAAGCACAAGTTGTTAAGGAAATTAATCAAGGTAACCAGAAGTTAATTATTGGGGCACTTAAAGCAGGTTTTACCCCCTGAAAGGGTTTAATATGAAGATTTTCTCCCTCAATATTAGAGCCCTGGGAGGCAAGGTAAGAAATTGACCCTAAAACAACTTATTAATACTAACAATCCGGAGATTATTATGATTCAGGAAACCATGGTTAAACGTACTTCATGTTACATAATCTAAGGAAATTAAATGGTGGTTGGGTTTTTTGGCTATCAATTCTAATGGTCTTTCTAGGGGGCTAACTTACTGGTTGGAATACAAAGTATCATTGACCAACACTTTCTCTATCGAATCAGGTGTCTGCATAGAGGTGTTCTGCAAGAGCCTTGGTCTTACTTTTACCATGTTGAATTCGTATGGACCTTATTCAGGTTGGCAAGTCTTTTGGAAAAACATCTTCAAGGCACAATGTTTGATGAAAAGCAACCTGGTGATCAGGGGCAATATGAATCTTACTTTAAGTTAAAGGGAGGTTTGGGATTATCCTCAAGACAGGACTATTTGGACGATTATTTTAAGATACACTTTGAAGAAGCGGGTTGGGTAGATTTAGAGCCCATCAAAGCGGGCCCTACTTGGGTGAATAACAGAGGCAGGGGATGTTGAAGTCCACTAAAAGGATTCATAGGTTCCTTGTTCATGAAGAGTTGCTACATGGAATTGAGAAGTTCAAATATTTGATTGGCCCTACTAAATCCTCAGATCATTTCTTATTTGGTTGGAGTTTCCTCACTCTAAGCCTGGGTCTCCATTCGAGTTCAATCCTTCATGGTCTTCTAAAGAAGATTTTACTCTAATGGTTAAGGAAGCCTGGCGAAGGTATAACCCTCCACTTGATCTATTAGCTGGTGAACAATATACTGACTCGTTAAAGCTTGTGAAAGCAAAGGTGGTTGTTTGGGCAAGAGATAGATATCATTCGAGGGATATTGAGTTACTTGAAGTTGAAAAAGCAATTGTGGACAGGTTTCAGGTACTTAATCATGGGTTATATAGAGCAGAGGATCTAGTGAACTAAAGGCATGGAAACTAGGAAAATCAAGCTGCTTTTGGACACAGAAAGGGATTGGCACATTATAAGTCGGGCTATGTGGTTAGATGCTAGATATCAAAATACAAAAAAAAATATAATTATGCCAATCATAAAAAGAAGTTGAACACAATCTAGGAGATGATTTTCTCTAAATGGCACAAAGGTTCAGAAATTCAACGATTTGGCTCAACTTAAAGTCCACTTTAAGAAGATCTTTGTGTTAAACAATCAGCAACAAGGAAGGTCTTCTTGCATGCAGAAGACTTAAATTAGGAAGCCAATTATATTTAATTAGTTTTCCTAAGTTTACTTTAAAAAATAACTAAAGTGATATTATTAACTTTAGTAAAACACTAATTAAAGTGAAAGTGAAATTAGGGTTTTCGCTTTACCACTAGTTAAAGTGAAAGTGAAATTAGGGTTTTCACTTTACCTAAAGTTATAAAAGAGAGATCAATTGGTGGAGAGAACACACACACTTGTATTCCGACAAAGACAGGAAACAGACAGGGAGAGAAAGTCAGACAGAGGATTTAGTTGAGAAGACAAAGGAGCGAGTAGCAGGATCATCGAGCTTCATACAGCTGGGCTGTACACTCACACAGGAGGGTGTTGAGGTTTAGCTGGGATTTGCCAAGTGATTCTGTCGGGTACTGCATTCGCCAGGTTTGGGTGAATTTGCAGTGATTGTAAAAGTTCCATATTTTTTCATAATAAAATCTATATCTAACTGCTACACTGGTTTTCCCATCTTGGGTTTTTCCAGGGGTTTCGATACCCAAAATAATAGTGTCAATATTGTGATGTGATGTTGTGAGTTATTTCTCAGTTTTATATTCCGCTGCATACTGTAAAAGATATTCATGTGTGGCTATCAATTGATATTTTGCATGCACTGTTTAGCCCTAGTTGAATATTAAAGGAAAATTTACATGGTATCAAAGCTCTGATGAGCTAAAGCTGAGAGATTTGCAGCAGCAGTGATAAATCAGGGGCAGATCTATAGGAAGACACAAACCTAGACTTCCAGATCTAGGGTTTGACAGGTACACTTCACTATGGCCATACAGTTGAGAGTTGAGGATAGACTCCAAGTTGGTCAGAACTTTCCTACATGGAAAGAGAAGATCACAAGTATCCTGGACGTCAGTGATGCTGAGGAGCACATTGACTCCACAAAAGTTGCACCCACAGATCCGGCAGATCTGATAGCCTGGAAGAAGATTGATTCCAGAGCCATGTTGATTATCATGGATGAAGTGAAGAACCATATAGTCCCTCACCTTTCTGGTAAGAAGACCACATTGGAGATGTGGAAGGCTTTGGAAAGTATGTACCAAAGCAAGAACAAGAACCGGAGGATGGTGTTGCAAGAGAAGATGCGCAACACCAAGATGACCAAGGGAGAAGGAGTGCTGCCTTATCTCACGAGGCTCACACAAATCAGAGATGAGCTTGGAGCTGTTGGCTCTAAGACTGATGATGAGGAGCTAGTTTGGGTAGCCCTCAATGGCTTCTGCAAGCCATGGGACACCTTTGTCAAAGGTGTTGTGGCTAGGGAGAAGCTCCTTGATTGGCAAAGACTATGGGATGACTTTGTGCAGGAGGAGACCCACATGGGTCAAGGATTAGGCTCATCCAACAATGCCCCACAGATTGTGGATGAGGAGGCTCTAGCCCTTACAGGGAAGAGCAAGGGGAAGGCAAAGAGGATGAAAGATGGTAAGAAGAACCTTGACGTGTCAAAGGTCAAGTGTTTTATCTGCCACAAACAGGGACACTTTGCCTCCCAGTTCCCAGACAAGAAGAAGAAGAGTAACACTCAGCAGATGGTTGGATCTGCAGAGGTGGATGAGTTCAGTAGGAACATCGATAAGGAGTTTTGCTTGATAGCTTGCATTGAAAGCACTGCAGGGAGCAGCATATGGTACATTGACAGTGGAGCATCTAGTCACATGGCTAGACAAAAGAGATTCTTCAAAGACTTGCAGGAGGGTGGAACAGGTATCCACGTTGAGCTGGGTGATGATGTGCGGTATCAAGCGCAAGGAGTTGGCACTGTTTCATTTGAGAAGGAGTCTAGCAAACCCCTCAATTTTGTTGATGTGTTATATGTTCCAGGACTAACCAAGAACCTTATATCAGTCTCCACTCTGGAGGACAAGGGATATCAGGTGAAGTTTCGTGACCATAGAGTGTATATCAGGCCCAAGGGATCAGATAGGAGCTTGGATCGAGTGATTGGCAGAAGGAGCGGGAAAGTGTACAGATTACACTTTGAGCCTGCAAAGGCTTTAGTCAGCAGCAGCAGCAGCAGTCGGGGTGAGTTGTGGCATAGGAGGATGGCACACTTACACCATGGAGCACTGAAGCATTTGAGACAGGCAGTCATTGGAGTTCCTCAGGTACAGGAGGAAAAGCATAACCACTACAAGGGTTGTGCTTTGGGGAAGAACATGAAGAAGCCTTTCCCACAGAGTGAGCACAAGTTTAAGGAGCCCTTGGACTCGGTGCATTCGGATGTATGCAGACCTAGAGTGTCCATTCGTTCAGTGGTTACAGTTACTGCGTAACCTTCATTGATGACTATTCCAGGAAAACCTGGATCTATTTCCTTAAGGCCAAGTCAAAGTTCTTTGAGAGGTTCTAAGAGTTCAAGACTCTTGTGGAGAACCAAAAAACAAAGAAGATTCGGGTATTGAGGACAGACAACGGGGGTGAGTACACTTCCAATGAGTTCATGGAGTATTGTTTGGCTGAGGGGATCAAGAAGGAGCACACTATGCCCCATACCCCACAGCAGAATGAAGTTGCAAAGCGAAAGAACAGGACTATGGTTGGAGCATCCAAGGCCATGCTATTTGATCAAGGATTACCACTACTCCTCTGGGCCGAGGCATACAAGACTGCAGTATACATTCAGAACAGGTGTCCCCACACAGCCTTGGGGAGGAAGACACCAGAGGAGGTCTTCACAAGCACTAGGCCAGATGTGAGTGACATTTGCATATTCGGCAGTGTCTGCTATTTCCATGTTCATGCTGACAATAAGAAGAAGTTGGATCCTTTTGGAAAGAAGGAGCTACTTGTTGGGTACAGCGAGATTTCAAAGGCATATAGAGTTTACATTCCAGCTTGTAGGAGAATTATTGTGAGCAGGGATGTCCAATTCGATGTGGACAGGGCCTTGCGGAGATCTCTGGACTTACTAGCAGAACAACAGCCAACACAGGAGTCGGGAGTCAAGTTGGAGGAGCCAGATGTACAGGTACAGGTACAGACACAAAGCACAGGTTCTAGTGGTCAGAGGGAGTCAAGTGGACAGGATCCTTCAGTCATTGACTTGAAGGATGAGCTACTGCAGGAGACGGATATCCAGCAACCGCAGCAGGTTGACACTAGGCCAAGGCCTAAGTGGTTTAGATCCACAGTGCAGGATTCCAGGCAGGTAGATCCTCCACAGACATCTTTTAGACAGAGTGCACCACCAAAGATTATATGGCATTGATGACAGAGTTGATTAACTCTGAACGTTCCAGCTTCGGGGAGGATGCACAACATGATGTGCGGCAGGAAGCTATGATTGTGGAGTATGACTCCATTATGAAAAACCAGGTATGGGAGGTTGTGCCGAGGCCACAAGGGAAAAAGGTGGTGGGATCCAGATGGATCTACAAGGTGAAGCATGCAGCAGACGGAAGCGTGGAGAAGTACAAGGCGTGCTTCGTGGCAAAGGGGTTTTCACAGAAGGAGGGTATTGTTTATGAGGAGACCTTCGCCCCTGTTGCCAGGTATTCGTCCATTCGGACCATTATCTCACTAGCAGCTGAGATGGGTTGGCGTGTCCATCAGATGGACGTCAAGACTTCCTTCCTCAACGAAGTGATAGAGGAGGAGGTGTATATTGAGCAGCTAGAGGGGTTTGATGTGGAGAACAGGGAGACGCATGTATGTAGACTGCATCGATCTCTTTACGGGCTCAAGCAAGAACCTTGAGCATGGTACTCGAGGATTGACAGCTATCTACGGGAGATGGGATTTCATCGAAGTGAGGTTGACCACAACCTGTACTTCTTGACAAGTGAGGAGCCTCTCATATTGGTCCTATATGTGGATGATCTCTTTTTGACAAGAGATGAGAGGCTGATTGGAGACTGCAAGTCCAACCTTGCAGTGGAGTTTGAGATGAAGGGCCTTGGGTTGATGCATTACTTTTTGGACTTGGAGGTTTGGCAGAGAGATGGATGCTTCTTCATCGGACAGGGCAAGTATGCAGTAGAGATCCTGAAGAGATTCAGGATGGAGGACTGCAAACCTATGGCTATACCTCTAGTTTCTAACTGGAGGAAGATTGATGCATCAGGATCAAACGGATTTGATCATACCTTGTATCGTCAGCTTATCGCATCGTTTATGTATCTGGTCAACACTCGACCATACATCAACTTTGCAGTCAACTCTTTGAGTCAGTTCATGGTGAACCCTTGAAGAGTGCATTAGATGACTGCGAAGCACATACTTCACTACATCAGAGGTACAATGTAGTATGGATTGGTTTATGAGCGCAGGGGGAGTGTACAGTTAGTAGGTTTCACAAGTGCTGACTGGGCAGGATGTGTACAGGACCGAAAGAGTACTTCAGGTTGTTGTTTCAACATTGGATCAGCGGTTGTCTCTTGGTTCAGCAGGAAGCAGAAGTCAGTTGCATTGAGCTCGATAGAGGCTGAATACATGGCAACCATGCTGGTTGCTTGTGAGGGTATGTGGCTGAGGAAGTTACTTGCAAGGTTGTTCGAGTGTGAGCTAGAGGCTACAATAGTTCGCTGTGACAATCAGAGTGGCATCAGGCTATCTGAGAATCTAGTGTTCCATGACCGGAGCAAACACATAGACATCAAATACCACTTCTTGAGAGAATGTGTTCAGAGGGAAACCATTTGGTTGGAGTACATACAAACAGATGAGCAGATGGCGGACATTTTCACCAAGGCACTTTGCAGACAAACTTTTGTAAAGTTCAGGGATAAGTTGGGGTTGCTACTGAATCCCTTCCTCGTTGAGAGGGAGTGTTAAACTAGCAGCAACAAGGAAGGTCTTCCTGCATGCATGTGTTCTTGCATGCAGAAGACTTAGATTAGGAAGCCAATTGTATTTAATTAGTTTTCCTAAGTTTACTTTGGAAAATAACTAAAGTGATCTAATTGTTTATTAACTTTAGTGAAACACTAGTTAAAGTGAAAGTGAAATTAGGGTTTTCGCTTTCACTAAAGTTATAAAAGAGAGATCAATTGGTGGAGAGAACACACACACTTGTATTCCGACAGAGACATGATACAGATAGGGAGAGAAAGTTGGACAGAGAATTTAGCTGAGAAGGCGGAGGAGCAAGCAGCAGGATCATTGAACTTTGTACAGCTGGGTCGTACACTCACACAAGAGGGTGTTGAGGTTTAGCTGGGATTTCCCAGTGATTTTGCTGGGAACTGCACTCACCAGGTTTGGGTGAATTTGCAATGATTGTAAAAATTCCATATTTTTTCATAATAAAATCTATATCTCACTGTTGCACCGGTTTTCCCATCTTGGATTTTTCTGGGGGTTTCCATACCCAAAATAATAGTGTCAATATTGTGATGTGATGTTGTGAGTTATTTCTCAGTTTTATATTTCGCTGCATACTGTAAAAGATATTCATGTGTGGTTATCAGTTGATATTTTGCATGCACTGTTTAGCCCTAGTTGAATATTAAAGGAAAAATTACACTTTGAAGAACCAGTTGGGGCAAATATTGCCAAGATTCTTAAAGTTTTGGCTTACTTCCCAGGGTTGATTAAAGAGGAGAACACTGCAAAGATCTGTGGGGTTTTTACTAAAGATGAACCAATAACACATTTTGACTACTTTCAAAAGGATAGGAGTCCAGGACACAATGGATAATCATTTGAGTTCTATCTATAGTTTTATGATATTCTTGGTGACATTCTGCTAAGGGCCATAGAAGAAGTAAGGTTAACAGGCAAGGTGCCACTGAGCATGAATGCAACCTTCATTGCATTGATTCCAAAAAAAAAAATTGCCCAATAAATTTTGATGATTTCAGGCCTAGATATTGCCCTTGCCCAATATCTCTCTGTGGAATTGCCTTTATAAATTATTTTGAAGGTTATAGTTGTTAGGCTCAAACCACTCTTATCAATCTTCATCTCAGTTGAACAATTTAGCTTTCTTGCTTGAAGGCAGTTTCAGGCCTAGATATTGCCCAATATCTCTCTGTGGAATTGCCTTTATAAATTATTTTGAAGGTTATAGTTGTTAGGCTCAAACCACTCTTATCAATCTTCATCTCAGTTGAACAATTTAGCTTTCTTGCTTGAAGGCAGATACATGAAGCTGTTGGTACTGATCAGGAAGGTCTCCATTGGATCAAGCTTTCACACTCACCTGCGGTGGTGGTCAAGATTGATTTCCTGAAGGCTTACGATCGTGTTTCTTGGCTCTACCTTACATTACTGCTCATTCACATCAGTTTTTCATTACCCATTGTCAAGTGGATTATGGCTTGTTTCACTACAACCTCTTTTGCTATTCTTATTAACATATCAGCTTTGACATTTTTTAAACCAACCCAGGGGTTGAGACAAGGTTGCCCTCTGTCTCCTTGTCTCTTTTTACTTATGGCTAAAGGTTTAACTAGGGCATTGCCAACTGCCAAAAGAAATAGAACCACATACAGTCTTAACGCATTTGATGTTCAATGATGATGTGTTGTTATTATGTATTGGCACTGAAACAGAGTTAAAAGTATTTTAGGATATTCAACTGTATAAAACAGCCACAGGTATGGAGATTAATGACACAAAATCTGCTATGTATCTTTTCGGACAGGATGTTGGTCTCTTGAATACTTTGGGTAGAATTTTTATATTCTAGATGGTAGACCCTAACTCAAGGATCAAATACTTGGGCTACAACTTGAAACCTAATAACTATGGCAAAGTTGATTGGCACTGGTTGATTGGAAAAGTTGAGAAGAGAATAAATATGTGTTGTAATAGGTGGCTCTTACAGGGTGGGTTCCTAGTCTTAGTTCAATCCATGTTGGAAGCTACTCTGGTGTATTGGCAAACTTTGGCACATGTTCCAAAAGGATTTCTCGAGCAGATCATAGATCTGAAAGATGTGTTTTAATAACTTGTGGCAAGGAAGTAGTGAATACAGCGGATGTCATTAGGTAAATTGGAAAAGATTGGCTATTCCTAAGCTATGTTGCATGGGAGCTCTCCCCACCCCCTCACTGCCTCTCCCGAAGCTCGCTTCCTTCGGAAGTTCGCTCCCAAAACGCTCCCAGTTTTGGGAGCATGCTCCCAAGGTGCTCCCGAGGCGTTCCCTTCCTTTCCTATACTAAACGCTCCTATACTAGGCTGATAATTTAATGACAATGTTATGGTACCTCCCTTCTTTGCCAAGCTCCTACAAAAGTTTTTATGGTTGATCATTTGATGATAATGTTATGAGTTTTAACTACTAGATGATTGATGTTATATGGTTTAATCCATATATAATTCAACATCCTACATGGCTTTTAGATATAAATCCATCAAAATATATTGAAATATATACTATACAAAAACAACTCCCGAAACGCTCCCAAAACAGGAGCTTTTGAAAATTTTGCTTTTCGCTCCGCTCCCACTCCCAACAACATAGTTCCTAAGTCACAAGAGGGATAGGGACTGAAGAATATCCTCTTTTTTAGGCATTAAATGGCTGCTAAGTCCCTCTGGAATATGATGACCAAAGAAAGTCTTTAGAGAAAAATACATGTCCAGACACCATATTGGACTGGATTAGGAAAGCAAGGAAGTCTACACTGAATATATCCAATCATTGGAGAGCCCTGTTATCCTCCTTTCCTATTGTAAAGGCTTATCTAGCTTGGAACGTTGGCTCAAGTAATAATGTCAGAATTGGAGCAAATGCAATGGTGGGATGTAGCAGGCTAAACTAATATATCGTTCAGGAACTGCTTTGCACATCATATCAAACCCAGAAGAGACAAACATATGGCATCAAGGGTGGCAGTGAGCAGTTGAACTCAGACTGGCAAGTGATTGGGCTATTGCCTGGAATACTTACATTGATATTTTCGAAAGGGCTCATATTTGACTCACCCTCGATAATGATGTTCTTATTTGGGGACACAACAAGATAGGGGGTTTTAACTCAGCTAAATTGGGTTAGGATGCCATCCTTGGGTCGAGCCTTGAGGAGACTATTTGGTGGTGGAAATTGCTTCAGAAAGTCAAAGCGCCTACTAAAACTGAACATCATGTGTGGCTTGTCCTTAATAATAGATTTTTGATATGGGATATGATGAAGTATAAAAATAAGGAGGGGCCGGGCATTAGTTTACTCTGCAGAGATTGGGAGGAAACCATTGAAAATATTTTTCTTAGTTGCTCATACTCTTGTCAAGTTTGGAGTAAAGTTTCGGCCCAGTTGAAGATTAATGATCTTTGGCAACAAAATTCTACAGAAGAATGCCTTCATCTCTGGTTCGGTCAAAAAGAGTATAGGGCTATTAGAGGTCTGCCACAACTAGTGGTTTGGGGTATTTAGTTGCCCGGAATGTTGTTATCATTGAAGGAAATCTTATAACTATTTTTCAGACCACTTCACAAGCCCTAGCTTTACTTTCTTTCTACAAGGACACAACTACACAAAAGCCTACTCGATTGGTTGGCAACCTGGTGTCAATAAATCTTGGTCATGGTGTTTTTTTCAATGGGGCATCCAATGACACACTCTGTGGTTGTGGAATTGTCTTACACTTGACCGAAAATAATTTTTTTAATGCAAGTGCAAATGTGGGAAGGGGAACAAAGAGTTTTGTAGAATTTTATTCTAACTTTTAAAAAATGTGGGGAGAGGAACAAACAATTTTGTAGAATTAATGGCTTTATTCTTACTTTTAAAATTTGCTTGGTCAAGAGACATCCATGACCTTGAAATTTATGGTGATTCCAATCTTGTTATCAATTGGATGAATAGCAATCCTAATGTTCAAAATATTAATCTCACTCCTCTTACTACCCAGATCAAAGAGATGAGGTATATTTGCCCAAATCCAGTTCGTACATGTCTACAATGAACACAATAAGGAAACTGATCAGCTTTCAAAAATTGGTCTTCTACTTCAAGACAATCACGTCTTGGTGAAGGAATTTGTTTCAGGGCAGCTTCATAGGAACAATCTTCTGGTTCTTAGGGATTTTTATGATATGTAGTTTGCATATTTGAGAGGCCATGTATCATGCTTTTGTCACCTATTTTGAGACTTATCATGAGCTTGGATGTTATGGACACTAACAGTTATTAGCTCTTGTTTGTGTGTTTTGTTCTAGCTTGATTCTCTTCCTTGATGAATTGTACCTGGGCTCACTTCTGAGTCGAATTTTTGGCAATGCAAGCACACCTAACGATTGTATTTTGGTTCAACCTCTAAATAAATAAATAATTAAAGTTTTTTCCTTGGAAAAAAAATGCTATGTCGAGAAGTTGAACAACTAGGGAATAGACCATGGATCTTTGTAGTCATGTGCCTATATGCCCACTTACATCGAGTCGCCTAACAGGGAAGTACTTAATAAACAATCTTGCACTGTCAACTTCAACAAAGCATCACAGGTATAATAGGGATCATGTTTCATCTTTGTAGATTCATAATAATATTAAATTCAAGATTCCAAAAGTTGATCGAGATGTTTGAGGGTCTAACAAGCTAGAAATCATGAATAACTTTTCCTTGCAAATACATACTCGAGTACAAAAAGTTATTCGAGTGGGACTCCACACACAACACGTAGGGTCCAACCAAACCCTTTCCAATTGAGTTCCCTTATGCCATTTGAATTCACATCAAGACTCAAGAGTCTAGCGAACATTGACAATGACACAAGGCACAAAGGAAAGTGAGAGAACAAAAGAGACCCCTAAGTTCACCAAGTGGAAACCAAGATGATATCAATCATTACCCTTAGTTAATAAGTATTCATGCATTTCACTAGTGATCATTTACACACTAATGCCTCGAGAGGATACTCATAATGGGTGGAACTCCTCGATGGTAATTGAACCTCCCAATGCTTCAGGGTGGCCCATAAAGCAAGGTGTTGAGGACCATCCATCTTCTTGTACAACCACAACTCTAGGAATAAGATTTGTACAATGTACAGGTTTGTGGGCCAAAGGTTGACCTTTTCATGATATCAATTATTAGATTAAAGCAATTAGGAGAGAGTATTTTCATCTCATTGCCCTATTATGAATTTATGGTTATGACCTACTCGACACCTGCTCTTTTAATGTGTTGTAAATATATTGTAGCCAATGCATTCAAAGCAATTTAAAAAAAAAAAGATAGCATATTAGCCAATCTACTTAAAGTCACCAAACCTATTTTGGAATTATGAATTTTCTCTTGTCATTGTACTTAATTGCCTACAAGTACATACTTAATTTCCCACACATATGGGTGGGATGGAAACTTACGAAAATATATAAAAGAAACGATGTTCAATACCTTAGGCACTTACATTGAAGAACTTGGGCACAAAGTTGAACATTAGTAATGGCCAAACAAAAAGAGTTTGTGAAAACATAGAAGATATGTTGAGAACTCATCTAGCTAGCAAACAAGAATTTTCTAAAGAAAGACATCTTTTTATGGAGTTTGCTTATAGCTATAACAAGCAAGCAACATGTCCAATGATTGTTAGGATATTTAAACACCGGAGTTAGTTAAGATCAACTTGGTCTAATATGTCTTTAGGTAAAGCGTGTTTATTTAGAATGCATTTGTATTAAAGTAACCCGAGGTCACGATATGTTCTAAGCATAAAGTGAGCCAACGGTTCATCTTCACCTCCATCTTAACGACTATCGATCCATGTTTTAACACCAGATTGGTCCATGGTATCTATTTAAAGAGCATGGAGGGTCATTTGTTTGATGATCAATTGTGAAAAACTCATATGTAAATATGTTTTCCTTTTGTATTAATATATTGCCTCAAGTATCCATTTAGCTAGGGTCGATGTTCTATTTCCCTCTCTAAGAGTTTTAACCACGTAAAACATCAATGTGTTGATCCGTGATCTGTTTGTCCAAGAAGTTGCTTAAGGTGTTAGAACTGTGTAGAAATACCATGTTTTAGTTGAACATTGACAACGCCTCAAGTTTCTCTGTGGAATCTGATTTACCCTAGTTACCATCCTCAAAATGAGAGGAAGAGCCCAATAGCTTTCCCAAGATTTGTATTTCACAAAAATTTTAAAAATAAAATATAAAAAACAAGCAAGCAACATAGAAGTGGCCCCTTTCAAGACATTATGGATATAACCCTTCATTGCAAATTAACCAGATGAATGAAGATAGTACAAGTAAAATATGGAAAGGGCACAAGCAACGTCATACTTGGGTTAAGTCCAATACCACACTATGCTCTTTCAAAAATGGTGACAATGTATAGTTAAAGTTGAAACCCAACACAACTCTATCTAGAATAAGATGCACCAAAAGTAAATTGTTGTCACCAATGTATTGTGGACCAGTTGTTATTTCTTAAAGGGTAAATTTTATAACTTTAAAGCATAGTTGCTTGTGTCCATGTTTAACAAGGCATACACATAAGACAAAACAAGCATAAGAGAGATTTTCCACAAAATTTTAGAATCTCATTTTGCCATGGCATATTTACAATAAAATCTTTGCTTTTAAAATGGCTGTTGAAGATAGGGATTGATCTTCAGGCAAAAAATGGATCTAACTAAGCATTATCTACCTTATCTTAAAATAGAAATTTTAGCCTTCTATTTCCCCACAAACTTCTAAATATTTATCAAAATAGGGCGACTAATTAAAATAGGCAGATACTTTTCTAGTAGCGCTTTAATAACCATTTGTTTTCCTTTACACCAAGCATCTATTTCTCAACTTCCAAAAACTTGGGCTTGCTTAATGCCTTTGACATTATGTATGCTAGGTTAACTTCACTAGGGAGTTGCTGTCCATTGTTTTGAATGGACGTGTCACATCCTAGAGGGATTTTGTTCAAGGTGTTTCTACTCGTAAGAACTTCCTGCCCTTTACGCAACTTTAGAATGATCTTGTGCAAGAAGAAAGCAAATTGTTGGTTTGTTCAAGCCAACCAGAGGAGGTAGATGAAATTGCTCCTAAGATAAAGAAGGGTAGCAAGAAAGGCTACAATAAGGAGGCACAAGGACAGGAAGAAGTATTTGATTAAGTCAATGTGTTTCTAATGTCACAATATGTGACATTGTGCTAACCAATGTCTACTGAAGAAGGGGAAGAGAAAGAAACAAATTGGAGCTTGTACTATAACAAGTGCAAAGGAGGATTCTTCTCATTGAGACCACTTTCTCCATGGTCTCTTGTTTGTCTTCTAATGTTTTGTCGAGTGTTGGATGGTTTGTGGAAAGAGGGGCTTCAAGACATATAACTTATGATAGGTAACTCTTTAGCAAACTTCAAAAACAAGATGGAGGCATGAGTGGATCTTGGTGATGATGCTACTTTTCCTGTGAGAGGATTCGGTTCCATTACCTTCCAAATGCCATCAGGTGAAATTTTTGAGTTGAATAGTGTTTTATTTGTCCCTAGTTTGAACAAAAATCTTTGTTAAGTTTCTGGTATGCCAAATCTATAGTTAGAGATGCATTTGACAAACAATATTGCACTATCAATGATTGCAGTCTAGTTAATCCAACGACTTTGGCTAGAGGTTTGTGAGAGAGTAGCGTTTACAAGTTGTTTGTTAATCATGTGGCACTTCTAGATTCCAACGAGACACTAAATGAGCCTTCTAGACTTTAGGCACATGCAGATTACGTATGGCAAGATGCCATGGAGAAATGTCTAAAACCTTTTGTAGCATAAAGGATTGATTCCAAGTTTGCAGCTAATAGGAGTGTTGTAAAGCACATGGACGAGGTTGTTTGTTTCTCTCAAACCAAGGGAGTTGGTTGTGAGGTTACTCTTGCTTCAAGCTTCTCTTAGAAAGAGGGAGTTGACCTAGTTGAGGTCGATGCCTCAATAGTCGAAGGTTTTGAGATACATGGGCAAGATACCCATGATCACAAGTTGTCGATAGTTTTGGCCCATGATATTGACTTGAGGGATGATGATGGAGTTTGGCAGGTTGTTGGTGTTCAAGAGTTATGCTCGTTGACATTCACAAATGGTCGGCATTCTTTAAAGGTTCAAGACATGATAACATCTTGTGTTATTTGATACAATCATACTTCTGCAGCTTATAGGATCTATATTCCAATCTAACACAAGATGGTGGTAAGCAGAGACATGAAATTCAATGAGGACGTGAGGTCTTCTAGTTCACTAGGCTCTTCCTCAAAGATAGAGGAGAAAGAGGAGATTGTTGTTCTAGAGATTGATTAAAAGACTCGAGATGAGCCAGATTGTGGGGTGAACGAGATGAGATTAGGGATGGTTATGCCCTCACCTTTTACTTTAGCCCGCAAGAACCCTAGATGGCTTACCAAAACATTACAAATGCATAAGAGCATGTGGGAGCACCTAGATCTTCAATAAGGGTGAGCATACTTCCTAATAGATATTCTAGCCATGTTATGGCTTCTTCTGCTTGTGAGCCTACCAATTGTTTTGAGGAGGTTTAATATGATGCCTTAATGGTGGATGGTGTCTGGGTTGACTTTGAGACTACAACAAGTACAAATTTGCAAATGGCGGATTTGGTTGAGTTGCATAAGAAGATATGTGTTGGTGAAAATGTTGTTGTAAATGTAACTTCGGAAGATATTCTATTATTAATATTGTATTTTGTTGTACCTCCATCAAAAATGATTTTTCCTCCATCCGAGGATGCCATTATTATGTTTGTCATGCAAGGTCATTGAGGTAAAACGTTTGTTATAAGTCGGGGCAATAGTCCCCAGAAGAAACAATATAAAATGTATTTTAAAGTCTTCCTAGGTAGATCGCCCCATTTAGAGAACTTGGTCGACCTAGCTAATTAATTGAGTCACACAACTGACGAATATAAATAGGAAGGCGCCATCCCTCATTTGAACTCACTCACTCTCAAGTTCGCTAAAGAGAGAGAGAGAGAAACAAGTGCACCTATGCTTGAAGAAGAAGAAGTTGTCGAAGATATATTTCTCTGGGTATTCTATTTTGGTTTGACATCGTACTTGGTAACAAAATTAATCTGAAGAAGTTTGTGGGGTTTTCTCCTTTATGGATTCCCCGAGGAAAATCCTTGTGTCTCTTGTGTTTTGTTGTGCTTGTTATTCTTTCAGTTAAAGATACTAATCAAATTGAATTAAAGTGAAAACTCTAACATGGTGTCAGAGCCACTCTAAAAGAAGGCATTGTGCAACAGCGAGAAACTAGGGCTTCCTAGTTCAAGGTCTTCTCTCCACAGATCATCAGAAAAAGAGGGCTAGGCTAACTCGCCCTAGGAAGGCGCATCTTTTGGAGGAAGCCGAATCAAATTTGGAGAATTTTCATTTTTGACCCAAACACTAGTGCCGGGAGAAAACTAGGGGCATCAAGCTTTTGGGGTTTTCTTCCATCAATTTGGAAAAAATTACATTAGGCAACACACCCTAGAAGCGCGCATCTTTCGGTGAAGTCAAAATTCAGTTCCGGAAATTTTCATTTTTGGCATCATCTTTGTTGTCGGGGGGACTAGGGCATCAAGCTTTTGGAGTTTCCCTCCATTGAATTTGGCAAAGGACCTCACTAAACAACTCACCTCAAGGAGGTGCATCTTTCTATCAAGACAAAATTTCAAAATTCCAAGTTTGGAAAATTAGGGTTTCTCTAAGGAACCCTAAGTCAGTCAGATCCGAAATCAGTTTGGGCATCTCAAATTGGTAAGATCTAAATCTTTGCTATTTCCATTTGAGGTTCTCATTTCAAAATGACTCACCACACCCAGCTTGATGATAAGCTTGGGGGAGTTAACAACTTCCGAGCATAGAAGTATAGGATCTCCCTTATCCTTGAAGAAAATGATTTGGACAAGTATATCAATGACAAAGTTCCATCTCCAAAGGAAGATGAAACTAAAGCTATCCACAAGAAGAATTTGGTCAAGGCCAAGAGAATTATTGCAGATTCTATTAAGGATCATCTTATCGTTCATGTGTCATCCTTGAAGACACCCAAGGAAATGTTCGATGCTTTGACGAAGCTATTCGAAGGAAAGAACATAAATCGAAAGATAACATTAACGAACCAGCTCAAGAATGTGAAGATACAAAATCCAGAGACCATGCAATCATACTTCACAAGGGTTTCCCAAATCAAGGAACAACTCGAAGGAGTTGAAGAGAAGGTAGAAGAAGGAGAGATTGTTATGATCACCTTAAATGGCCTCCCAAGATCATGGGATTCATTCATTCAAGGAATATGTGCCAGAAAGAAGTTGATCACTTTTAGCAGACTTTGGAAAGAATGCACCCAAGAAGAAACTCGGCTCATAACAAGAGAAGAGAAGGTGGGAGCAACTAATGGTCAAGCTCTCACAGTCCACACCAGAAGAAATCACAACAAGAGGGAGGACCATCATCACAAAAGACAAAGGAAACCCAGAAGAGATCTATCCAATATTAGATGTTACACATGTGATGAGAAGGGACACTACTCTAGAAATTGTCCCAGAAACAAAGGCTCCTCCAATAAGAAGTCAAATTAAAAATGACATCATGCTCACACTGCTGAAGATGATGAACCAACAATGAAAAGAATCAGAGAAGAAAGAGTTGATTCCTCAAGTAATGAGGAATATGTACTTTAATCCATAAGGATTCAACCCATGATAAAGAAGAACATCTTGTCCATCATAGTATTTGGATAAGAAGGGATGCAGTTGTGAATGAAGAAGTGACACTCAGATTTAGAACCAGTATACAGTCCTGTGTGATCTATGGTATAGAAGACTTTCTCAAGCATGAGCAAGACAGACACATGTCCTCAGAATCGGATGATGAAATAGAGCACACTGTCAAAGACTCTAGTAATTCTTCCAAGAAGACAAGGATCAAGAGGGAGTCCACCAACCAAACAAACAAAGATAAGTGCTTAAATTGCCATTTCCTATATATCTAGTTACTTTAATGATATTGTTTAGTTGTGTACATATTTATATTCAGCTGATGTATTATGCATGACTAAGTGTCTGCATTTATGAATAGTATACTATTGATTTGCATGTGTTGGGTAAGTAGCCTATGGTGTTGTACAACATTCCATTCCTACTTATCTAGATTAAAACCTCTTTGTTGACATATTGGGAGCAGTGCACACTCTTAACAATGTTTCGGTAGAGATGGAAGGCATCTAGAAAGTTACCGTATGTATACAGGATATGGACAAATGTTGCACGGGCTAAGATAGTTACATGATTGTGTGACAAATGTCTTTATGCATAAGAACTTATCATTATTAATATGCTTTGGAAATTATGAAATGTTTCTAATCATGCAACTGAATTTGACTTATAGGAAAGATTATGTATAATCATTTACAAGAAAAGAAGGATGAGACTTGTTCCAAAGAACATGTGATGACAGTTCAGCTAAAAGATTCACTCCAACATGCACATGAAGAGGAACCTAAAGCTCCCTAGGTCAGAGACGTCGTGAGGAAAGAAAGAGCTTCAAAAGAATATAAGAATCACGATATGACCAAGCCACAGAGAGTGGTAGATCCACCTCGAGAGATAAAGACCATCTTGGGCACGAAAGATCATCCAAGATGAAGAAAAGTATGACAGGACTTCCAAAGAAAGTAAGATGCCTCGGACACACTCCAGTCATGTAGCACTATTGAGTGACATCATTGATACAGAACCTTCCAACTACGAACAAGCAACAAAGAAGAAAGAATGGAAGGATGCCATGGTCGAGAATTACTAGTCGATCATGAAGAATGATGTCTAGGATGCAGTTCCGAGACCTCATAGTATCTTCCATGTGGATCTACAAGATCAAGCATGCAGCAGACGATAACATCAAGAAGTACAAAGCAAGGTTCGTGGTTTCTCTCAGAAAAGAGGGAGTAGATTATGGTGGGACGTTCTCCATTGACCAGATACACTTCTCTAGTAAAGTAGAAGTGCATATCAAGCAGAGAACAACATGTGCGCAAAAGGATTTGTACGAACTCAGAAGGCACCCATGGGATAGCACATACAGTTACATGAGAAGCTTGAAGATCACCTAGAGTGATGGAGATCTCAACCTTTGTTACAAGGTTGAAGATAGAAGCCTACAAAGGACGAGAAGCTCATAGATGGGTGCAAGAGGAACTTTCAACAAAGTTGAAGATAGAGGATCTTGATATCCAATGACCTTGAGAGATGACATAGATGGATACATAGAAGATCAGTAGCAAAGGAGGCTACCTGTCACTCTACTATTGAATGTTCCGATACATAGAGTCCAAAATGCAGAGGGAGGACGGTGCTCCGCTTCAGAGGGAGTGACTACAGAAGATCTCAGAGTCTGAGAATCTTGACATGATTCTTGGGTGTGGCAGAATCCAAAGGAGAATTTCCTTATCCAAGGAAAATATGCGGTCGAGATCTTGAAGAGATTCAAGATGTTTGATTGCGTGGACACGCCAATGGCATCAAACTTGAAGCTACTGTGTGATGCTTTATTAGAAACAGTTGAGGCCACGATGTATCAACAAATGATTGGTTCATTGATGTACATGATGAACAAGAGGCCAGACATATGGTTTGTTGTGAACACCCTGAGACAATTCCTGGCAGATGCAAGACATGTTCACCTGATTACTGCAAAGCATGTATTGAGGTACCTGAAGGGTACAGTTGAGTATGGGCTCAAGTATTAAGCGAATTAGAAGATTAACCTGCACGGTTATGTTGATTCGGATTGGGAAGGAAACGCACCACTGATAGGAAGAGCACTTCGAGATGTTGCTTCAGTTTGGGATTCGGCATGATCTCCTGGTTTAGCAAGAAGCAATCATGCCTGGCGTTGAGTACAGCCAAAGCAGAGTATGTTGCAGCCTGTTCGACTAGCCGTGAGGCAATATGGCTTCGGAAGCTACTGTCATATTTGTTTGATCTCAAGTTAGAGTCGACTTGTATCTTTTGTGACAACCAAAGTTGCGTGAAGTTGTCAGAGAACCTGATGTTCCATGACAAGTCGAAGCATATTGAGATCAAATATCACTATATCCGAGATATGGTGCAGAGAGGAGCATGAAGCTCCAGTATGCAGCGATAAACAAGTAGATAGTCAACGTGTTGACCAAGACGTTAGCCAGCGTAAAGTTTGAATACTTCAAAGAGAAGCTTGGTGTCATCTAGATCGAGGTCCCTAGAAAGAGGGAGTGACGAGTTCTTGCATGGTGGAAAACGCAGGTGGTCCTTGGGATGTAATGCACCTGGGGTGCTATTGGCATGCTCTAATACTGGAGATAATGAAAGACCGGAAGACGCAGATGCACTAGAGCGAGTTCTCGCATGGTGGAAGGCGCAAGTGGTCCTTCAGACATAATCCACCTAGGGTGCTCCCGGTGTCCTCCCATTCTGGAGATGAGGAGAAGTCCATCGATCACAAGAAAACTTGGTGTGCACATAGGTTGTTCTGACATGGTGGTAGACGCAGGTGGTCCTTGGGATGTAATGCACCTAGGTGCTCCCGATGCGCTCCCATACTACTAGACGCAGGCTGACCGTTGAGAGGTGTAATGCACCTTGGGTGCTCCTAGGCGATTCTCACATGGTGGAAGATGTAGGTGGTCCTTGAGACATAATGCACCTGGGTGCTCCTGGCGTGCTCCCATGCTGGTAGAATGCAAGTGGTCTGTTGGGCATGGGGTGTGCATCTGGGTTGCCCTCCATGTGTAATGATGAGATGATCTGGATATGATGAGATGACGATCAAAGACGCAGGTGATTGTAATGGTTGGAGATGATCCGCTTATTCTTTTGTTGTATGTGGATGACTTCTTTATCACAGGAGGAGAGAGACCCATTGCAGCTTGCAAGAAAGATCTTGCTTCAGAGTACGAGATGACAGACATTGGGTTGATGCACTATTTTTTGGGATTGGAGGTTTGGCAGGACCCTGGACATATTTTCCTGGGGCAGGGAAAGTATGCAGTTGATATTCTGAGGAGATTTCAAATGGAGGATTGCAGACCGATGTCTACATCGATGGTCACCAACTGGAAGAAGCTTCAAGCTTCTGAGGGAAAGTTGGTGGATCCTACACTATATCGTCGGCTCATTGGTTCGTTGATGTATCTGGTCAACTCTCGGCCAGATTTGTGTTTTGCAGTGAACACTCTCAGTCAGTTCATGGTTGAGCCTAGGAGGGTGCATTGGGTACCCACAAAAACATGTGTTGCGACACCTTGCAGGGACAATGGAGTATGGTCTGGACTACAGGAGGTCGAATGGGATCAAGTTGATTGGCTTCACAGATTCATATTGGGTAGGCGGTGTGGCAGACCGAAAGAGCACTTCCGGATGTTGTTTCAGTTTGGGCTCAGCAACAGTGTCGTGGTTCAGTCGAAAGCAAAAGCCTGTTGCTTTGAGTTCTGCAAAGGCCGAGTATATGGCAGCCAGTCAGGCCAGTTGCAAGGCATTCTGGCTTCGCAAGTTGCATGTGGATTTATTTGATCAAGAGCTGAGGCCTACATTGATTTACTGTGACAACCAGAGTTGCATCCAGCTCTCTGAGAATCCAGTTTTCATGACCGGTCAAAGCATATTGAGATAAGGTATCATTTCATTCGAGATTATGTTCAGAGAGGAGCAGTAACATTGCAGTACATTTCCACTGAAGAGTAGGTTGCAGATATTATGACGAAATCTTTGGGAAGGGGCATGTTTGTCTTCTTCAGAGACAAATTGGCAGTGGTGCAGAATACCTTCCTCGATAAGAGGGAGTGTTGAATTTTGTACGTAGGAAAGTGTTTCCCTAGGTGACTTTAGCCTTAGTCACTTAGAAGGGGGGAAATAAAGTGACCCTTGCATTAAATGACTTAAGATGAGCATTAATTTGACTTTAAAGAATAAAGTCATTTTTTGGAAAGAATTTAAGTGAGGTGAGTGAAATTAATTTTAAATGAGATTTAATGAGCATTTAATCTCATCTAATCTCAACCGTTGGATTCGAAGAACCCTAGGGTTTTCACCAAAAAGGCAAAGAAAGAAAAATCACATTCACTTTTTGAGAAAGAGAGTGAAGGGGAGAGCTGAGAGAGAGCAGAGCCATTTTTTTCTGAGAAAGAGAAAACACCAGCAGCAGCAAGTTTTTTCTCTTGGCACGCATTTCGAGGAAATGACAGTAGCAAGAGTGGGCACGAAAATCAAGGACAGCAGCATTTATTGCTGGTCTGTACGGTATGGTTTTCAGTACAGCAGGCACGATTTTCGAGACAGATTTCTGGGCACGATTTTCAAGAAAAAAATTCCTGGGCATGAATTTTGAGGCCCGTACAGTCAGTACAATGGCACAGAAATCGAGGCAGAAAACATAAAATTTCTGAGTTTGATTTTTCCTGTTTGGCACAGAAAACGAGGCAGAAAATTTTCATCCGGTTGAGATAAGTTAGTCTGAAAATTTCTGAGCTTTGCTGTAATATTTTTCCTGAAAATAAAAATCTCTCTCCTAACAGGTTTTCTCCTTGTGAGTTTTTCCTGGGCAAGTTTGCCAAAAATCTCTGAGTCTGAAATTTATGGTGTGCTTTTATTATTTTATTTTCTGTCAGTAAATGTGAGTTTCAGCAGTGTTTTCATCAGTCTGAAATATTGTGCAATTTCCAGCCTTTATTAAATCTGGGCTGGTCATTAAACAGAGAAAATTTTGAGATTTAAACCAGTGGCTGAAAACTGAGAAAAAATTTACAAAGTTTTGAGAGGACTTTTAAAATGTTATGTCGGTTATTCTTTAGGCAGCTTAGGTTTCCTTTTCTAGCAAGCAAAATGTTTTATCCTATTCATTATGGCAACATCAACTAATGTTGGGGCAGCAAGTCAACAAACTCAAAAACAACCCAATGTCCCACTTCGGGAATATGTTTATCATTGTTGATTAGATTGCAGTATGTGGAATCAGGAATGTCCAAAAATTCCGCTAGACACTCCTCAACAGGTGGGAATGTTCCCAGACCTGGCCAGGGACTTACCAAGAAGGTTAAGAATGTTCCCAACACTCCCAATGATGTTCTCCTAACCAAACGGGGACATTTTGATATTTTGTACCCTTTACCAAGCTCCTTGGAACACAGGAACCACAGGTACAAGTTCCCCAGAGGTAGGGAAGCGTTCCCATGCTACATTGGTCACTACCCTAAATATTAACATTGTTCAATCCAGACTCTGGTAACCAAGAAAAAAATAGCTAAATGCTCCACAGTTTAACAATAATCTGCAGGACCAACGACAATAATGCTTCAGAACAGTTCAATCTTGATATGAAATAGCCCTCTTTACATAGACTCAAAATCTCAAGCATCATTAAAAACTTAAAAGAGGAAAATTTTCAGTTGATCTGCAAATGCCCTAAACTGCACCTAAGGATTAGACAAGGGCTTACATACCATCACTTCAAAGTTGACCCAAATACATAGGTTTTTTCCCAATTATTTTTCAAGATAAATCCCTGGCTTTAGTAATGCCCACCGTTAGCTAACAACAAGGCCCTATTAAATGAATGCTATTAGATATATTTTACAGAAACACAACAGTAACAACAATCTATTTAGTTGTATTGAACTTTTCTTTTCTGAAATGTAATTTTGATGAACTGTCTTTGACTCTTTCCTCTTTTCTAATAAATTTACTTGACAACCAAAATTTTTACAAATTTCTGCAGAGTGAGATGTCGGTTTTCCCAGCGAATGGTTGACAAGGATTTGAATATAACATGCAAAGAGAAAATAAAGCAAATACAAAGGACAAAATCGAATATTATTAGTAATGTCAAATAGTAACATCCTAGTCTGACTTGTAAGGAGAAAAGACACACCTGGATTGAGGTAAGACAATGAGCAGCTCTAATGGCTCTTGATGCAAGTACTTCCCCAAAGCTGTGCCAAAAAATGAATATTCAACTGATATCAAGGTATGCTTGTGAGGAGGAAACTAAAATGACATTTGCTGAAAGTTTATTCAAATGGAGAACTTCAAGGTGAAGCACACCAATGTTCCCCATGAATAAGTAAACAGTAACAAACAAATGATTACACAGCCTATCTCTGCTCAACACGACAACTAAAATTGGCCACTGACAAATATACATTGAAGATTGTAAACAAAAAGAACAGCAATGGTAATTGCAGTTATTACGTTGCCTCCTCAAGTGAGTAGATACGAAGCTCATAGACAACTTGCTGTGCAGATATTGGATGCCTTGTTGGGGATGTTGGTATCCCTGTAGCACCTTGATTTGACTGGGACTGCGTGCCTCCTTCTAGTTCCTGCTGGGGAAGCACACATGCTACACAGGCAGCCAAGAAACGTCCACAGGGTGAAAAATGTGCACCCATTTCACTGTCATTACCAGAGAAGGTGAGTCAGAAAGCCTCAAGTAGCTTTCGTTTAAGGTTATAAAACAATTTAATTCAATGAGGCTGTCCTATAGAATCTCGAAGCTAAAGTAGTGTACATTGAGAATAAACATTTTGACAAGCCCATTGACATTACAAGAGCCTCAGCCAATGTAATGGCCTGAATTGCATAGCAGCAAACAATCTCTAAAACCTTTAGAGAATAGTTCAGAACTAATAAAACATGTTCCAAGTAAAGACTATTAAAACTAAGAACTTCAGAAACAGTCCATAAGACTGTGATATCTAATCATAATGGCATTCATTACAATTTATCCTCCCAAGTCACCAGTGGTTGAAAGATACCTCGTCCCCACAATCTTGTAGAATAATGGAAGGTTGTATATAACCATAAATGTCAACAACAAAGCATGAAGATATTGACTGAGAATATACCTGCATAATACTGCATGTGGTATTGTCAAACGACATGTCTCTGGATCAAGCAATGCACTAGGCTCTTTTACATTATGTGGCCATATTCTTAGCTTAACAGTGCAAGGTAGCTCAGCAGCTGCAGCTGCAGCAGCTGCTGCCATGGATGCATGTGCTGCTGCCGCTTCTGCTTCAACTGCCCCAAGATTAGGTTGTGGGTCTCTTTCTTCATTTACAATGTTGATGCCAGCATCTTCACCAACAGACATTCCAGTTACTCCATCACCTGCAAACATTCCAGATATGCCACTCCCTGTCTGTGCATTGAGTCGAGAACGTGAGCGATGGCGCCCTCCAGACCTACCAGCAACTCTAGCAGAAGCAATCCCAGCTGTTGGAGATGATAGTAATGAAACACCATGGCTTTGTTGTTGTGGCTGTGATTCAGATGCCCAGATATCAGATGGCATGTTTGGCATTCCAAACACATCCCCCTGTGAACCTTCCACAATAGGTAAATTTTGACTCAACCCAGCGTGAGTCTGACCCATTAACCACCCTTGCAAGAAGGGTAGCTCCCAGCCTGTCTGATCCCCAACAGGAAAAAAACGATGCAGCTGTGATGATGACCCATTTCCTAAAAGTAGTTGCAGGTTCACATTTGCAGGCGTATTTAAAGGGGAGATGCCACGACTTGTTCCTGTTACTTGTCTTGCTTGAGAAGGAGGAAGCCTTGAAGAGCTTTCTCCTAGATACGATGTAGTCCCTGGCTGATTTCTGCCAGATGCCACACTTCCATTAGAAAATACCACATCCTCAGATGCTTGTATAGGAGAATTCCTTTGCCTGTCTCTCACGAAAGCATCCCTTTTTGTGGGTCTCAATGTGTCAAGACCAAATCCATAGCCATTATTTGCTGTTTCATTCGACTGCCTTTCAGTAAATGCATTTTCATGTCTGCTATCATTTATAAGTTCAGACGTGAGCCCTTCATGAGGCATTCGAGGAGAAACATCCATAGGGGCTGCCCAAGCAGTGCTCTGTGTTTGAAAGTCTTGGTCATTTGAACTTTCTAACAGCGGTCTATCTTCACCCTCAAGTTGTCTAATACTGGAACTTTCAACCACCATACCATCTGCCTGTGAAGATTGAACATTACTCTCACTCACAAAAGCAGCAGGCCAGAATAAACAAGGGAATGGCATCAAAGGTGCCGAATTTACACCAGAGACTGAATTTCCAGAACCTGTATGAGGACGAACAGGGGTGAAAAATACAGCTGGAGGAGAATACTGCAAGTAACCCGGCGAAGTGGCTAATGTCATCGGAGAATCAGGAGAGTCAAGATCATTAACCTACAAACAAACATTACAAAATATGAGACTGCCAATAGAAGATTGGCCTGTATAAAAGTGAAACATGTGGAAAGGAGCACAAAGTATCAAACCTCAGCAGTCAAAAGAAGTGGAGCAGCATGAGGATGAAAGTGCACAGCTCGTAATGACCGACGTGTTCGGAGGACAATTACTGGTGATGGTGCATCTTTTTTATTGTATTGCCATATATAGAGCTTACAAAATTGCAAAAAACATGGATAATTATCAAACTTGAAACGTATCAAAGATCAAAACTGAAGTCCACTGGCTAACTGAAGCAGAGGAAAGAATTATCATCTATACAGACACAAGAAAAATGCTTTCACTTACCTTGTGGCCGGAAGCTACAGCTAATAAGTCTCCTTGGGCATGGAATGCAATAGAAGCAATTGGGCGGTCTGTGTGAAAACAAACATAAGAAACAACATTATGTTTGGAATATAGCATTCTACCTTATAATAACCATACCTGTACAGAATGCCAAAGAAGAATCTGCCACTCCTTGCAAATAGCTGAACCTCACCAAAGCTTATTATATTAAGATGGTAACAGGATATTAGAATTACAGAAATCACGAGACCCAATGCAGTCAGCAGTATTCGCATTCCAGAGGCGGACTTCATGATCTAGGCTTCCACTTGCAAGTATTTCTGGACGGCTTGGATGAAATCGAACCTGCAGATTGTTCCCAGTAAAGATTATCAGTAAAAAATAAGTCATGATAATCTTTGGTGCCGTCCATACTCCATTGCAGCTAGACTTAAATTCATAGACACCATGAAATTTGGTTTATATGGGTGTAGCTCTTGATAACGTTATTACAAATTGACAAAACTAAAGGATAATAAACATCTAAAAGATAATCAAGATACAAATGTGTATCAGAAAAAATTACATTTCATTTATGCAATGAATACAAACAAAACATTGTAACTGAGCTAAAAGTAAAACAAAAGAAAAAGCACAGAATCAAACAATGATCCCAAAAGATAGATGCTTCCTACATATAACAAGCAAAATGGAGTTAAGACAGAATATGAAACAACACGATAAGAAGCAAATGTTCAATATGAATAAAGGTACAGCAGAGGGCTATTTATTGATGAATCTAAGTTGGGGGTGGGGGATGATGTCAAAAAACAATATGTGGAAAGTATAATTCACAGATATTTACCTTTTTAATCAAGTATCAAGGCGGAATTTAAATTTTTAATCAAGTATCAAGGCGGTATTTAAATTTTTAATCAAGCATCAAGGCAAAGGGCAGGAACATATTGTAGACTGTCACTCGGAGCAGCCAGTGGGGAAGGAACATCCGATGGTCAAAATTCTTGAAAAATCTATCAATGGGGACAACTCCAATATATGGAGACAACAGGAGAAAACTCCCCAAAACAATAAATAAGAATTTTGACTCTGATCAGAGATGAATAAAATGGGCAAATGTGCATATAATTAATACAAAAAAATCTTTAGGTGACCTAAATACTTTATCAAGAATTGTCCATATTTAATTATATAGTAATATTTTGATAAAGATATAAAGAAGATATTTCTGATAGAAATATAATGAAGACTCAAGAGTGAGAATAATTTGCCAAAGTTCAAATAAAGTATTTAGGTGACCGCCCTAGTATAATCAAATTAATTTTTTCTGGCCCACCTGGCTGACAATTATATAAATTTGCAATGTTTATCCTGCGATTAAACTGCATGTTGTAATCAATTTTCTGGTCAATAAAACCTTATCATCACAATTAATTGTGAACGTGGAGAATAGATATAGCATTGTATACAACTTGCTGATGGTCACAAAAATTGTACGCAAAATGCATAATATGCTTATGCTTTATAGGCAATGTAAGATTTGTATGGTAAAATCTCTATACATGTGGAATGCTTACTACAACTGGTTTCTGGGCTTGAAGAGGACAGGTACTGCCAATCAGTATTCTAATTTCTAAGTTCTATGAGATTCCCAACCTAAACAAACTCAGCAAAAGTATTCTCTAAATGTTGGTTCTTTTAAAAACTAAAGAAGATAAAATTGTATGACTTCTCTCACACATCAATTATTGATTATAGCATGTCAGCTTCCATTGCTATTATATAAGAGATTAAGGTTCACAGCAACGGTATGAAGTAGAAGTTACTAATGCATAAAATCCCTGCCATATGGTGATCAGGCTTCTCACAATTACCAAAGATCTTTTAACAACATTATATTCTCTCAATTGAAGTTATTCCTATATACTATAACTAAAATAACAACAGATAACCTTGCAACAAGTCAGAATAAAATGTGAATCATCATTTTCTTCGATATCCTAAATGCAATAAAGGCCAAACACCCTACATGTCAAAAGAAAAGCTAATGATACATACCACCCACGGAGTTCGCCGATGCCCACTTAACACCTTTAAACATGACCCAGTCCGACAATAGATTATTTTCACTGTGTGATCACCACTGTCAGACAAAAAGTATGTCAAATCCAGTTGTAATTCAATATTTCGACATAGATCTATCTGAAAAACATACAAGAATGAATCTTACTGTGTAGATGCCAGTGTTTGGCCATCAGGACTGAAGGCAGCTGCAATGGTTGACCTAGGAGGTGGAACTAGAGGGCAATACTTTGCAGAAAAATGTCTGAGAGATTCTGCTTCCACCCTAAAATAACAGAAACATGGATTAGAATTTAATGAGATGATCACAATCAGAAATTCTAACGCCTTGTTTGGATAAGGTTTTTGCTCAATGTGATATTTTTCCGCAGAACCTCCTTCCAACGATAACAGGACAGCAGACAATAAAAAATTAGGACTGAATAATTTATATGCATTCATGTCCAGAACTGTGGAGGTGTAAATACAGTTCTTTTGCACTGCATACAATATGATAAAGGGAGACAAGCGATTACAGCTGGACCCATAACATTTCATGCTGAACATATTAGATTTGCAAAGAATGGGGAAGGATTACCATGCAATAAGGCCATTCTTCGCATCTGTCACTTCACACCTTCGTCCAGAGCAATCAACACTCCATCTGGCTGCTTCACCCCACAACCGCTTTGACGGTCGTTTTACTCGAGGCGAGATCTCCCTCCATGCTAGCAATCGCAAGACATTCTCCCCCCTGTTAAAATCATGTGAAAACAAGCACATATCTAAAAAACACAGTTGTTATCAAACACATCCCATAACACTTTAACCTGCTCCAAGAATAAGACCTTAAAAAAATAANATTAGCCTTTACATATGAGGCTACAAGTACAATGTATCAAACTATGAACAATGAACATACTAACATATAAATAAAAGTAAAACATGAGCTCAGACTAATTGTCATAGAACAAGAAACAAGAAACAAGAAACAAGAACAAGAAACATGCTCAACAACAAAATGTAAAGTGCAAGAAGTATTTCTAATTCCATTTCTAGGTTCCTCAATACTTAGTGCAGCAAGAGAGGCCCATGTTAGTAAATTCTGGTTTGACATCCCAATCTGCACAAAGCCCACTACTATATTTTGGGCCCTGAGTGCTCAAGTCGCTTGTGTGAGGAGAGAATGAAGTGATGTTCTCCTTTATAATTTTCTTCAATCTAATAATTAATTAGAAACATCTAGAATTAAATTTTATTTTAAAATTTAATATATTAACCGTTTATTACTGAAATTCGTGGTCCAAAAGAGACTTTACTGGCCAATTTTTTAAGTGACATGTTTTTATTTGATGGGAAACGCCTCATACAAGAGAGGAAACCGTAAACGCGATGGAAACGCATTTCCGTCCGTACAGACGAGTTTCTCGTATAGGAAACACGTTTCGTACAGACGGAAACGAGTTTCCGCCAAGTACCATACGCGTTTCCGAGTTTCCGCGAGTTTCCGAGGGTGAAACAGGTGCCAGACCCGAGTTTCCTGCAACTTAGAAATAATATTATGAAAAAATAAGTGGCTTTCACATAGAATGACTTTTCCTGACAATTTCCACACTCTACTATCATCCCATTCCTTCTAATCAGATGTAAACTCCGTGTACATGGATAGGTAGAATCAGAGAAAAATGTCTAGTAAACAAAAATGCATGATAAAAAAGCAGAAACAACTAAACAAATAGTTTACAAGAGAAACTTGACCCTTGGTTTAAATCACTCGATTTAAACGTAATACTCCGTTTCTGGTGATGGGTACAATACAATTATTTAACCAGACATGTTTTGGTGACTCGCATCCTAACAATTGGCTTCACTGCTCTTTGTAATTGGCCTGGTTCGCTGTCAGACGTAAACTCAATGTGGATGCATAGTTAGAATCAAAGAAACTTGTTGAGTAGATAAAGAGTGCATGATTAACAAGTACAAAGAAACTAAACTAATAGTCTACAAGAGAAACTTGACCCTTGGTTTAAATTGATCATAATACTTTGTTTCAAGGTAACAAAGGTATAATACAAGTATTTAAACAGACATGGGAATCACCCATGTAAAGATATAAGTTTTCAGATTTGAGCCTCCTCCATTCACTTAGCATCAGCAATCTGCAACAACCCAGATTTAAATATGTGAAGCCGATGTCATGAGACGATGATCGTAGGAAGTGCATGGAGTGTAGTCCACACAGAAAGAGGATCTACAAACATTATATGATGTAATAAAGTGCAAGCAAGTTCATGGAACTATCTTTATGCTTTCAGATATAATATCTTTGTTGCATAATCATGAACAGATCTATTTAAATCTGTCAATTCTCTGTTATAGAGCTGTAGATTTTTTTTTAAAAGAGGTTCCAGCGAACCTTTTATGTTCAAAGTTCTGTTCTCAAAGGTGTTTTTGAATCTTTAGATCTCAGCGATTTGTAACCTACTACCCAGCAATCATCTCCGTGATTAGTTTTATAAAAATGATCTGGAATTCCTCGTGTTAGATCCGTGATCTGAGATCTGGCAATAGCATCCTTCCATACCCCACGCATGAGATCTGTGCAAATTCTGGTGATTTCTGCAAAACTAATAGCAGCCACATCACGCGATCTGCCTCAGCCAGTGATATCCTCAAATGTATCTGACCAGAAACCTCCTAAGTGGTCTTGTCTAATAAACCAGAAACTTCTTCCAAAGATTAATCTCCAGCCACAGCCACAGCAACAGCACCGCAACAGCGAGTAAACTGTCAGTGATTTTATGTAGCGATCAGGTATTAAACTCTGGTTTCATGACAATAAATGAATCTGCCTCCGATCTGCAGCGAACCCTCACGTGATCTGGTGGTTAAAGGAGCCTTTGGATATTTGGTGCATCGGTTTCTCTTCGCACGATCTGGTGTCAATTGACTATCATCTGCGTATAAGCCTCCGCACAGTCCAAAGAGCAGTAAATCCTTCACGTTTTGATGTTTAGTCTTAATATGGGATATGCTGCATCTGTTAACAGCGATCTCCAGTGATAGTGTTCTGTTGACAGCAATTTCCAATGATAGAGATCTATTGAAAGCGATCTCCAGTGACAGTGATCTGTTGACTTCTGAGCATTCTATTTCCCTTTTGAAATGGCACGTTGAAAGCACTGCTCTTGGCCTCTATTGTCTATCTGGTGAACATGAGCATTTTGAGTCGTCCTCGGATCACTGTGGGAATATAATAAACCCACTTAATACTTAAAATATTTAATCAATTTTGATAAATTTCCTACACACTAGCCTAGATAGTTGGCAACCACTTGCACCACATAGTCAACACTTGTCGTATATACCCCAAGAACGCTTTAATCTTGATTCTGGGTTGATCATGTCCACTTTATTGACTGTCAGAATTAGTAACTGCGCTTTCCACCAGATTCTGCCTTACTCTGCTTTTATCCAGTTTTTCTGTTGATAAGGTAAAGCTAGTCAACTAGAAAACTGCTATCTTTCATTGCCAACCCATCCTCCATGATTTTCTCCCCATTTTCCAGGATTAGCATGTTTTTCCATCACTCTTGACAACTCACTCATGCTTTTGTTAAGTCGTGAGGTCCTTCACTAATTTGGGAAGTGCTTTAGCCACCTATGGGGTTTATCATATTTAGTAAGTCTATATTTCTAAGCTTGATGAGTTGTCTCCAATACAACTCGATTTTACCTATGAGGGATGTCTTATTTATGTACACTATTATTCATCATTATTCAATGGAAGGATACACTCCATTATTCATCTCTTCATTCATGTGATTCAGTCTCTATTCTTCTCTCTATTTTTCCTGTATATGCTTGTGAGAATTATCTTAGTGGCAAGATCTATTTCCAGTGCTTCTTCTTAGCATCTTTACTCATAGCATTAGAGCTGTTATTTCTACATGGTATCAAAGCGCAAGATCAATCCCTCTCTAAAGAATAGCTCATTTTGAAGCTTACAAGATTTTCTTCTAGTTTTATTTTTTGCGATTTGTGGAGAGTTTCTTCTTGAGAGCATCAACTCATCAGTCTGGATTCTTCTTCAGCTATGATCCTAACTCCCTTCAACTATCATGAATGGAAAGCCAGAATTGGCATTCTATTGCGCAGTAAAGGACTATACAGAGTTACTCTAGCGTTGGAGAATGAGCCCAATGCTGTTATTGAGAAAGCTAAGTGGCATAATAGGTTGGATGAAGCCTATGGATTGCTTTGCCTTTCTATTTCTCCTAATCTACTCTTTCATCTAGATAGTTTGACCACTCCAAACCAAGTATGGACCAAACTTGAGTCTCTCTTTGGAGTTCAAGATGAGTTAAGAGCACATCAGTTGGAGATTGAGTTATTCTCAATGAGTCCAAGCAGTTTCGATTCTATTGAGGGTTTCTTCACCAAATTCAAGTCACTTGTTCTAATGCTCAAACATTGTGGGATTGCGAAGAACGATGATCAATTAATCATTTCCATTCTATCTAAATTACGCCCTGAATACTGGGTTTTTGTGTCTACTTTTCATGCTACTAGACTTGTTGTTTCTAATTGGAAAATGCCTTCTTTGTGTACTTTCTTTGATTCACTAACAAAAGAGAAAGACAAATTGATCCAGATGGGTGATCTTAGATCTTCCAAGGGCAAGGATCATGCTCTCAAAGTCCAAGGAAGCAAAAATACCAAATCCAAAGAAAAGCAAATTGTGAAAGAGAAGAAGCCAAAGTCAGAAATTGAAGATGAAAGTTCGAAGCCTACTGATGAAGATTCAGTGAAGAAGGTTAATAAGAAAGGAAGCACATCCAAGTGTTCTTATTACAGCAAGGAATTTCATCCAAAGAAGAAATGTTTCAAGAAGAATATGGACATCATGTCTCAGCTTCTTGAGAGGCACAACATCGAAGTTCCAGATGAGCTAGAGAAGCCTGTTGATTCTTCAGAACATTGTCATAGTGCGCAGTTCCAAGGTGATATAAACTATGCCTTGAGTGCCAAAGTAGAATCCTTTCCTCACGTCTTTGATATAGATTCATTTTCTGATATATCAAAATCAGAAATATCAGATCCTTTCTTTGATAATCCACCTATCAATCTCCTAGATTGATAGGTGGACATCATGTCTCAGCTTCTTGAGAAGCACAACATCGAAGTTCCAGATGAGCTAGAGAATCCTGTTGATTCTTTAGAACATTGTCATAGTGTGCAATTCCAAAGTGATATAAACTATGCCTTGAGTGCCAAAGTAGAATCCTTTCCTCATGTCTCTGATATAGATTCATTTTCTGATATATCAAAATCAGAAATATCAGATCCTTTCTTTGATAATCCACCTATCAATCTCCTAGATTCATCTCTCAATAATTGTGATTTTTCACTAGAGCCTGACCTGTCTTTAAGCAGATCTTCCTCACTCCATAATTCTGAGTTAGAAGCATGTTTGCAGGTTGATATACATGTCATGACATCATTCATACCACCATCCATACCATCTACCATACCTCTTAATACTCCTAAGACTATACAAATCCCAAATTCACTAGTTGATTCCTCATCGATCTCTTATGCAGTGTTACTTATATTAGATGGTTTGTAGTCTTGCCTATCTTTCACTAGTTCGTTATCCATGACCTTAGTCATCTTTGGACTAATATTACACATGTTTGGATCTGTTCTAAACACTTATGGTTCAGATCTCAAGTCCATTCATCATTCAGATTTTTACACTCATCAGTTTTCCCCAGTTGCTCATAGTTTTCCTAATCTAGCTCTATATCCTCATGGAGTCACTGAAGCCTTTGTCTTTGTTGTTCCATATGCTACTATTTATGATATATCAGAGTTTTTTCAGCCTCATATCAGATCTGGGAAGGTGCTACATCAGATTGGAAGAATGACATGTGATTCACATCACAATTTTGCAACTATTCAAAGAATTGATTGTGTAACAAATTGTCTTAATTTTTGTACTCTTTCAGAAGGAGTATGCACAAATCTCTTTTTACTACTCAAGTCAATCGAATTTTACAACTAATATTTTACTACTCAGTTTGTAAGATTATCAGTGTTACACGGGGACACGTCCCAAAGGGTCGATGACGCGTTTCAGCATTTTTCACGTCCCGAGGACTCCAAAACTCCATCCAAAACGTTTTGGGACGTCCCCCTTTTGGCGAAACTTGGGCAACGAAACTTGGCGAAACTTGGGGGGACTTCTTGGCGTCCCGGCCAAAACTCTAAAACTTCGTCAAGACTTGTGGGCGTCCCACCCCGAAACTTCCCCGAAACTCTGGAATTTTTTCTTTCTTAATTTAAAAAAAATAAATAAATCATTAAAAAAAATTAAAACCATTTAATAAAACTTAAAATTTTATTATTTATAAAGTTATAAACTTATATATTAAAATTTTAAATTTAAAACATAAACAAAAATATTAAAAACTAAATCTAATTTACAATGTCTAACCTAAAGTATAATATATAATTCTAAACTATCAATGGTCGTGAAACAATTACAGTATCATACTATCTAGTATCATTGATTCATTTTTTCAATCACTTAAAAGTCAAATTTGAAGATTATTAAATATGGTGTGCATGCTAATCATAGATTCATATTGATATATAATATATTTATAAATTCTTATTAATATAATGATAATCTTGATGAACCCTGTAATGTGTTTGAACTTTGAATTTTGCATTTACATTGAATGATTGCAGATTCCTGAATGATGAATGTTTGTTAATGTTGGGATTTATATTTTTCATATTTTTAATATTTTTAAAATTTTTATGACTATCGCTTCCCGCCGTCCCCGTTGAATTTCTCTAAATTTTGGGGGTGGTCTCCACACATCCCGAATGTGCGTCTCCCTGAACCCGCGTCCCGGAACCTTGGGGGAACATTGAAGATTATGAGTATTGCCCTAATATGGTTGTATATTTATACGAGTATAATATTTTTTATTTTTTTAATTATAAGCCGACATGTTATAAGTTTTTTTTTTTTTTTTTACTTTTTATTATTATCATTTTTATTGAGCCGACATGTGCCACGTCATCATCACAGACGGGACACATCTAACCCATTTGAGTTGTAGAAAGCGCCTCTCGACGCAATCATAAAGTCAGACTTAAAGGGGGGTGTGGGAATATAATAAACCCACTTAATACTTAAGATAAAATATTTAATCAATTTTAATTAATTTCCTACCCGCTAGCCTAGATAGTTGGCAACCACTTGCACCACATAGTCAACACTTGCCATGTATACCCCAGAAACGCTTTAATCCTGATTCTGGGTTGATCTTGTCCATTTTATTGACTACCAAAATTAGTAATTGCGCTTTCCTACATATTCTACCTTATTCTGCTTTTATCCATTTTTTCTGTTGATAAGGTAGAGCTATTCAACTAGGGAACTGCTATCTTTTGTTGCCAACCCATCCTCCATGATTTTCTCTCCATTTTCCAGGATTAGCATGTTTTTTCATCATTCTTGACAACTCACTCATGCTTTTGTTAATTCGTGAGGTCCTTGACTGATTTGGGAAGTGCTTTAGCCACATGTGGGGGTTTATCATATTTAGTAAGTCTATCTTTTTGAGATTGATGAGTTGTCTCCAATACAACCCGATTTTACCTATGAGGGATGTACTATTTATGTACACTATTATTCATCATTATTCAATGGAAGGATACACTTCAATATTCATCTCTTCATTCATGTGATTCAATCTCTATTATTCCTGTGTATGCTTGTGAGAATTATCTTAGTAGCAAGATCTATTTCCAGTGCTTCTTCTTATCATCTTTACTCATAGTATTAGAGCTTCTATTTCTACACTTACGCATATTCAAAACAAGGAATTTCTATGGGCATTATGGATGAATAGCATTGGTTTACATGAATGTTTAAATAATTCAGCTTTGGCAGAGATACATTCATACTTATCTTGGCTTTCAATAGAGTTGTAAAGAACTTTTTTAAGCTCAAAGTGAGGTCAGGTGTGTCGTTGTGGTCATATGAGAGTTTGCTTGCGCTAGAATAAGATGGTAGAGATCACATTCATCCAGAGAAAAACCCACACGTCGATAAGATAGCTGGAAACACACATTGCCGCATTCAAATTAAGGTATTTTTAAAAGTTTTTAATACCACATGCAGTGCACAATTCTTAATTATTGGCCTCGGTCTATAGGCGTAATCAACAACTGAAATAGAGCGATTATTTCTAGTGATTGCTTAGTGTATGTAGGCCACTATTCTTTTAAAAAGAGCTTGAAGGAGATTTTTGCAAAATTTTGCAAACGTTCTAAGCAAAATTGCCTTTGGCCTATCTTTGTAATAAGGGTTTTTATCTTTGAGGAAATTTCTCTCAAGTGCTAAGAGCATAATAATAAAAACAACATTTTTTGTTGTGGTGGTGACTGAGTTCTAGACCTGTCCTGAAATTGAATAACGTCTAAGAACATATGTGTTCATGTATGATGAATGCTTATGATGCCTTTGTCTAGTTTCAAAATTGTACTATTTCACACATGTGGCGAACCAATGTTCCCCCAAGTTTCCGGGACGCAGGAGCAGGGAAACGCACATTGGGGACGTGTGGAGACCACCACCAAATTTTAGCAAAATTCGGGGGGGGGCAGGGGGATGTCCAAGTCCTAATAAAATTTAATATTATAAATTATTAAATGCTAGCAATAACAATTCAATGATTCATCCCAAGTAAACTACTAAAAGTAAATAATAAATAGCAAATACTAAGTATATCATTGTGCAATGTTAACCAGAAAATAGCAAAATAATAATACAAACACGGTATACATGATAATTTTCAAATTTGACATTTGAATCTTGATATTCATATTTCTAATTTCAGTCATTGTAATTGAAAACTTGAATCAATGATATTGCATGCTAAAATAGTGAAATAGTAAATGACTAAAGACTAAGCCTGAAATAGAGACTATACAACAATTAAAATTAAAATTTTGTTTTTTAAACTGAAATTGGGAAAATCGTGGGGGGCGTCTAGGAGCCCCTCAGTTTCTGGAGGGGGTGTGTGGGAGCCCCCCTTAATCGGAGAGCGCTGCAGAACAGGGGGACACGCCCCCTTGTGAGTTTCCAAGAGTTTCCTGATTTCGGGGACGCTAAGAAATGTTTCCCCAGGAGCCCCCAAGCCCCCAAGGCACAAGGGGCGAGGGGGGCGTGCCCCCGACCCTGGGGGGTGAGTCCTCATGTAACACTATGGCGAACAAGTCAACTTAATACAATCAAGCAGCTGCCACTCATATTCAAGCATTCAAGTTGTCATCACATTGGCAATGGACAAATAAAAGGAGAAGTATATGAACTCAACACATCATGGAAAATTTGAAGCTCTAACTTGCAAACAAAGCTTTTGTAAGTTAACTTGTAATCAGCTTTAACTAACTTGCAAAAGTCCCTTTGTCAGTGTAAAATTTAAACTTTAATTGAATTTGTAAGTGGGTGCATTCTCGGTTGAACCCAACACCCAAAAATTGATTGAGTCGTTGTATTTCCAAGCATAGTTTTAAAAATCAATAAAATCGGTTAAGCAATCGACCAATTCACTAAGTGGATAGGAAACCGATCAAAAACGGCCTGGAAATTGGTTCGGTATCGAACCAATCAGATCGCTCGATCCACGTAAAAAATTGGTTGATTTTTTACTCTCCAGCACATGAGGTCCGCAGACTTGAAAACACTCAAAAATTCTTTTTTTTGTTTTTCCTAACCTAACCTAACCCTAGGGCCTAAATCTACTTAATGAACCCCCCCCCCTATTTCCCTACACCTATTTCCTTTTGTAAGTTAACTTGTAATCAGCTTTAACTAACTTGCAAAAGTCCCTTTGTAAGTGTAAAATTTAAACTTTAATTGAATTTGTAAGTGGGTGCATTCTCGGTTGAACCCAACACCCAAAAATTGATTAAGTCGTTGTATTTCCGAGCATAGTTTTAAAAATCAGTAAAATCAGTTAAGTAATCGACCAATTCTGAGTGGATAGGAAACCGATCAAAACGGGCCTGGAAAATTGGTTCGATACTGAACCAATCAGATCGGTTGATCCACGTAAAAAATTGGTTGATTTTTTACTCTCCGGCACGAGGGTTCCGCAGACTTGAAAACACTCAAAATTTTGTTTTTTTGTTTTTCCTAACCTAACCTAACCCTAGGGCCTAAATCTACTTAATGAACCCCCCCCCCTATTTCCCTACACCTATTTCCTATTCTCATTGTGGAACAGTGCTGCAACAATAGTAAACAGTGTTAGTGAGGGACAATGACACATTCAACTGTCAAGCTTAAGCCTTAGAGCCTTGGAGTTGGAGTATGGATTGTCGGAGAGTAAAGTTGGGGCCTTGCAGCAGTGGAGTTGGAGCCTTTGGATTAGTAGAGTAACCTGTAACAATCACTGTAGTCTGTTTACTGTAAGATGTACGTCTGTAACAGCTTGGAAGTTTGGAACTTGGTGCTTGGCAGCTTGCCTGCTTTGAGTCTGGACTATTGGAGGCTGCCTAGAAGAGGTAAACAGTTAAACTTTAAAAGTTTAAACATGCTTGACGCTACCGGCGTGCCATATTATTTTTTTTCTCATTATATTTGTTTTTTTTATTATTTGCATGTTCAAATATTCGTTTTTTTCTTTGCATGTTCAATAGTCAACTTCAGATGTGCATTCTATAGAGTACAATGGCCCCAAAAGCAAAGGCCAACATGGATCTATGCAGATAATGTTGAGGGGGAGATGTATTGCAAGTATTGCAAGAAACAGATTGAGGAGGGGGAAGCGATAAACAACACTTGGCTACTATTAGAGGCCAAGTTAAGGCATGTGAAGCTCTATTAGATGTGATTGGGCAGATTAGGCTTGATTTGCAAGAACAGTTTGAGAGGTTTGAAGAAGATAAGGCTAAGCAAAAAAAGAGAGGAAAAAATAGGGAAAAAAAGGAGGCTTGCCAAAATGATGGGCAGGATCTATGCTCCTGATTTTTCAAATGAAGGCTCTTTATCGATCCCTTCTACCACTCTTAGGGATCCCTTTCAGTATGTTTTGCCCTTTGAGTGTACACAAAATAAGGGCAAAATTAAAAATGCCATTCAAAGTTATTTCACACCTCCCACCACCTTTATCAATGCCAATGCTTCTCAGTTGGCTCCAACACAAGTTCAGCCAACCTTAGATGACCATTGGAAGAAGCAATACAAAGAAATTGCCTATGAGTACATGGCTAGATGGTGGTATGATGCAGATCTCCCCTTCAATGTTACTCGCTCTTCTTATTTCCAACCTATGTGGGATGTTTTTATAGCTGTTGGTAAGGGCTTCAAAGGCCCTAATATGCATGACTTAAGGGGATCTCTTTTGCAAGAGATCGTGTCCATAGAGGAATACCTGAAGGAATTAAAAGAGTTGTGGATCAAAACAGGAGGCATTATCATGTCATATGGATGGACAGATAGAAAGAACCGTACCATCATAAATTTCCTTGTCTCTTGCCCACACAAGGAACCATTTTTTTGAGATCATGTGATGCATCTGATATGGCAAAAGATGCAAATTTGTTATTTCACCTTTTGAATGAGGTTGTTGAGCATGTGGGGGCAGCTAATGGTGTGCAGGTCATCACAGATAACGCCTCCAACTATGCTCTTGCTGGTAAGATGTTAAGAGGAAAAACATAAAACCATATTCTAGACCCATGTGTAGCACATTGCATAAACCTCGTGGTTGAGGACATATGTAAACTAGATTGGATCAAGACCACTATAGAGCATGCCAAAAGCATCACCAAGTACATGTACAACCATGCTTTGGTATTGAGATTGATGAGGAGACACACACAGGGCAGGGATGTTAGGATTGCAACTACTAGATTTGCAACTCACTTCCCCACGTTGCAATCTTTCATTTCCCAGACACAGAACTTATAGCAAATGTTTTCAAGTGATGGATGGAATTCATCTCAATGGGCCCGTAAACAAGATGAAAAAGACACCAAGCAAAGAATTGAAAGCTCTTCATTTTGGAAAAAAGCAACAGAGGTTGTGAGAATTACAGAGCCACTTGTTAAGGTGTTGGGGTTAGTGGATAGGGGGGAAATTGGCCACAGGCTACATTTACGTGGCTATGTATCAAGCGAAGGAGCAAATAAGGGTAGCATACAAGGATAGAGTAGGTAAGCATGGACCTATCTAGGCTGTCATTGATAGGAGATGGAACAATCAACTCCATCGCCCTATACATGCAACTGCGTATTTCCTGAACACAAAGTATAATTATAGAGCTCGACTTGGTGAAGATTAGAGCAAAAAGGTGAAAGATGGATTATATGAGTGCCCTGAGCAAATGGTCCCAAATGAGATAGAGCAATTGGAGATACCCCAGCAAATCAGCTCTTTCACCAAAGCTGCAGGTAACCTTTGGCAAAATGTGGCTAAGATTGCAAGAAATGCGGACCAACTAGGAAAACAATTCCATTGTTTTATTAAATTATGTTGTTTAAATTATAAATACCTCATATTTTAACCAAATTCACAATCTAATTTATTGAATTAACTTTATCTTGACTCTTTCCATTACAGCACAATGGTGGGAGTCATTTGGTAGCCAATGTCCTCAATTGCAAAAGTTTGCAATTCAAGTCCTCAGTCTTTGAGCAAATTCACACGAAGAAGAGAACTCGTTTAGAGCATAAACGGTTAAATGATCTAGTCTTCGTGTAGTACAATCTCCAACCTAGGTGCAACCAATTAACGAACAGAAGACCTAATACAGGTCCCATTATGTTGGATGATATTGATCCAACCTCTGATTGGGTAGTGGAGACTCGAGTGCTAGAGTTTGATCATGATGTCAATTCGGATCTGGATATTGAGATGTAGACATGATGGAGGTTCAGTTGGATGCAGATCCTCTATTACCATCAATTAATGAAGGTGTAGATCCAGAGATTCCAAGCATGGCAAGCACTACTTGACCTCTTGCTTCTAAGCAATGTACACATTCATCTAGTACTACTATTGTAGTTGTAGATGACCTTGGGCTTGAGAAGTCCTAGCCTAAGCCAGAGGATGATACCATTACTAGTCCTTATAGTTCTTCTTCTTTTAGTTCTAGCAGTGGTGATGAGTTTGATCATGATGTCAATTTGGATCCGGATATTGAGATGTAGGACATGATGGAGATTCAGTTGGATGCAGATCCTCTATAACCATCAATTCATGCAAGTGTAGATCCAGAGATTCCAAGCATCGCTGACCTCGTGCTTCTAGGCAATGTACGCATTCATCTAGTACTACTATTGTAGTTGTAGATGACCTTGAGCTTGAGGAGTCCAACCCTAAGCCAGAGGATGATGCCATTACTAGTCCTTCTAGTTCTAGCAGTGGTGATGAGTTTGACCATTAATGATGTATGATAGTTGACTATGTAGCATGTAGTATGATCACTGATGTATGATGTATGATCATGATGTAGTGGCATCATGATTACAGGCCATATAGCCTATAGGCCTCATATATTATGTATTATGTTCGAGTCCCAGTCTCCTAGATATGTATTGCACGATACACTTGGTGCCATTTTGATATATTCACTCTTATATGGTATATACATGAGCAGACTTTGGATATTTTATCTCTAATGCTTTGAAATCATGGATTAAAATCTTGAAAATATTGTTTTTCTTTAAAATTTAAATATTTTATGTGTTTTTAGTAAACCGAGTCATTATATTCAAATCGGTTGAGTCATGACAGATTCATTATCGATTCCGATTCCAAGTTCGAGTTGATTCTGACCAATTAAAAGTTCGATTCCTACTTTTAAAACTAGGTTTACAAATCTACATTGAAACACTTGAGTTAAGTGGTTGAAAATCAAATCATTGTAATAATCACGAGTTGGGATCCATTTTCGATAGTATCTGACATCCTCAGCTTGCTGAAACAAAATCAAGCAAGTGTGAAGGTAAGCAAGCGTGAAGGTCTAGTGAGCGAGTTGCAAAAATCCCTTATTTGTTATCAAATCAATTGCAATCTAGACTTGCTTACATAAGGAGTCATTTAGTTTTTCAAATGGAGCGAAGTCTTGAATTATTAGAGCTACTAAACCAAAGCTCTAATAATCAATGTTGAAAACAACACAAGCATACTCAACAAAGCAACTGTTCAATTAGTGCTAACTTGTATGCAAGTGACACAAGCTAAAGTTAGACTTCTTCAAGCACAATCCCATCTAATAAATGATGAAATCAAGGATCTCAAAATCAATAATCAATGAAGCATTATGAACTAGTTCTTGTTCAATACAACCCTCTTTTTGACTTTGATGATGATGATAATTCATATCAACATTCAACACAAGAACAACATAGTGATACAACTTCATAAACAGTTTCCAATGAAGATGAATTGTTAGCAAAAGATTCCAAAGGACAGAGAGACGCAACAAGTATAAGTGAAAGTGGATGTGAAGCACATCATCAAGTACAGCGTGATCTTTCCAAGACAATCATCAAACCTTGGAAAGAATTACACTTCAATAGAAATTAACATGGCTTAGGATATGAAAATCACAATAGTTTTCATATTCCAAATTACTCCAAACCAGTTTTGTTAGTGAATGCTAGATTCCTTCAAGAAAATTCAACTTCAAATGTTGAAGTTCAAAATGCTAATTGCCAACATTGTCATAGAGTTGGTCACATGAAGAATCAGTGTTTCGATCTCCATCCTTATCTTCATTGTGGGAAAACAAATCATCATTCAGACAAATGTCAAAAGAAGAAGAAAGACAAAAAGAAAACAATTCATTATGGATAAATAAGTTCTTGGCAATGGAATAACAAGTTAAGAAGTTGCATTAGTCTTACCGTCGAATTCAAACACAAGTAAAGACACATTTGAATAATGAGATTCAAATAGAGTCTCAAAGACTTTTAGACGGTTAGAGTTCTTTCATGTGCTTCGGGAGCTCAATGATTTGGCGGATCAAGCAGCTAATAAAGCAATTGGATTAGGTGAAAATGAGCTTTCGGTAAATCTACACCTATCCTTAGAGTTACCACCTTAAGAAGCAAGAGGTTAAGTGTCGGTTTGTCTGGTTGTTGGACAGTGCATGATTGTAAGAGAAAATGCAGGCTCATGAGGATCTGGTGATCATGAAACCAGATTGATGTAATTTTTCAAACGGCTCCTTCACTACTCTTATAATTCAAAACATAACTGTTTTTGTCAAAAAATAATAATAATAATAATAATGAAATTCAAATAGTAAATAGTACTCCCTTGAACATGACAAAGGAGAATATAAGTCCATAGTGGTTCCCTTACGGCGTAGCTTTCAAGCATGGCCCTTATGGGATGAGATAACATGTGGCAGTCTCCACTTTCCCACTTTGACTTGTACACAAATGAAATAAGAATGGTACTCTGTCGCACCTCAAAGGGGGGAGTACATTACCAAAACTCTTTCACCTTAAGGGGGGAGTACTTTGATTAAGTGATGATAATACAATGATGAATTGATTTAGGGTAACCCACATGAAAACCCATATCTTCTCACCTTGCAACTGACAAGGGGGGGTATTGGTATCCAACAAACAAATTGCCAAATAGGCAACAACAGTCTGTAGAAAGCAAACTTCGACAGACAAATTGCCAAATGGGCAACAGTAGTCTGCAGATGGGATACAGGATACATTGTCGACACATAACAATGTCAATATTCATAGAGCACTTCAATGATTCTATTTGATCACTGATAATAGAGTGGTGATACTACATGTTCACCAATTAGCAGAAAACACTAAACTCTTCTAGCTAAATCACTTGGCAAAGGATGGAATTGTCAAGCAAACAGGGAATGTTCAGACATGGCAGCTATTCACTTCCATATTTCTGCTATCTTCCAATTCATTTCAGATGAACCCTTCAACATCCAATTTTGACGATTTTTTAGGCAGATTTTTCACTAAAGCATAGATGAAGGCTTCTGAAAAATCCATCATATCAGATTCAACATCAGTGTTTATTGCTTAGCTGATACAAATAAATAGACTTGTGATTGAGGGGGTAATGTTAACCTATGGCTTACCTTACCAATCACAAAGTTAAATTGTCACCATTATTTGTATTAAACATTTAGGGTAATAGTGATTGCACCAAGAGGAGCGAGGTGCTCTACAACCCAGTATGGAGGAGATGTTGTCACTTAAGGTAACGTAACGTTACCAAAAATAAAAATAAAAATAAAATCATGTCGACACATAAAAAATACAAATGAAAATAATTATTTACACTACAAAAAATAAAAGTAGTAAAAAAATAATGTCAGCTCATAAAATAAAAAGTTAAATCAAAATAAAATAATAATAAAAACACTGAGAGGGATCAAATTTCTCCATGTGTATATGTTTTCTCAATGTGTAAAAAACTCTAAGGTAATAAAATAAATTACACCTCTAAAAATGGGATCCCTCTCGGTGCTTGATAGATCCGGATTTAAGATGGATCTATGTTGGTTTATCCTAAATGATGACCAAGGGATTTGGTTGAGATCATAGTGGAAAAAATCGGTGATGTCCCAAAAAATCGCAACTTTTTCTGGCTATCGATTTTTTGACCCAAAAAAATCGTGATTTTTCAAAAAATTGGACATTGAAAAAATCGGCAAAAATTGCCAAAAAAACGAGAAAAAATGGGGAAAGATCAAGAAAAATAGGGGAAAAATGGGAAAAAATCGAGAAAAATCAAGATTGACAAATAGGGGTAAAAATCGGTAAGCAAATTTTGACCCTATTAAAGAGCCAAATTTGCATTTTTTAAGCTTACCGCAGTTTGCCAATTTTTTACGATTTTTTCACCAATGTTACCGAGAAGATGTTTTATGGGCCTTAACCAATTTTTTGCCAATGCCGATTTTTTCCACTATGGTTGAGATTGCCTAACCTAATCGTTGTGCAAGGTGTTAGGATCTAGAGCAAATCTCTCTATGAAGTGGCATCACCCATTGTACTATATATTGGTAGTAGTGGTTTGAATACATTTGAAGCAACATAAAGCCTTTCCCGTCATCTTTCTGTTCATGTGTATGTTTTAACAACTATAGCATCCTAACAATTAGAAGAACACTGAAAAATCATTACTCCTGACAAAATCTCAATGAATAATACAGGTAAATGGCAACAATAACTATTTTCAGCTTGATTCCAATACCAGAAGCCAAAATTCAAATAAGTTGTAGCAGATAAAAGACAGTTCTATGGTGCTATTCTTGTTTTCTATAACCAGCATAGAACCATCTTAAGCCCAGATCTATCAAGCACCAAGAGGCATCAACATTCTCGAGGTATAATTTTTCCATCATTTATTTCCTCTAGGTGTTTGATAAATCCGAGTTTAAGATGGATCTATGCTGGTCTTAAATTTTTAAGTTTTTGTGTAAAATTTAATATTGAGCCGATATACACTGCCAAATACTTTTATTTTATTTTTATTTTTATTCTGTCACGTACATATGTACATAACATCTCCCCCATACTGTGCTGTGGTGCACCTCGCTACTCTCAATGCAAAAATACATGCTTTCCACAAGAATCGATAGGGAGCAGACAACACCACAAATTGATGATTGGTTTCCCATAACCCAGGAAGAAAAAGTAGTATAATTTGCCACAAATACCGAAATTTTAGGATCTGATAGTTTTATTTCAAATGCATGCTGTTTGACCTTTGTTTGTGTGCATGCTGTTTGATCTTTGTTTGTGTCCAGATAATTGGATGATACAAAATGATAGAAACAAACAACAGAGGAAAGGCAAGTAATTGCCATCAGTGCCATGCCTATTTTGGAACAAAACTTATAAACATTGTATACTTGTCGGAGTACCAAACAGTGGACATGAATACCATCACAATTTAAAGCCAACAAAAACATGAATATGATCCAGCAATGCTGGTCCATTGCACACAGAAAATCCAAAATAAATTATCAACATCGATAGTTTGGCTCCCCACATTGATTGCGGTTATTGCATCTATTGAATTTGCAGTCTCGCTGTTTGGCAACCTTTTTGCTATCAAAAGAGATATAACACAATGTTATCCTCAGCAAACAAAAAACACATATAGGTAAAATTAACATTTCCTTCCATTCAACTCTTACAATTTACAAGAAATAGAAGGTATTAGTAAACTTACGTGTGCCTTGCACATGTGTTAGGCAGAAACTGTGAAAATGGTGTTTCAGAAGTTGAAGTTGAAGCTGGAGCTGAAGTTGAAGTACTTGATGGTCCATTTGCATTCTGTATCCAAGATGGAGTCATATCTTTCATCTAACCTCATGCTCTAGCACATACAGTTACCATTCTGAAGATCAGTTTATAATTAATAAGAAAAGGCACCTGGGACTTTTGTTCTCTTGCAGACCGAATTGCCTAAGCCCAATACAATACATTCCACTCTCAAGCCGGTCCAAAGACTCCAAACAGAGAACAAGTTGAGAGATTAACTGAAATCCCCAAAATCCCAATGAAGAATTCAATGAATAGACTACAAGGTTCTCTTGCACATAGTATATCGGCCACTTTAGTGATTACAAATTAATTTTACATTGAACCCTTTTTCATAATACATGTCTTTTACACATTTGAATAGGTGTAAACAGCTCTTGAAAGAGCTTCAGCTATACTACAAGTTGTTTAAAAAAATAAGTTATTTTCATTGGCACCTTGATCAATAATAATGCCTACTATTACATCATATGTTGATCATTCCAGATCATGGGATCTAAATCTTCTGAACAATCCCACCTTTCTCAGCGAAGCTTATCCTGAAAGATAGAATCGGTTTGTACAGCTATCATAAGAAACTTCATCCAAAAGTCATTCACACCTGCAAGACAGAGAAAGGACATGTCAAATTGAAAAAATGTCATGTGGATAAGCTCCATACTCGATTTGATGACTACATATTTCTTGCTGAGATTCAACATTAAAAAGGTATATAACGCAACTGTGAATGGTTGCACTCTATCTGAATCTTATTTTTTGCTCGATAGTTTTTATTTTAACTGGAAAAAAACCACCTTGTTTCTATATGAGGAAGAAAATACAATGGTCTTGAACCTGTTTTACGAGCACAAAACATATGTATTATGAACCTTCATAATTTCACATAAATTTCTGCAGTGCCGGGAATTTGTTCTAATGATCATAATGTTGGTCTCCAAACATAGTTCGACGACTCATGTGATAGCTTTCAGCAGAATCTACCCAACTTAACACATATAATATTCAGCACCCCACTGAATTACAAATTATGATTGTGAAGTGCCCTCCATCTGCCATTGCACGTTTGACTGAAAACAGCCGACGATGTAAGTAAATGCTGGAGTTATTTGAGTCACAACTTTGTGATCAGTTAAGCTTTGAAACAATTCACGATGCCATGTCATCCTTGCAATTGAATCATCCATTCAAAACTCTCATGTCTTATAAATCAGAATCAACGTTGGCCATGATGTAGGAAAGCAATACACAACACCACACGTCGCACGAGCATAAGATCCGTTTAACACATTGAGGGAAGCCAACCATCCTATACCATCCTATAAGTCCCGTAGAGGAAATAACATGTGCCCATCATAAAATATGGCTATGCTGGGGAATAGGAAGGGGCACAGGAAAAAGATCATGGGAAGAGGATGGTACTGTCACACACAAGGCAAGGGTTCAAATCCCACCATGTACATTCCACGATAGCATCATAATGATGGGCTGCAGGGGATTTCAGGCTATAGTGATGCCCTAGTCCAGCTCTTTGGACCGAATCAAAAAAATGAAGAATTATTATAGGGCAAGAAAACAGAAGACTTTATTATAGGTAGAATCTTCCAGAGCGTTTTCAAGTATTCGGATTGTTCCCGTGCTCATTCCAAAACCCTAGTTTATCAGAAACTCCAACTCAATTGCAGATGCCAAAATAAGGAAATCCAAGCGGAGAACGATTATTGAAATTGAACTTCAATCATACTAGTTATAGAGCACTTGTTTATGTTGTGCAGTAAATCCAAATCCAAAACGCAGTAAAAAAAACCTATTGCGGAGAGAAATGTACCTAGAAATCAAGTCTGCCAGAATGTACCGGGTAGGAATGAGATATGGCCTGAGAGCTCCAGTCAACCATATGGGAAGAGGGGCATACACCTCTACTTCTTTCACGGTGGGATGTGCTCTTGGGCAGGCGAACACGCTGCAAATGAGAATGAAAAGGCAGGTATGTTGATATTGATGAATAGAAATAGAGTAAGATATTTGAACTCTGAAAAAGTCTAGGCATTAAAGTCTATTTTGGCTCCTCCTCGAGGTTTCAAGCAGGTGGGGGTGGTCCTATATTAGAAATGCAAGGTCGTCGAACCCCACCTTTTATTAGCAAAACTTTCGTGATTTCTTATTATTCCAATGGTTTGTGGCTTTTTTTCTTGCAAATAAAATTTTGGGTTTTCATAGGCATTAAGTATTTACAATTTTTTAATTTATGTCTTTTTTTTGGCATTATGCATTTACTAATTTTTTACTTCTCTATTTTTGAAAATTCATTAATGCATTAATTTTTTAATTTCATATGAATTTTTGAAAATTCATCATTGTATTTATTTTTATATGAATTTTTGAAAAATTATCATTGTATTTATTTTTATATGAATTTTTGAAAAATCATCATTGTAATTTTTATTTTTTTTAATCTTACATAACTCTTTCAAAAAATTTATAATGACTCATTGTATCTCTAAATTTGGATTTTTATGTTACGTGTGAAGTACCCATTGTATCTTCAGCTAAAAATGAATGAGCTCCAAGAAACCTGTGTAGAGTATAAAATTCATGGCGTTTGATTATGAAGGAACATGCCTCCACTTGTGTTAAATAAAGAAGTTTTTTGTTCTTTAATCAAATAGTTGGGCAAGTCTGATGTCAGACATGAAGTCTCAAGATTCATAAAATTAACAGACATACGTGAGGTGGTTCTGCCTACACTGTAGCTAGGCAAAAAGCCCTAGCAATGTTAGAGAAAGGACTTATAGGTTAATTGACTAGAATCTGGCCTTCTCCCATATCCATGGAAATTTGGTTGTAGAAGAATTAGCATGTGTTAATCAAAGGTAGAATTAATCATTATTTCTGCAGAAGAGGCTTTTATGCCTTTCTCTTCGAATTTAAAGAATATAAAGACCTAATTTTCGGAAGTGGCATGTATTTTTTCAACAACTAAGGAATGTATTTAAACAATTGGACACCTTATTTTGACCCAAGCTCGAGCATTCCCTCGGTAGTACCAATGTGGTTAAGACTTCCATATCTTCCACTTCACCACTGGGGAGATGATTCTTTTAATGATATCGAGAATACGTTGGGAAATTACATAACAAAGCAGACCTAGGAAGGGTATGTACTAATGTGCTCAGATTTATGTAGAGGTGGGGTTGCCTAAAGCTATACATCTCGTCTTGTATAATTGGAGCCATTACCAATAGTTGGACTATGAGCAATTATCATTTACGTGTAAATCATGCCACGCTTATGGTCACTTTGCAAAGGATTGCAAGAAACTAGGAGATTTAATCCCTGCGACTAAGAATCTTGATGCTCAATGGAGGCAAGTAAGAAAGAAATTCAAACAGGCTCAAGTCCATCTCCAACTGTCTCAGTGAATCGTTTTGTGCCACTTTACCAGGAAGACTAACCTATATTATTTACTGAGGTTCTGGTCCCATCACATAAATACTAGGGCTTGGTTTTTCCCCTACGAACTCCATCGTTCTTGATCAGTATTTCATCAATTGTGGTAGAGGGAGTCGATAAGGGTGAGGAATTGCAAGATCGATTGGATGATCCTGATCCAAATCAAGATCAATATATGGTATTAGTAGAGGTGGCGATAAGAAATCAAGCTCAACAAGCTTTAGTTGAGGAAGAAAGAGAAGTACTAGTGGAGGCAAAGGAGAGATCTACTCAAAAAGTAGGTAGGAAGCCAGCAAAAGAAGTAGGATAATAAATAACAAATAAGGAAAAGATGTTGGGACTATAGTCAACATTTGATCGGAATGTAATCCCAAGCACAAAGAATTTATCCCAAAAAGGAACAGTCATTCTAGTGACTCCAAGCAGCCAAAAGGGAGGATCTACCAAACCCTCGGCTAAGTAATGAAACTAGTCTCCCAGAATAGCCAAGGATGGGAAGTAGGAACAAGGAGGATGTTATTAGATACTTAATAAAAATGGAAAAGCCTACAATTCTTCTACTCCATGAAACTAAGTTACAGGACAGGGACATGCAATCTTTAGGGCAAAAAAAGTGGAAAGCCGGTCAACAGATATTCTCAAGCTCATGTGTAGCCTCTTGCAGAATTGGCACTCTTTGGAATAATGCATAACTTGAATCGATTATCTCAAAGAAAACTCAACATTGGATCTACACTAAGTTAGTAAGTAAAAATTCTCAATCTCGTTATCAAATATTCAATTTATACGTTCCAATCCATAATAGTGAAAAGCTTAAGTGTTGGCAATCCATAGCAAATGAAAGAGATGGAGTAGTATTGGAGCAATGCAATTTTGCAGGTGACCTCAATACTGTCCTCTCATAGGATGAAAAATAGGGAGGGAGTTGTGTAAGAGATGCTTCAAAGGAAAACTTAGAGGACATGATAACAAAATGGGAACTAGTCGACATTAAACCAAAAAATGGAAAATACACTTGATTCAATTGAAGGGTGGGGCCATGTTATATAGCATATCGTTTGGATAGGTTTTTAGTCAATGACAACTTCCTTGAATATGAATTCGTAATCTTCTTTTTATATAATTCATGTAGCCACCTCTGACCACAAGGTGGTTATCCTTTCTTTCTCTGAAAAATCAAACTATGGGCCTCTATTGTTCAGATTTAATCCCTCTTGGTTACAACATCCTAAGGCAATTGAGAATATCAAAACCACCTGGAATAAGAAATGGGAAGACTCTCCTATATATGGAGTCGGAGTTAAAGGCAATAAAACGTGCCCTTAAGTGGCATTCCAAGCATAGTTATACAGAACCATTTGTTGAAAAAAAATACAAGAAATATTGGTGGAGATTCAAGAAATAAGGGAATCGACATTACATAAGAGGTTGGACCAGATAGAAACAAATAAAAGACTACAAGTAGTGCATCATGAAGAGGAGGAGTATTGGATAATCAAATCCAAAAGTCTATCGCTGAATTCTGGAAACATAAATACCTCTTGTTTTCATCGACAAACAAAAGCATGACTAAACATGAACAATGTAGCAAAAATCACTAGTTATGGAATTGGGTGAATCACCAAATATGGTGAAATAAAGAAATAAGCTTTTCAATATTTTAAATTTTATTTCGAAGCAGGAAGAAGCAAATCAAGATTCATGTCTGGAAATGCTTTCCAACGCTCCCATGTTAGTCACTCAAATGGATAACCAAGAGTTATACAAAGAAATAGAAGAAAATGAAGTAATCAATGCAATATGGATCTAGAGCCAGATAAACCTCTTAGACCCAATGGTTTCCAATCTCCTTCTATCGATACTTTTAGAATGTAATAAAAAATTACCTTTGTAAAATGATTAAATGGTATTTGAAAAAGGGCAAACTAGGAGGAAGCACAAACTCCTCGTTTCTTGCACTTATTCCAAAAAAGAAAAAAATCGACAACTTTCTTTAGGTTCAAACTAAATTCTTTGTGTAACTCATCATACAAGATAATCACAAAGATTATAGCTACCATATTCAAGCCTTTATTATCACAAATAATTTTAGAAAACCAAGGGGGTTTCATTCCCAAAAGGCAAATACTTGATAATATAATTTTAGTACAAGAGGTAGTTCACTTTAGCAAAATTAGGAAAGAGCGAGGTACAGACATGAAAATGGACATGGTGAATGCTTTTGATAGAGTAAGACACTCTTTCTTATTCTCTGCTCTTCAAAAATTTAGTTTCTATAATACTTTCATTGGTTGGATTGAAGCATGCATAACCACTCCTTAAATAGAACATCCCGTAAATGGCAGGCCTACTGATTTCTTTAAGAGTAGAAGGGGGTTACAACAAGGTTGTTCACTCTCTCCAATTTTATATATCCTTAAGAAAGATTATTTTAGTAGAAGGATGGAATCATAAACAATCTCAAGAAATATTCCTAGTATCAAAATAGTAAGAGGAGTTAAGCAACTTAATCATTCCTAGTTTGCAGATGACACACTTTTGTTGGGAGGAGCTACAGAAGTGATTGCAGGCATATTTAAATAAGTCTTAAAATGGCATTTATGGGCATCTGGAGGATAAGCTAATAAGCACAAGTGTTGTGGTTATGGGTGGAATTCATCTCCTACAAATATTCAAAATATCACCAACATGATCAAATTCTTGGCTAAACAAGACTTGAACTCTTTTTTGTCTATCTAGGAGTTCCAATATTCCAAGGTTGCCCCAAAGCCACATATTGGAGTGATCTCATTTGCAAAATAGGAAAAATGATGGACCAATGGGTTACATAGTGGTTAAAACCAGTCAATTGCATAGTCTTAATGAATTTAGCTCTTTCATCATTACCTATATATCAAAATTTGACCGTGTTAGCACTTGCAGGGGTTTCTAACCAAATATAAAAGCTCCAAAGAAAGTTTTTGTGGCAAGGAGGGAAAGCTAATATGAAAAAATATCACTTGGTCGGTTGGAACATGGTGATAGCTCCTACAGTAAAGGGAGGACTGGTAATACGTGACATTCGATTAATGAACAAGGTGTTGGTGTGGAATCTTTCCACGAGGGAAGAAGCCTAGTGGAAGGTTTCCATCTACGTGAAATATACTCATTCATCAAGAGCTAGCATTATGGATCAACAATTTAATAATGAACCATGTACAGTGACTTGGAGTCTGTGCAACGCTTATGTTGACACTCTAAAAAACGGTTTCTCGTGGCTGCCAGGAAATGGGGAAATTATCAGAATTTGGGAAGAATGGATTATGAATTGGATAGCATTAAGAGAGACTTGCATATGAGTTATCTAAAAAATTGGACAAGCAACAACAACATACACACCCTACTAGATATTTTGGATTGGGATGTAGTAGGAAAATGGATAGCTTAGAGGCTATCAAGTATACATGTTGATCTACACCACCAATGGAAGGTATCGATCAAACATCTAAATTGGATAGAACCCACATAATGATTTATCTCTTACAATCGGGTTTGCAGAGAGAAGTGTTGTCATTACACATTAAAAGCTAGTTATGAATTGCAAAACAAAATTCATTGTGACTTACTAAGGAATTCAATCTAGAATGTAATATGGAAGACCAATGCTTTACAAAAAAATAAGTTGTTTAGTTGGATATTAATTCATGGGAGGATCTTAAATTTTGATCATCTACAAAGGAGAGGACTTCGGGGTCCTTCTCAATTCCAACTATGTAAGAAAAAGGAGGAAAATGTGAATCACTTATTTTTGACATTTAAATTTAAAGAGAAGTGTGGAAAATGGTCTTTGTAGGACTTAACATCAATCTAATTATCCCCAAAAAATGGAAAGAATATGTCGTAACATGGCATAAGAAACACTTGAGGAAATTCATAAATAAGCCACTATTGAAACAAGGGTGGAAAGTTCTTCCACATTTCATATTCTTGGAAATTTGGTTAGCCATAAATGGTATTATCTTCATAAACAAGAGCATTAAGGTTCAGGAAGTAGCAACCCAAGCATGGGAAATGATGGCTAAACCTATTGAATCCAAAGGATAGAGCAAGCAACTAACATGGAATATGGAAACATAGGAAATAAATTGGTTGCACAATTTCTTATACAACTGCAAAATAGTTGTAGGCAACCAAAAGGTAAAACCCAAGCTAAAAGGAAATCCAAAATGGATTCTAAGAATCAATCAAACGAAGCTGAATGAATGGGTTAAAGACCAAAATAAGCACATCATTTTCTTTGACGAAGCTTCCAATAATAATACAGGGCTAGCAGGTGTTGGGGTGGGGGGGGGTTCTCTTTGAAATTGGAGGACAAATAGGAAGTACATTTGTTTGCGGGCTGGGAGTGTCCACAAACAATCAAACCGAGGTGTTGGCACTCTGGCTAGGGTTGAAGCAAGCTCAAAAAGGAATATAAGACATTTGATTGTGATAGGGGATTCAATGATGATTCTACAACATCTAGTTCTTAAGTCCATTTTAAAGGATGGGTTCATATGTTACGTAGTCTAGAGAATTCACCAAGTTGTTGTCAAATTTGAAGAAGTGCAATTTTATCATGTTTTAAGAGATTTTAACAAGAGAGTTGATCATTGAGCTAAACGTGTTTGTATCCAAGGATTGTTGGAGAAATACAAGAGGGAGCTAAGTTATTTCATCATAACCTAACTTTGCTCCCGAGGTTCTCAAAATTTTATCCATTTTTCATTATGCCTTTAGATGGTAAAATGCATAATTTTTATGGTTATATGAGTCATTACTTCATGTGGTAGGGGTAAGTAAACCAAGTACCAGTAATTGAGCATGGAATCATTGAGGGAAGGCTAGTCTTCAGTGAGACCAAATATAAAGGATGCCCTACAATGGATAGAATGAGTGCAATGTCTCATGACACAATAAAGTCAAGCGAGGAGAAGAAGGTCTTGAGGATTTATTTGAAATGAAAGGATCGGTTAGGGGCTCTCTCAAATGATTGTATAATGGGGGAGACTCTATCTCATATGAAAGCATTGAGTACATGCCCAAATGTAGCTCTGTGTTTCTTGAAGGAACATGGGAAAAGGAAAATGTTTATTCTCGTGAATTATATCTGCATTGGAGAGATGAGACCCATCATTACTAAGACATTCTTTTCTTTGGAGATGCTTTTGCATGGGCTACTTTGGCAAATTGACCAGTTTGATACCCGTTGAATCTCGTGGCTCCCATGCATGAATTAAAAGGCATAAGATTTATTTGATTAAGGTGCAGCTTCTGCAAGCAACATCCAAAGCAGGAGAGCAATCGTGGGACCTGCTCAATGAAGACATAAGGAAGCTTAGGGCTGATCATGAGGCCTCAACTGAGAACTTAGAAGATTTCAAAGATGAAACCCGAACCAGCTTCAAACACGCGGCAAATATCCAAGGAGACTTTGGAAAGCGAATAAGTGCCCTGGAAACGGCTGTCTCCAAATTGATGGCCAAAATTGGCAAATGAAAAGCACATCCTGTGCTGCAATCCCCGATTTTTCACACCGATTTCTTATCTTCAGCTCTGCCTTAGTTTCTCTACTGTCTTAAATTTTCTGTATTTCCCTCAGTTTGGAGCCTCGGATACTTTTATCCCTTTTGAATTAGCTCATCTTTGAAGCAGTGTAATTTTGTAAAAGCCCGCGGTAGCTGGTTTATCGAAATTAATCTATTCTACCCCTATGTTTCAGTCCAAAAAAAAAGGTGCTAGCTAATTATAAGCATGGTTTTCATGGTAAGCATAAAATGATGCAAAACATGTTCTTAGAAGAGGGGAGGCCCAAAAACATCATTTTGCTTTGGGTAATCATGATTGGAGCAATAACTAAGCAACAGGAGCATCCAGAATGGTGCTTTCAAGCTGTGAACAAGAATCAAATAAAGACCACTCCAAAATCAGAAAACAATACTACTTTGGATCAATTGCTTAATAACTATCATTGGATCTTTACCTATGGGGAGGGGAGGATTGAGGAAGCTCATTAGTGATCATGTAATGCTTATTAAAAAGTATTGTCATGTTTTGTAAATGTGTATTGTTGCTTGAACAATATTGTATATATAATTTATGCAAATCGGATATAGAGTACATGAGGATAAGTATTATGGATTGTTGGGAACCAAAAAAAATTGTTTTTTAATGAATTTCGTGATGAATGCTTTTCTCAACATTTAGAAAGATATACATGCACGTTAACTAATTAAGATGCAACCATCTTTTTTTATATCATATATGATGATTTTTTGACCTTTAAGCCTCCTCTGATACATAAGCACAGAATTAGGAACATTGGGAACTCTCCAACACTAGTGTATCCTTCGATCTTTTTTTATGGTGCGGCCGCAAAATATTTGGGGGGTGCGGGATTTGGCATCTGGCTGAATGAATTTCACCTTCTTGCCTTCAAGCTCGGATGTGGCAGAAGTACCAACACTAGAGCTGAGCTCTTAGCACTTTAGGCATCACTATGGGTCGCAAAGGATATTGGGTTACCTTACCTACATATCTTTGGCGACTCCTCTGTGATTATAAAGTGGGCTAATATGGAATCCACACTGGATATGGTGAATCTTGAGGCCTGGTGCCTCAACACTAGGACTCTCATGTCCTCCTTTATGTGGGTGGATCTCAGTCATGTTTATAGGGAACATAACAGGAGGGCAGACATCTTATCAAAGGAGGGACTGCATATGGCACCGGGACATCTCATACTTACAGAATTTTTTGGGAATGAGATTATTGGGGAAAGCTCATCACAACTCTTTTAGAATATGCTCTTTCTACTTCATATCATCTCTCCAGTTTTGTGAGATACTTACAGGTTTTGTTGAGCATCATTTACTGATTACTTGAGTTTCACTTCCTCCTTGGATCAGATTTCTGGGTTCCTGTTATGTTCTTTAGGAACATAGATGACTGTACTTGATAGTCTTCCTATGAGAGGGTTCTCTTTGTTAGTGAACTCAAAGTGCTTTGAGTTTGAGATACTGTGGATATATTTATTGTATTTTCATGTATTTACATATTATCATAGGTTGATAGGACTGTATTGCTGATATGCCCAAGTAGGACTATTATTACTACTGCTGTAATTGTACAGTTTATGGCTGATTTACTTGAAGATGTAAAAAGTTCCTTTGATTCATTGAATACCAAGGAATGTATTTTTTTCGACTGGGAAAAAACAAAAAAAAAAACAAAACCTTATTTTTTTATAATATAAAAAGTAACCATTTTCGTTATTAAAAAAGCACACATTATTTGTTCAAATATCCTTGAAGTTTTATTATACATTCTACTTTCTTTGTATAAATATGGAAATGTATTTTACATTAATACTACGATTCCTTAACAAATATAAAGTTTTGAAATTTATAATTTTCAATATTTTTTCAAGACTTAAATGAAATTGTTTTATTTAAATTATTAATTTTCAATAAACTTTTTTTGTTTGCTAGAATCTTTCTGACTTGCGGGATTGGCCTTTGGTCTAAGAAACCATGACCCAAGGGCATATAAGCCAGGAAAATCACCCAAGGATCGCACCCGGCCTGGGCCACACCAAACCTCAACTGGTTGGACTTTGGGTGTCTCTTCCCAATTAGATCACCCTTAAGGCGAATTGAAATTTATGATTTATAAGGGGGAAATGAAAATTTGGAATTTATAATTTTCAATAAAATTGCTAAACTTAAATGAAGAGTTTTTTTTAATTATTAATTTCCGATAAAAAAAATTTGTGTTTGCTAGAATCTCCCTGACTTGCGGTGGTTTCCTTTGGTATAAGAAACCATGACAAAGGGGCATATAATCCATCAAAATCACCCAAGGCTCGTACCCCGCCTGGGCCACACTAACCATCAACTAGTTGGATTTTGGGTGTCTCCTCCCAACTAGCTCACCCCTAAGGGGAATTGAACCTAGGTCACATTGTTGACGAGATCCACACCTTAACCGAATGATCTAGCGAGAATCGACTATTTATTTCTAACAAGAGCCACGAGGTGGAAATGTCCCCGACATAGCTACCTACCATTGCGAGATAAAGAATGTTATAGGATGAATGACAAGAAGCTATTAACTAATAGAGAAGTTTTTGTGCAAGGCCATGAGCATTTGTCTAGCAAGATGGATGTGTAAATGCAATGTTGTGGATCGGATTGAACACTGCAAAATGAGGAATTAGCCTGGTTTGATGCACCATTTATTTCTTTTAAATTTTCACATTTATATATAGTTAGAGTTCCATATGTTACTCTGTTTGTTGATCTCCATTTAAGTTATTTACTATTTTTTATTTATTTAAGTAGGGAATACATTAATCTATTTTTCTTGAAATTTATATGTGCATATATTATTATTTTTTTAACCAAAACGATTTATTATTATTATTATTATTATTATTATTATTGCTAAAGAATAGTTTGGGATTTCACCTAATTACATCCGTTCTGAAAAATCAGTTCCTCACACCCATTCAGAATTAAGGAATGGGATGCGGTAAACAAGGACCTTCGTTCATACTTATCATTCTTGGAGGAAGAAGACATCCCTGATTTGCTTTACAATTTGCCATCTTATTCAGATCACGAAGAATGTGATATGGGGTAACTGAAATGCAATCTATCAAAATAAAGTGCAGCCTTTACATGGTCACATTTAGACTGAGTTTATTGAACATTGAATCAGAATTTAAAACTTTTATGATGATTTCAGAATCTCTAAATATTTGAATGTTGTTGTGTCCTGCTGCCTTTGCAAGTTGACAAGCTTTTAGGAGAGCATATAATTCTGCCTGATTATTTGTAGTTTGTCCTACTCCCCATTTGAAGCTTGTTTCTAAGTTTCCTCCTGGATAGAAAATTAATCCCCCTGCCCCAGCTTTTCCTTGGTTTCCTTTTAACGCTCCATCAAAGAAAATAGATACTTTATTCTTCATTTGCCACCATTCTGAAAATTCCTTTTCTGAAATTCTAATCTGCCAAAATGGTTTGATAATCGACCTTCTCGAACCTACCTGATTTTTTTCCATTTTCAATGAACTAATCCATTTATGCTCAGCTTCAAGTTTAATTTCATCTATTTGAAAATTTCCAATTGTTTCCAAAAGAAAAGCCTTAGCTTTTGAAGCTACTATTTTAGGTTTCGAAACTTTGTTGTTGAAGATCATATCGTTTCTAGCCAGCCAAATTGTCCACCAAATAAATTTTGGAAAAGCTTTCCAAGTCTTCCTCCATTCATGATTGGTAGAGAGCACTAGGGTACCTTGGCTGATAGTTTTTGAAAAAATTACAGGTTCAAAATTTATTGGAAAACAAGAAAAATTCAACCCACGCAAGAAATTTGCCCAAACTTTTTGAGCAAAAAAGCATTCAACAAAAACATGTCCAGAAGTCTCAGCAGCTTGAAGATAGAAGCAACATTTGTATGGTCCTAGGAATCCTCTTTTTACCAAATTTTCTCTAGTTAACAATTTATGGTGCATAAGAGTCCAAATGAAGAAATTTATTTTTGGTATAATAGGGAAATTCCATACAAGCTTCCAAAAAGCTGCGTTGAGTAAACTAGATGAGGGAGTCGAAATAATTTGCTTTGAATACTGAAGCAATGTATAACCACTAGCAGCAGAGTAAATCCTAGTCAGCCCCCATCCCCATGAGTCTTTACAAGAAGCATGGACGGGAGCCATCCCAGATAATAATTCCAGCAACATTTTACGCTGTGTGTGGAGATCAGGGAGGTCATGGTCTGTCAGCATAGGAAGAGACCACGAAACCCAATTGCCAGAATTATCCCAAGAAATTATATCAGAGAGTTTATAAATTCCTTCATTGACCAACCATTGCTTGATTTCACTGATAGATATAACAAAATTTAGAGATTCGTTTCCTGTAGTTTTATCATTCCACAAAAAAATTTGCTTACCATTACCTGGAATTCGGTATAGATGCTCTTAAAAAATTCAAGACAATTTCTGCATAAATTCCATGTGATGGAACCTTTAGGAGTGTTTTCCAATTGAAGATTTCTTAGATTTCCTCCACGAAGATATTTCTTCCAGAAGATTTAACACACCAGAAGATTTGACTCACCAGATGCTTTTTATCAAAGAATAGTTTCCAAAGCAATTTGCCTCCCATAGCTAGATTAGACAGCCCTGGGTCTTTGATTTGCAATCCTCCTTCAATAACAGGTCTTTTTACTATTTCCCAGTTAACCAAATGCATACGGTTCTGGTTTCTTTTTCCACCTCACCAAAGAAGATCTCTAATCAGTTTGGGTATCTGATCCATGATCGATTTTGGTGCCAGAAGGATAGATGATTGGTAAATAGGTAAAGCTAAGAGAACTGAATTGATTAATATCAGCTTCCCTGCCATTGTAAGCCAGTGGTCACCCCATAAGATTATCTTTGCTTTTATCTTGCTAATGGTTTCCAACCAGAGAGAAGGATTGTTTTGTCCCAGGTTTATAGGAAGACCCAATTATTTAACCTTATCCTAAGAAGCGAAACCTTCAAAACCCAAAATCTGAGAAACTTTTGCAATTTTTTATTGATCTACATTCCATCTAAACACGACAGTCTTACTTTTGTTAATAAGTGGCCCTGAGACAATGAAAAAATGGTTCATAATTTCAGAAAAAGCTATGGCCATATTTAATGACGCCCCTCCCAATAACAGAGTGTCATCCGTAAAGAGTGCATGGTTAATTACTTCAACGCCAACCACTGAAGTTATGTCCGGAATGATCCCAACAATTTTTCATGTTGTTCACTTTCTACTTAAAGAATCAACCATAAGAATATGCAAAAAAGGCGAGAGAGGGAAGCCCTGTCGACGACCTGTGGAAGCTAGAAAAAAATTTGTTGGTCTGCCATTTACTAGAGGTGCTATCCAAGGTTTATCAATGCAAGCTTTTATCAAGTTTATAAAGGCATGGTTAAAACCAAAGGAATGGAGAACATAGTAAAGAAAGGAAAGCTTTAACCTATCAAAAGCATTTACCATGTCGAGTTTGATTAGCATACCCTTCTCCTTCCGGTGAAAGATGGAATGCAAAGCTTCTTGTACTTGAATTACATTATCGAGAATGTGTCTCCCTTTTACAAACCCACCTTGGAAAGAAGAAATCAATTTCTCTGGCAGAGGTTTAAGTCTGTTAGCTAATAGTTTAGAGAATATTTTATAAGAAGCATTGTATAGCGAAATAGGTCTAAAATGATCAAAAGAAGCAGGATTAAGTTCTTTAGGAATTAATGCTAGAAACATGGAGTTTGTGCAACCACCCACTTTGGCTTTTAACTGGAATGCTTTAATCACCCGGAGTAAATCTTTCCTAATTACTATCCAACAAACTCGATAAAAATTGAACGAAAAATCGTCAAGGCCTGGGGCTTTGTCCGACTCCACTGACCAAATAACATCAATAATTTCTTGCTCCCAAAAAGTCTTCATTAACTCGTTATTTCCTTCCTCACTCGCCATGCAAGGAATTTTAGACAAAAATTCAGAGGTTAAATCTGAATCATAGGAGCCATCTTCCGTGTAAAGATTCTGAAAATGACTTTCAGCCACTTGTTTAATTTGTGAAAATCCTTTAATAGATTCATCAGACAAAGTTGAAATTTCTGAGATATGGTTTTGAGAAATCTTGATTCGACACTGTCTGTGAAAGAAAGAGGTATTCCGATCTCCATCTTTCAACCGTGTACTACGATACTTCAACCTCCAAAATTATGCTTCTTTCCTAAAGGCTTGAAAAGAATTAAATTGAGATTTTTGCTCTCTTTCCAGCAATGCAGGTGTAATTTCAGAATCTTTTATTTATAATTGGATCTTTTCCAAGGTTGCCAGAGCTTCTTTCCTTTCACTGATTGGGTTTTTATGAGATAGTTTAGCTTAAGCCTTTAATGCAGCTTTAGTATTTTTGAACTTCCTTTCCCACACAAAATTCGACGATCCCACAACTGGGAGTTCCCATGCCTTGGCTACAACATTCATAAAACCATCTTGATCTATCCATAATGGGCTGAACCGAAAGGGAATTGGGCCTAGGTCCTCTTCCTCTTCAATCTGTAGCATAATTGGCTTATGGTCTAAAGCAATCTTAGGTAAGATGATGGAGGAGATTATTTTTTTCCCTGTCATCAGAGAACTCTGTACCAAAAAAGATCCAATCTAGCAAAAATATTGTATGCACCAATTATGTTATTAGACCATGTATATCTTCCTGTTTTTGGCTTGAAATCAATCAATTCCCAAGAAAGAATGAATTTTCCACCATGTTGAGCATGGGATCTCTCCCGCAAAGACCACCTTTTTTCTCTTTGACATCCATTCTTAAATTTAAATCGCCAACCACGATTAAATTGGAGAAGGAATTATCATCGAGAAAGGATGCCAGAGATTTCCAACATTTTCATTTTTCTTGGAGGTTGACAGGAACATAGACATTAAAAAGAGCAATTAAAAACTTACTTTGAGTGTGCCGAATTTCTTAGAAAATCTAGTGTTGCGTTGTGTGAGAATGTTCCAAAGAGAGAATTTTCTTTCCACAATGTTGCAATTCCTCCATCGATAGCTCTAGCAATCATTGCCTTCCCTACATTCAAATTCCATTTCGTATTGCTTATGGACAGAAGGTTGTCCTCATCAATCTTCGTCTCTTGGAGTAGAAGAATATCTAGAGAATCCATTATGATGAGATCATTAACAACTTCCACTTTCAAAGAATTTCCAAGCCCTCTACAGTTCCAAGAGACGAAGTTCATTATTTGACTGAAGGGGGAGGGCCACCTTTTGAAGGTCTGGCTTGAGTATTCCTGCTGATTGACATCTCTATAGTGGCTTGGCTTCCTTGCATCTTAAGACATTCAACTTCTTCCTCCCGAACCGTCTTATGAGATTTATGCCCTTTTTTGGAAGACCTCTCAAGGGGATCTTCATCGGATGAGCTAGAATTGTTCATAGGTTTCTTTTTTTTGCCATATCTGCATATGTGGGAGAATGTCCATCCATAGGAATGGTAATATTTGTCTCAACTGATCGTATGACTTCTTCACTTGTCTGGTTTTGGGATTGAGTGATTTCTCCCTCTTCAAGCACTAAGAGTACTTGGTCTTCTGGGATGCTCAGTACTTCAAAATTGTTTTGAGACGATTTCTTTCATAGCTGCACCATTTTCTTTCGGTTTCTACCCAAAGGGATTGTTTCCTGTCCCCATTTCTCCTCTATGTACCTTAGCTTTGCTTCCTTGCTTTGTTGAATTAGTTTTTTTAACATGGGTTCGTTGATCTCCCTTTTCTTTGATAGTTTCTTCCTCAACTTTTTTCCTGCATGATCTAGAAAAATGTCCATAACCATGACAAAATCTGCACTTAAAGGGTAATTGCTCATAATCTAGCTCTTGCACATGTGACAAATCTGCTATGGTCAAGTTAATAGCTTCAGGAAGCCCTACCTCCAAGCCTACTTCAACACATATTCTGGCGCATGTGTATTGATCTCTTTTGTCAACCTTATCAATATACTTCTCCAGAGAGTTTCCTATAGCTTCTAGAGATCCCAAGTTCCAGCAATGGAGAGGAAGATGCGACAACCTAACCCACATAGGAACAACAGAAGGGACATCTTGGTTCGGATCAAAGTACGGAGTCCATTTGTTTAGGTAGAGCCCTTGAGGACCCATGAATTATGGCCCGTTTCTAAAGATTAAATCTCTATATGCTGAGTTTTCAAAAAGAAAGACATAGTATCACTTACCAATCAATTTGTTGCGGATGCCTTCTGTGATAAGAGGTTTCCAGTTCCTTTGGACCCACCCTTCAATTGCCTTGGGGAATGGCCAAATTCCAGTGAACTGTCCAATAAGGATCCGTTCAATAATATTGAGGGATGTTTGGCATGGTTGATCCACAGGAAGATCCACCGTAGGGATATTATCCAGCTTCTTGACAAATGATTGCTGGTTTTGATTGAGTTTATGTTTGCTACCTAAAGCAACCGACCTCCTAAAAGCATTGAGATCAAGGGAAGGGGAGGAGCCCCCTCCAGTCTCCATAATAAAAGCTGATCTCCAATGGAACTAAAATCAACCCTGCAAAAGAAACCTTCACACAGATAGAGTCCTTCTCAGGCGACAAGAACAGGGAGCCGATCCCAGTCTATTCTACAAGAAGCACAAGTGCCTCGAAAGAAAGCATGAGATCTGATCTATGTCCTCCTGGCAGAGAACCACCAGAGGGGATTCGAAAAGCCTTCTTGAAAGCACGACTCACAGAGCTTGACAATACACGAATTCCTCTTCAAAACAACCCTACCTTAGAGTCTTCTTAACAGAGGCAACTCCTGCAAAACGAGAAGCACCCGTAGCAAGCAAATCCTCAATCTGCAAAAAAGAAACAGAGTCACGATACTCGCTACTAGACTCCAAGAAATCTGATCACGTGGATCTGGAAGGGTTCCAGACTCCACAAGTAGCTGAACCAAGCCGAGAATTTAAAAAATGTTCTTGGAGCTTCTTTTCATGTTCCCATAATCTTAGAATCATTATAATCATCAAATACATGTTGTAGTAATTATATGCATATATTATCATCATTATTAGTTACTAACTTTAATATTTAATTAACTAAGTTTTAAATTAAATTTTAATTATAGTTTTCATTTATATAAACATAAACTTAGTTTGCAAAACAATAAAATTTAATAATATTAAATTCTTTAAATGACAATAAATTTTAATAATCTTAAATTCTTTATAAAAATCAATTATTTAATTAGATGTCATAATGTTGCCATTCATTAATATAAAATTGATCAATAAAAATAAATAAATAAATAAAAATTTAAAAAAAATGTTTAATGAAATGTTTTTAATACCATTAAAATAACTAAAATGTATGTATTTAATGCATTTCATTTAAAATATTTGAATGCATATTATAGTAATTAAACAAATTCAACTAATTCAAGTGTCCATTCATTTGAAAAGTTCAAAATACCAGAAGTAAAATGAATTTACACTGGGATATCAAATAATTCCCACCGATTATTTCCTCGCTAAAGCTTGTGAGGATTTTCATTCTAGAAAATTATTTTAGTATCTAAAAAATATTTTAAGACTACCTTATAGTATTTGTAAATTTAGTCTTATGTTATTTTATTTTTTTAATCTGTTGGATAAACCTTCGGGGAAATAAAAGGGATTGTATTCTTTATTCATAATAATGCCATTTACATAAGTTTATCTATGGGGAGGCGGGATGCCAATCCCAATGGGGTTTACTACTCCTACAGTGGGAATCAACAAGGGGAATATAATCCAAATAGGAGATCGCATATCTAGTTTAACTTTTCCCAATAAATCAATTATAAAAATATGAATCACATATATACGTTTACCTTTTCATGGCAAGTAGTAAAGAAAGTAGTAAGGCAAGTTGAGGTACCTTATGATACTTGCATATATACTTTAACTTTTCCATTTATGTAATGTGAGACTTCTTCAGGCTATGTTTGCCAGACATTCAATATTGATTTTGGAATTATAGAATATCCATGTTCCCAGGCAAGAAGTTAGTTGGAACAGGATTTACATAACTTTATATCATTTTACGTAGGGACTTCTCTCGCAGTCTGTTGTTAACTTGGAAGGTTCAATCTCCGTCCTAATTGGCTATATAAAAAAGGGAAAGGTTAGTTCCCACCATAGTTTACACCCGAAGACTTTACATAATATACTCACATGTATACGTTTCACTTTGCCTTTTTACTTATATTTGGTACTCCAGAATGTATGTAAATTTTTTTACTATATTAGGGACGAAGTGATCCATCATGATCGAGAACTTTCATTGTTATTAAACTAAATCGATGATTTCATGCATGTCAGGTTCTCCATCTATGCAATAAGGGCATGTGTTTAAGTTCGTTGAGGATGTCAGTCTACTTGGGTTGGGTCGTGCAAAGGTGGTAAGTCTGGTTAAAACAAAAGCAGAAGTGCCATAAACTATTTATCTACGCCATAATGGTTATTGCTAAATAATATAAAAAAGAAGGTCTCTCCTCTCCGCGCGATATGCTGTATCTAAATATAAAATATGTAGAAATAACATATATAAAGGCCCACAAAATATAAACCAACCCAACCAACTGGTGAAGCACTAAAGTTATAAGGAAAATACAATAAGAATTATAGTAAAAGTAAATAAGATCCCTGAATCCATCTACTAATTGTCATCTACTAAATGGGGCTGCCTGGCCTGGCACCAAGTTGGGAAGGGTGGAGAGATCAAGAAGATAGACCAACTTAAGGTTCGGTGGAGTCTAACACCACGCCCATAATAGGAGTGTCTGATTAAGACAAGTCCTGTCCTCCTATACTTGAAAGAAAGATGGGTGCTCAAGAAGATATAGAACAAAAGGCGCGTTAGCGCAGAGAAAATAGAATCCCATTGGATGGACGGGATTGGTCAATTCAATCCAAAAGTCCTCTCCTTTTAGTCGAGCGGTTCGTGCCTCACCCCTCCAACCACACATTTGATAAAGAAAAGTTTGGTTTCTGCGGTTTCTGAGTCATATTCATCCACCAAGGTCTCGAGCTCTGTTTTTTTAGTAAGGGAACTTTTTGAATTTCCGAATTCCCAGGCCTTCATAAACCGTCGGTCCCCCCTATCAATGTATCCCCTCGTCTGATCCAGCAATAAGCAATCCGACAACCAGCCATGCAGGTTGATCCGTGTCAATTAAAAAAGAGTATCCCAAAAAGAAGTTTATAAAGCCCGCCGGCCTGTTCACTCATTTATTATTCTGGGGTCCATATTAAGCGCCAGGTTGGGGGGGCAACCATCCAGGCAGGGTTGTTCCGGTCGATCCTAAAAACGAATCCAAATGCGCATTTGAATAAGGCACGCTAGTGGTTTTTCCAAGGTCATATGCTCTGTTCATCATTTTTCCTATTTTTGGCTCAAAGCTGCGAACCTGGCCTTGGATCTGACAATTGTTAGAGTGAATACGCTTTGCTTTTCCACCTTCCCATCCCTAAATTCACTAATGGGACAACACTTCATTCCTCACCAGGTACCCAATTTCCAATCTCAATATGCCACCTTTGCACTCTCAGATTTCCAACCTCGATCAGGCGGTCCAATAGGTGTTCTTGCCCTTCATACCTTTCATAGGCCATCCTTTCACTAGTTAAATTACCAACTACCCATATTATATTTTTGACCATCCAGCTGAACCTTCCTACCTATGCTACCAACTTGAAGGGTTAATCTTGCTAACCCACCCAATATAGCTTGCTTAATCCACTTATATTACGTGCTTTCCCACCCAGAGGTATAATGTGCCAACCATAGGTAGGTATAGCTTGCCTACCATGCTTATCTATAGCAATATGGGGCTTTCTAAAGGGCCTAGCAGGGCTCGCTAAAAGGCCAAGAGCTATGGTACTTGCTCAAGGGCAAGGTCTTGGAGCAATTCCCTGATCTGCTAGATAAGTGGGAAGCCAGAACTAGGCAAATGAATGCTAACCTAGTTAGCTCAAAGCTGATAAATTTTAAAGTTCAGAAGCTTAATTTAATGAACAAAGGAGGTGGTAATACCAGATCCATCCTTTCCCATAGCCCGTCCCAGTTCTCTATCCTCAAGTCGTTGATCCAATTGATTCAATTCCATATCCAGGTTGAGATCGAGACCTAGCATCCCTTTCTGTTCCCCTTCGGGCCTCTCACCCTATCACCAGCCAGCAGGAGAGGCAACCTGCCAAGCAATACACCTACCTACCTTCTCTATTGCCTTAGCAGAGAGGCACGGCCGGGAGAGGGCATAACCGGACTTTCTTTATCACAAATCCTTACTTTATTTATATATGTAATTATGCCTTTATTTCCTGATCCTAATTGACTTTTTCGGTGAGGGTGAGTCGCTCAGCGGTAAGCAATCCTTAGGTTGACTTAAAGCGACATGCTCGTAAGTAATATAAATATACCTCGAGGCTATTAAGCTCTCTTCGCCCCTTTACTTTCGGATTCAGACATCCAGGGAAAAGGCTATGGGAATTAGGATCACAGAGAGTTTACTATTTACAAAAGCGAGTTCTTCTTTTACTTATTAGGTGGGAGAGGAGAAGGAGGAAATACCCTTCGGAACTCCCAAAACCAATATAAAATACACGCGCGGTTGAGAACGTTTTTAGGATCGATCAGAACAACTCGACATGGGTGTCTTAATATGTGAGGGAATCTTAGAATGAAGTCGGTTTATATCGGATAGACCGGAACCACTTCTTGAATAAATGCTTAGAAGGTACACAGCTATTAACTTATTCGGGATGGGATGGCATGATCAAACCTTCTTACCTTTCTACCTTACTTATGTATTTACTTTTAACCTGCCCACCTAGAGAATAAATAGACTATATCGCTTGGATGAATGAAGCGCTTAGTGAGTCGGTACTGTTACTTACCTTATCTTACACCAGATGGATGGGCCGAGTAGTTCATAGGTGGGTTACCCTCTTAACAATTTGAATGCTGCTGGATGAAATGGATGCCCCAACAACCTCTTGCTTCAGTCAGGCAATAATTGTATTGTTGTAGGCACACTATTAAGCCGGGGGGACGGGACAAAACAGCTTCACCCGATCAGGTTAGTTAGCCAGATACTAGTTAGGAATTTGAAACCACTGGCTATATAAATAAACTTAAATGTATCCACCTTATAGTGCTCACCCACACCTAGGACCTAGACCTATTTACCTATACTTGGTCCCTATCCGATACCGTCTGGAATCACTTAATGGGGACAACTATTCACAACCAGAAGGAATGGATGAACAATATATTACCCTTCTTCTATTTTTACTTTTTCATACAACATAAGCCTAGGACGTGGAGTAACAACTATATAAGCCAGTAATACTCAAGTAGACAGGAGCATGCTATAAACCCCTTGGTTTACTCTTTACCTGCAAGAACTAGACCTAGAGCCCCAAGACAAGAATACACGTAGTGAGTCAGCATTCCTTGAAGCGCCAATTGGGATTAGCTTTGGGATTGGCATTGGGATGCGTTGATGGATTAGGCTTTAGACCTTGGAGAATCGGCCTTTTATTGGAATAGAATGGCTGCCTTCTTACCTTACCCTCTTTAGACCGAAACCCTAGGACGGACGAAGGAGTGATGGAGGGGGTACGAATGCCTAACCCAGGAAGGACTTTGAAGCAACACTGGATTATAATTTGAATGGATTAAATCACCCAGCATGGCATGCTCGAAGGAATCAAATTGCCTAAACAAACATGCATTACAGAGACCGCGGTATAGCATTCTTTCTGTAGCGTATACGCCTACGCAGAGCTAACTGAATAGCGGTCCTTAGTGAGTAGTGTGTGTGTGTCTAAGATGGACATCCTTCCATTGTCCAAATGGTTGTGGGCCCTCTGATCACGTCTGACCCACTCCTTTCCGTTTTATAAGTGACGTGCATAGGTACTAAGTTACCTAGATTTAGCAGAAGTCACATGACCAGGTGAAGCCCAGGCTGTAAGTAAAACAATTAAATAATATAATATAAGAAATATTACGTCTATAGATATAAAAAAGCTATTGAATGAGCATGATCTGCCCTGCCGCCATAGTAATTTATCTTATTCCCATCCACAGTATGCCGGAATCAGACGATGCAGATCCAAATCCAGATTCTGCTGTTCCTGTGGCATCAAGATTGAGATTCTGACCTTAGTGAGCTAGCTTTGCATAGTGTCCTGTAGACTCCTCCCTGTTTCCATCTGAGTAAGACCAGCCAGGTTCACATAGAATAACTTTATAGTTAAAGCCCTTTCACTAGTGAATTGACCAGTTTCGGTTGCTAAGCCCACCAGCTAGTGATAGATGCCCACCGGTTCACCAGTATGCTTTCTGTATGCTTTCAATCCACCCACCCAAGGCCCAATCCGCATGCCACATTCAATCCGCATTCTCACTTTCTAGCAGCGTTCTCACATCCCCGCATTCACCAATTATACCATTCCCGCATCTCCCGCCCACATTATTATGATTGCTACCGCTTGAATGAAGTGATCACTACCGTACCACCTTCTTTCCATCCCTTCTTACTTGCCTTCCCTTTCCTTCTAAGCGTGCGTTAGCGATTGGCTTAAGAGCTAAAGCTATGGCCCTGGACCTCCTTTCCTCCCTACCAAAAGCATATGCCCTCTGGGCAGCATAGTCCCAGTAGTGCAAATAGTTCCTCCCAGCAGCATAGTCCCAATATTCGTTCACCCTAGCGTGGATATCTACCAGTGAATGCCCTCTCAGGGGAGATGACTAGCAATCTGACGAAGGAAATGACGACGAAAAAGCAACGTTGCAGCACGACTATCACTGGATCTGCCAACAAATGTATCGCCTCACAGCTGCTATTGAAACCTCACTAAATCAGGCATGGAGAACCAAATGGATAATAACGTATATAACTGTGTTTGAACGCGAGTCTCGCAAGAGATAGAACGCAGCTGGCCCCATCAAAATTCAGGTAATGTCAAGTTATCACTAGGCTTTCGTTCGAATTGGTGATTGTAAGTGTCCTTAACTTCAAGTCTCATAGGCCAAAATTATTCCTAGGGTCACTTTGTCGTTACGAAACATACTTTTGAAACATAAACTTAGATCCAACCTATCATTTCCAAGCATTGTGACTCTTTTTCACATATTGTACATAACTAACCCTCTTCACAAAATTTGCTACTTTAGCTAGGGAAAACCTCCCTTGGGTAGTCTAGCTCTCCTTTGGATAGTTGAGAATCCCTAAAGAGAGAGGAACTCCTCTTGGTTTGAAAAAAAAAATATCCTTTATTGGGAGAGGAATTCCTTTGTTACGGGAATTAGTGGGGGATTCAACTTTGCCAATCCTTTACCCTAAAAATTCCGCGTCAACAGGTCCACAGTTGACTTTTTGCATATCTGCTTGGATGGATGTTTTGAGGGTATGTCTCATCTTGATCCCCTCGCTCTCAGCTCTCTTTTGATATATGAAACTATGTACTTTCACAGCAATGCACATTTACCAAGGGAGCGTCCAGAGTTGGGTCACAGGGTTGACAGGTGTTATACAACAGCATATATGTGTATCAGTTGGTTTCTATGTTCGGTTCCATGTTTTTCGAGGTTTGGTCAGGTTTTACTTTCGGTCAAATCCCAGTTTGGTGAATCTAGTAGGGCAGCAGAGCAGTTTTAGTGCTTCGTGGTTTGTTCACATGGTTCGGCAGCTTACTGTTGGATGGATGGATTCTCTACAGCCTAGATCAAATCAGATTATGGAGTGGGGGGAAGCACTGAACCCAACCAGACTTTATGAAGAAGCCAGAAATACATAGGGTTGGCAGAAAACAGGCAGGAGAAAGGGTCACTTACTGGTAGGGCAGGGTCGACAGGAGACAGGCATAACTGGCAGGCAGATTGATTGTTGATAGGTCATATACAAGATTATCCCTTAATTCTTCCTCACAATCCTTCCTTCCGATAGGTGGGAATTTGAGAAAGCAAAGTTCCGTATTTTCCGAGCTTTGTCCTAAGTTATACTAGAAAAGCTTAGGGAAGCTCCAAGATCAACTCCAAGTTTTGTTTCTCTACCTGGAAGGAAGGCCAACAAGAAAGAAAAGGTAAGGTTCTCCCTTACGCCCACTTTAATGAGTGAATTTCCCACCTTAGTTGGGCCACGTTCGCATTACCTATCATTTGGAGATGCCCACTTTTGTTAGGGAATTTCCAAGCTTCTAAGGGGTCACCTAATAATTTGCAACGCCCACTTTTAACTCTATAATTTTCCATCTCGATAGGCCACCCGTTCAGACTATCTATCATCTCGCAACGCCCACTTACATTAGTAAATTTTCCACCTTAGTTGGGCCAGATGAATATTCTTTTTTATCTCTATTTGATACGCCCACTTCGCTTTCTAAAATTCCCACCAGTTGCAAGGAAGGAAGGAAGGCCAGGCAGTTTTAACCACAATCGATATACCCGTTACCCATGGCTTTTTCCATTGATCAGGGAACAATCTCTCATTCCTAGATCGAAAGTGGGATATAACGTCCTTAAGTTGCCTTAGAAGCATCAATCCTTTCCACCTTCCTTCCATCGGTACTATCTAGGGTAGCTCCGAGGCTGTTGGCCTTTTATCATGTGGCTATTGTTTCTAATAAAGAGTTGCTCCGACAGAGATCAAAGTGCCTCCGACGGGGATGACGGAGATCCAATTTACACTTGGATTTTGATAGAGAGAATCCAGGTCAGGCAGTCCAGTCAGTTGGCCCTTTATAGCGTGGCTGCAGATAGAGAGATAATACAGGCAGTAAACAACCTCCCCAAATACTATAGAAAGGCTTACTTTGCCCTCTCGGAGTTGCGTAGTGAGTGTTTCCAGCCCTCTTATCCCAGCCCGAGTAGCAGATTAAATAAGCCAAGTAGCCAAGCCCGGGTAGCCAAGCAAAGGTGGAGTAGCTGATGCAATGATACCAGCCCAGTTGAACCAAGTATACAAGCTCCAATGATCCCAACCCCTGATCCAAGCCGAGTAGTAGTCTAGTCAAATAGCCAAGCAGCCTCTTTATTATCCAAGCCCAGCCGAATAGCCAAGTGGATTAGCCCATTCAATTAGCTAAGACTCTTATCCCAGCGGATTCAACAAGGTCTGAGTGTCTCCATCCCTCCCTCCTAGCCAAAGCGAGCCCGGGAGCCCAAGTCGAGTATCCTCAAAACCGAGTATCCAAGCAGATTAAAGCAATGAGTGTTTCCAGCACTCTTATCCCATCCCGAGTAGCAAAGTGGCTCAACCTCTTATCCCAACCGATTGGCCTTCTCTCCTCTTTTCTTCCTATGTTTCCATCCTACAGTTTCTCGGTTTTTCCTACAACTGAGTGGTCACTCAACTCTCTCCTTCCTTCTTGTTGTAGCGTGGTACCTCACTCTTTTCAACCTCCTGTTCAACGATACCTATGAAATTTACTCTGTTTCTCCTGGCCCTTAGCAATGTCGATAAATGCCTAGACCATCTCAAGCCTCTCCTATCACAATCCACCTCGTCTCTAGAAAGGCTTCTAAGTGGTGTAAGTATCATAAGCGAAAGACCCATGTGACAAAGGACTGTCGATCTCTCAAAATAAAAGAGTTAACTTTGTGTTCTTTCCTCGGCTCCGATTAAACACCCTCCTCCCTTACCTCTCGATCCAAGCTCTGTCTCTCGGCCCAAAGGGCACGCCCTTCAGCTGATTCTCTGCCTAACTTCATTGACCTAGGGTACCATCCTCCCTGTACAATGGGTGAGTTTTTAGAAAGATCAACTTACTAAGGAATAAACCCTTAATCTAATTGATGGTCCCCTATCCTCTCACTGGATTAAAGCCGTCTTCCAATCCCAGCAGGAAGCTCCGCCTGTCTCATATGCCCTTTTGCATTATTATTCCTTCCCTTGTCCCCTCCCTGTGTTGTTTCTCTACCTTGCTCCCGCACCAAGTTAAGGTTACCTGTAAATGAAAGAAATGTTGAATCAGTGCCTTACGACCCATCAGTGCCTTATGAAGTGTAAGTTTAAGTAGCAGGCAGTCTCTTACTGACTTGAGCTGATGATTCGCCCCTCCCCCTCTTTTCTTGGGTCTAAGAGTCACCACTCCGTGCCCCGTACCTCTTCCATAACGGTGGATTCATTTAACGTACCTCCCCCATAACGGATGAGTCACAACTCCGTACCTCGCTCCCTATTTTCACTCTCAAAATGACCGGCTACTCCACTCTCCATACACAACCCTTTCACTAGCGAATTTACCAGTTTCGATTGCTAAGTTCAATGTATAAGCAATTTACATTTCATTGTTCCGTAACGGTAAGTTTCGTGCAGGGATATGAGGTAACTCCCTCTGGTCTGGTGAACGGGGTAAGGTGTTTGAACGGGTACATCTACATCTCTCTTGTCTGTTGGAAACTTGGGAACATTTATTCGCTTGGCCAGTGATGTGTGACTTTTCCTCTCCATTTTGGATGAGTAACTTATCTCTTGTTTGTTGGCAACTTTTAATGATGGAGTTGGGGGATATGCTCGTATGGCAATAACATGGCTCACCCTCGTCTGGTGGGAACTTGGAATGGGTGCTACCGCCTCCCTGAATGGTTCTTCTCTATCTATCCCTCTCCCTGGTTCTATCTGGCACCTTCCTGAAAACCCTAGCCCCTTCCCAGAGTACTCTTTGTGTATGATCTTCAAAAAGTATATTAATGTATGTAACATGTTGTGTAATATTGCTATTGGTATGGATGGTGTGATCATCGGTTGTATCAGTTGTCAGTCTAAGTCATCTTGACACCTAATGAAACCACTGACTAGACCTACACGAACCATCCCGGCTTAAAAGAGAGAAGCTGGACGGAAGGAAGAAAGGCTTAAAGGTCTTCGCAGGACAAAATGGCAGGAAGGTCAAAGGCAGAAAGGTGCGTGCATTAGCGACTGGCGAGCTAAAGCTATGTCTTTCAAACCTACTGACTCAAATAGATAGCATATTATGATAAAGGGCACCTCACAGCTGTTGAAATAGTCTATGTACAGCGCAAATAGGCCCTCGTAGTTGAAATAGGATAAATAGGAAGCACCTCTTCTATTTGAGTACCGATGATATAGCCCCAACTAGAGAGATTTTTTCTTTTCTTTTCCAGTTCCAATATGTAAGGAGGTTGTGTCTAAATAAATATAATTTATATTACTAAGATTGAACTATCGATTACAACTGGTGGGACATAAGAGAGAGAGTCATTAGAAATCTCATTTCATTTTGAACTAAAGCGAGGAACAACTAGTTAGAAATATCATTTAAAATACTAGCGCTACTTAGCTGAGCTAAAGTGAAGAACTGAGGAACTTCTATAGTTGAGCTGAAGCGAAATAGTATAAAGCTTAGCATAAGCTAAATAGTCTAAAGAAATATCATTTAATTCTAATAGCATATAGTTCTCTACTAATAGCATTGAGACAAAGCAGTTAAATTTTAGAATGGAACTGATAGAGCTAGAATTAGTATTATAATAGTTCCATGGAATATATTTGGAATAGTGATAAATCAAACTAAAATTGAACTACTATTATATATAGGCACTACTTAGCTTCGCTAAGAAAAACTATAGTGATAAATCAAATTGAAAATGGAACAACTTCAAAGAATGGAATGGAACTAGTTGAGATGAGTAAGCCTATTTCTTTCAAATAATGGGCACATAGGGATTCCATGAAGAACTAATTACCGCCCTTATTGCATGGATTGAGGTAGGACTTGTTGGTTCAGCCTACAGAATGAATTTCAGTTGGAAAGCTAAGTCGCGGGATCCGTTGTAACTGCCCTTTTTATTCACTACAGCCAGACTTATGAGATCTTACCGGCTTGGGTACTACTAGATTGGTATTACTTTCGTCAACCCATTGGATGATGATTACTGTCAGGGGGACAGGAACAACCAGTCGTGGGATTATTGTAACTGCCCTTTTTGATGGATTTGCTACAGTCAGACTTCTGTGATTGGGTGGGCAGAAATTGGTATTGACTTTCTATGCTTCCTTTATGTTCTACCTATTGCTATAAACAACCTTACTTTATTACCAACCTGTACTTACTGCGCCTCACTTACGAAACTTAGTTATTGGGCTTTGGTAGGTACTTTGAACCAGACTATTTTTACCTTTTTATACCTACTTTAAAACTTTTTCTATTGGACAACTAAGTTGTGGGTGAGATGTGGGATTGTCAGAACTGTATTTGTAACTACTGCCTGAAAATCGATGGATAATAAGTTTTCACCTCATGTTGCACCTATAATTTCCCTGCTTTCGCACCTCGTCGTAGCTTTCCATCCCGCTAGAACTGCTGCCCCCCTGGCTTGAGAGGAAGGAACAACCTTGCATTCAATCAGCGCAGCGAGTTTCCTATAGAAAAAATTGAGTTCTTTAACCCAAATGGATAGATCCATGTGCTTTCACTAAGTAAACGGGCGGGGTATGGAACTGGATCTGTAACTAAGTAAGGGCTTTGTCCATCCGGTTTTCAAATTAGATTTTGCATGAGGTAACTCAATTTATTTACTAATTCCCTCCACGCCCTCGGCTGGGCGCCTTCATCCGAAAGAATATAAAAAGGTCTACCCCGCTAAAAATGCCATATCTAAAAGAAGCAAGGTGTGCTATGGATAAATAACGTCTAAAAGTCCCCGCCCGCCTAATATGAACCGCCGGTTCGGCTTCATGATAAGGAAGATGCCAGAATTAATCCACTACACTAAATGGACCTTGCACAAAACAAAGTTGGGAGGGGTGGTAGAACAGGAGCGAAGCAGTTGTAGATCAAACATAATAAAGTATGGGTGTAGGCAGGTGCGCTAGTAAAGCAGTAAGTTCCCACCCAAACAAGTGATCCACATGCCAGCATAATATGAGAAGCTTCTGAGATGCGTGTTTCTCTATTTAAAACCAGTCGTTTATAGGGTGTCCGGGGCATATTATCCGTTGGATCTCTTATTCGCATTTTGTTTTGGGGAACTTGAGGAACGAAGCGGCGCCCTTCCCCCGAAGCAAAATATAAAATTCATGCCCTGGAGGTCCAGTCCGGTCGATCCGAGAAACGTATCCAACCACGTATTTTATAAAAAAAATTGGTTTTTCCAATTTCTGAGAAATATGGGATCCATCTGGGATTTCGAACTCACATTGTTCAATATGGAACTCCACTCCGTGCCTGTCATTTTTATAAAGAGGAGGTCATGTTCCAACACTCAGGTGAGGTAGCCGATCTGACCCAAATATAGTTTTATTCCTGTTTTCTTCCATACCGAGTGCTTGCATAATTACATATATAGATAACGAAATGCCAGCTCTAGAATAAAGTTATTCAATCAATTATGAAATCATGTCATTGCATAATTACATCTATTAAACAAAATGACTCCTGGCCCTAGAGGTTTAAGTGAGTCATGCATTACACGGTGTAAACAACACGATGAAGATGCCCGGATTCGAACCGAGACAAATAAAGCAACCCAGCTTTCGTCTCCCGTCCTCCTCATTATAGTCCTTAGGTTCCAGTGCGAGTCATCAAGTCTTCGCACATTTCAATAGCGAACTGAAATAAAAGTAGGGATGGTTTTACATATATGTCTGAATGAAAAATTAGGGGGCAAGAGGTGGCTTAGAATGTTTGTGGAAACAATGGAAAGAAGCGCTTCTGAGGCTGTGAAATCTGGAAGATGTAAACTATATAAGCAAGCCCTTCATGTCGTTTTACTGCTATTTCGTTTACTTATTATAGAGGGCAGGAAGCTTTTGACCAATTACAATAGCATATGCTAATTATCTAATTGATTCAAGTTGCATCACAAACTCCAATATCTCCTGCTGACTACTAAAGCATTGCTGCAACATAGGGGTTCACAAATGAGGCAATAGTCTAGCGCTGAATGATTCCTTGTGTTGTGTCGTGGAACCTTTGGTCGTACTCCCATGCATGATGTAGCAGAACCTTTGCTCTTACTCCTAGCCCAATTCACCCACTGTCTACTTGATTTCCTTGAGCTCCATAATACTCTCTTGCTAAGATTTTTTTATTGAACTCCTTGACGAAGTATCGTTGCAATCGATCCAGAGTCTATGTCTAACCCGAAGGATCAGTTTGTCGGCACTACATGTACCATTGTAATGCTCTCCCACACAGAGTGGTTATAAACTCCACCAATCTCACAACATTATTAGTCCCTCACGCACACCAAATGGCTCCACGGAGGAACCACTGTTGCTTTGTGCCTTCTTTTCCACGTTGTGAAACAACGAAAACCATATAGAGTATTTTGCGAGTTGATTTGCCATTATTGTAGGCTATGTTCCCGAGAAAACAGAGATAAAAATATATATATAAAAAAGTAAAGAAATAAAAATCCTAGAAAATTTGCTTGTGCAACCAATTTGTGACCTATAAAACTAATTTAAGGCTACTATAAAAAAGTGCTAACACACTTTTGCCAACTCCTATGGCAACACTAACACTGCGGCAAGTACACTAACTTTAACTAGTAATTAAAACCACACTTACTCTTTGTGTGGCAATGGTAACGGAGCTTTTCTAACAACAAAAGGCACAATGGGCGGGATGAAGGACAAACCAACATCATTGCTACTCAGACTTGCCTCTCCATTAGCTTCATGGTCAGCTACAGATCCATTACATCTCCGCAATATACCGATTCAAGCCCCATTCTCTTAGTTCTACGCACTATGGCCCATAGTTTAATTCTCCACATCTTAAGGTGTCATGAGGTCACCTGTGTATCTGCGCAGTCCATCTGAGCATTTGCGTCTGCCAATGCTTCACTGCTTCTCCAACTTGCACCTGTTGATGTTCTCTCAAATTTTTATAGCAAAATATTGTATGCACACTGCATTTTCCTCTTCACACTCTACATTATTATCCTCTTCCCTTCAGTACTTTTTATAATCCTCTTCTCTCAGGAACTCTGTCGGGCTAGCAAATTCTCCGTTCAACTTTGGTCCTTCTAATCATCTCACCTTATGGATACACCTCAACACCAGACTCTCTCATGAGATAATCTTTTATGGTGTATACTATTCCCATCTAACTTTGTAACCACTCCTCATTAAGTGTTGCGCACTTCTGATAATGCTCTCCCCACGGTCACTAGGCACATTCTCTGTGTTTGCCATCGATCGATTTTTAGGCCTCTTGACAAATGAACTCTGCTTTTCATGTCCTCCTTCGGTTCCACCCCCCCACACAAAGCTTATGCTTCCATCTCTGCGAGGTTAGGCAACATAGCATTCTACCCTACGCGCCTATGAACTAAGGATGTCACACCTACCATCAAGCCAACTACCCAAGGCTTGCCTCACTTGGTTAAATCCTATAAGAAGTCGTCTCTAGGGCAACAACCCTCAACTTAGCTGGCCCACTTGTTGAACTCTTATACTAGCTCTCAACACTACGACACACTCTGCAATTATGCAAA